>OX359245.1:20573244-20864409 GCA_947179485.1 Allacma fusca
TTAAAAAATTGATTTCATTGTATGCTGCTCCGATGTTTACATACTCAGGAGACTCAAGAGTAACGAGCTTAGTAGTAATCTTTGAAAGAGCGTGAGCAAAATTTATCATTTCAAATTCCATGCTATTGAAACGTAGAAAATTTAACATTGTGGTAAATTGGATTGTGCCGAAATACCTTTGTTAATCCATACAGATAGAATGCTCTTACAAGGGTTTCATTTACAAGGAGAGGTGACTGTAGAGTTCCTATTTATTTGCAAGTTGCGTGTTGGCTTAAAAGTTGGGTGGGTTTCATGGAATGTGTCTATGTGAATGGATTGCGATCGTGAAGATAATCGATACGCGAGGACTGGCAATTAGCAATAATGGTAATGTCCCAATAGCCCTCAACTGGTTTATTCGCACGAGTGAAGCACATACGAGGATTAGTCATTGTTGTTATTGTGCAGACATTCCATTTCTTCCTTATTACTAACCCCACTTCTATTATATGCTCTGTTTATGTAAACTCATTCGTAAATGCATGAGTAACAACATATTGTTGTAAAATTATTCCCCTGGCTTTTGTATACTTACATCAAGACTTTTCACATTTCCTACCTCAGCACTCATAATCACTGCCATGTTATACCCTTTCTTTAAAGTGTAGAAATTAAGTCCACCTTGCAGAAATGCACATACTTGTGAGAAACCCTGTGTGTTTCATTGTCAAGAGCAGACGTTGTGGGAAGACTGCCAAAGCTCATAAGTTTTCCTTCAGTTATGATCCCGGCACAGTCATATATGATGAGGAGATTCCACTCAAAGTCTCACATCAAATTATTAAACGCTGAAAGCAAGTGAAAGCTATTAATAGACCTAAAAATAAAAAGACAAGTCTGACAGCTTAGCGTTGGAAATTTTTTGAAGTAATATGTGTCAAATCTCAAACTATAGATATGCTTTTGAAATCTGAAAATATGAATGTAGCCTTAGCTTATTATTTCCGGGAAGTCACACATCTATGTATGTAATTACATATATCCAGCATTTCACAAAAGTATCTATTTTATATCTGTTTTTAATACTAAGTTAATAATTTAATTGTAAATGAATGAGTAATACTGAATAATAGGTATATATAATTAGTTACATAGATATATTTTATGGGTACGGAGAGAGCAGTTCTCATTAAAATAATTCAAAGTCAAGTGATATCATTAGCTGAGGCTTGGTAGTGTAACCGTTTGGGATTTGACGTAATAATTATCTAGAGGCTTTTCCTCATTCTAGTCTGATATCACGTAATAATTAACAGATTTTATATGAGATTTAAAATGATACTTCATAACATATGTCAAGAGCAAATGGTGCTCAAAATCCATGGCTTGCTTGCAGGGGGTAGGACGTTGTTTGTAATATTAATTAAACGGGGGCTTTTTTATCAGGCGTTTCCTCCTTTTTTTTTTGTCTGGCAAAATTTCCAGCTCTTTTATCAACTTTCTATAACTAAGAGAAAATCCAAAATTCCGAGAATTTAGGGATTCCAAGGATTTTGACCATCCTGCATGTTTCTAGAGTGAGTCAAGACCCAAGGAGTGTTTCTGTAGGAGGAAAAGTGCATAGAGAATGATTTTGTCCCTGTATAATTATATGCCCTTTGTGAAAATATCTCTGACACAAAACAAGTTTTTTTTTTGTGCTCATCTTTTGTATAAATATAGGTTTGGTTTATCAATTATGTGCACCACAGTGTACAATCTGGTTGCTCTCATCTACATATGGTTCTTATTAAAGGAATTTAAGGGAAATATGTATGTCATATGTTTGGACGTCTGATTCACTGTGAATGATTAAGGGAACAAGGCAATGCATTACTCACACATTAACTAGATTTCAGGCTAACTGCCCTCAGCTGATGACCTGTGATCGTATAGGAGCCTTTGTACATTTCTAAGTATATAATTATATATGTCTGCTGAATCATAGGGTAGCTATATAATTACACACACTGGGCTCCATGCTTAATGCTGGGTTAATAAGGGATTCCCATTTTGTTGTTTCCAAACCTCAATTTCAGGAATACATATATAGATATATACAGAGTGAGCTGCGTAATAAATCTATAGACACTCACCCCATGCCAAAATTGCTACTTGTTACATTAGCCCTAATGTACTAAATACTATTTTCAGCCTAGTTGCTCCTTTACCATCAGTCGGCAACCGGTTCACGGGAGAAGAGTGCGGAAAGATCTAGCAAAATTGTATATGTATTGTAGGAAAGTGGATCATCTCATCTTTTGATGATCGTAACTTCTGTGTGTCTCTCAACACTTTGAATCTCCACTAAATTTTGAGATGGAATTTCTGTGAAAGATTGAATTATTGGCACTCTCATCCTGCAATAACATGATAATTTAAAGACAAAATGTCAGGGATTATCAGTAGGGCTGTCAGATTATGTCTCTTAGGAAGGAGCAATAAGTTACAAATTAAAACTCAGGGGGCAACTTTCCAGACTAAAATGTGTGATTTTAAATTGACTTTCCAATGACCATAACATATTAAAATTTATTACCTTATTGATCTCTCAAATTGCTAGTGACCATGGTACTTACAAAGTGTAAAAAATCTCCAAGGAGAAACCAAAACAGCTATACTAGTATCAGGATGCATGGAGCAACTTGACATATGGGACTTTTGAGAACTTCCAACAGTTGTGTCTAACTATTTAGACAAGCAGTAGATATAGGTGGATAATTTCTACCTAAAGATAAACTTAACTTAGAATCTTAACGATTCATAAAATTTGCAATTGGATATTATTTTCATATGCTAAATATGTGCAGAGGCTCGTAAATATATGGCCACAGACTGCTCTGGGCATCATCATTCCATATTCGGCTAAGGAGTACAACTGTAAGCACTTAACAATGTTGAAAGCTACGAAAGCTTAAAAAAGCAAAACTGAACAGTATAGCCACGTAGTAGCTAAATGCATTTACTTAGCCAAGTATATGTTTTGGCTTGTTAACCATTTATTTTTAACAGCTTTTTCAGAATTGAGTCTGTTGTTTTGTAATTAACAGTAACCGCGTGCACACCAAATAAAACCCGGAGCCAAACTAAACTTAAAAAATATCCCCTTTGTTAGAACTACAGAAAAATAGTGTGTACCAATAAGTGCCGTGTACTATTTAAGATCTTTTTATGTAGGGGCCAATTTAGGTGTTTATCTAAAGAAAAACAAAAATATATATATGTAATTATTGGTACTGTATGCGTGTAATTTTGAGTAGACACTATTTGTCATGAAATACCTTTAAAGGTAATTCCCTTGCAAATGACCATATTTTTATATGCGGAGTTTAGCTCTATGTGTACGTAATTATACTTATGGCTGACCATAATGAAAAACGGCTGTATTTTTGTAGAGATTGTAAGCAGAGTCCTGTTCGATGTGCAAAGTTCAAGGTAGGACGAAATTTCTACGTTCCTTAAACAGGAAGATGATTTTGACTGTAGGGAAAGTGTTGAATAGTATGTATGTACATACTTCTATGTATATAGATCAGGGAGACGCATCTCTGTAGTAGCCAAAATAATAAAGCAGATGATACTGAAGAATCTCACTTGGATTAAATTGTCCCGGGGGGGAAACAATTCACAGGACATTCCGCTCACAATCAGTGAGTGATTGATGAACAAAAGAATTTTTTTTGCAGGAAAGACATATTTGGTCAGAATCTGATATTATCAAAAGACGGATGAGAAAAGCAGCAGAGCTCAGAGATTCTCTTCCCTGTGAGTATTCACTATAAGTAGGGATGAGAGTTTTCAAATTAATCCATGAAATTGATTCATTTAGATTGAACATGCCACAGCTTTTGGTATGTAATCCTTGGCCATGCATTTAAATACTGTGTGTACATATGTACGTACATAACTGAATATGTATCTACTGATAATATTTATGTATGTCAGTACATAAAAATAGTACTTCCCCCACAGTCAGTCACGCCATAGCCCAATCTGCTAATTTACTTTGCACTAACGACTAGAGGGAATAGTATATGGAGTTTTTAGCACTCTTTCGCCCATTATTTAATTAAATTCGTCCCATGGATTTTTCTAGAAGCAGTAAGATAAAAACATTTGAATTCTATAGAAAATACAGTCCAGCCTATTTATTGGAGTACCCTTAAAAGCAGCAAAATCTGACTCGTTGAAAACGGGATGTTTTCATAAATTAAAAAATTACACTGTAATAAATTGGAATGTGTCTGAATATGTTTGTGTCTACAGAACAATTGATCCAAGGGATTTCATTTTAACGAGTGCTCACTGTAAATAACTATTGTTTACGATTGGTTGAAACAGTGCAGAAAGCACAGTTGTTCGGACAATGAGAATGCAGAAATTGAAGTTACATAATATACGATATTGCTATTTAATATAATTACGTGCGGTTGTAGTCCCTATTGCATAATCCCGCACAACAATATGTATTTCCAGATTTCACGGGTGACGAGACAAGAAAGCATTCATGAGATTTTAAAGGATGTGTTTAAGTCCATGGGTTTGCATGCAATTTTGTTATTGTTGGTTCTCCTTTTTTTTCTCCTGATATATTTTTAATCTTGTTAAATTGAAGCAATGCCTTGATTCAAAAGGATGGCTTTAAAAACTGGAAACATATAATTAAGATAATTATACGTAAAACCCTCCTGTGACAAACACAAACGTATTTTTTCTACCAGTTTTACTCTTTTTCTTTTTAGTCTTTAAATATAGGGATCTTCCTTTAAATGTTAAACTGGTCTAACATTAACAAGATTTAAGCCAGGTTAAAAAATTGTTAAAATAAGGTAGTTAGAATTTTACAAGCATTTACTTTACTCCTAAAAAGTAAATTTGAGCTTGTTCTGATAATAGATTTATATAATTATGTAGAATGTACATGCACAAACAAAACTTAATATTTTTAAGACACAAAATTAGCATCTTAAGATGTTTCAACATTATTGTATACTGCAGTTTATGATTTTTCAAATTTAGACATACTTCTGAATGTATTTGGACTGTCAGTTAAGTATAAATTCTGGTAACTACCCGTATGTATTCCAATGTGTTCAAATACAAATGGAACAAGGACGGTGGCAAAGCAGGGATTAGATGAGCTATGCGTGTTGACATTTTTTGTCTTCCTTATTTTTCAATCCAAAATCCCTGTCAAATGACATGCGAATAGTAGACAAAAACTGGAGAAGCTAATCCAATGCCCGAGGGAATCGTGTAGCTTCAAAGTTTGTTTGTTTATTCACACATTTGTACGCATTCATGGAATGCCTTTCATTCCCTCTTTTTTCACTCCCGGCGACGTGACAAGGGAAAAAACAGGGCTGTCAAAGATGAATCTTGTAACCATGTCCTTTGCTACGTGCATAATTTTATACTGACTGAATAAATTGAAGCAAACAGGTAAATAAACCAGATTGTACAGTGATACTCTAAATTCCCATGGCAATGTAAACTGTACGCACCTCTTTTCTGTTCCCACATATGTGTAATAACACATTATACGTAGTAAACTTTCATATGTAGCTTCAACGATACTTGTAGCAACTGCGGATGTGAAACTTGTAGCAATCTTATAACATCTTGAGCATAGCAAAATCTATTCAGGAACTCCAAAGAGAGCACGCTTGAGTGAAACCAAAATGGATAATGATTTGGCAGAAATTGCCAAAACAAAAATCTCAATTCGATTTGGTTTTTCATTTGTTTTTTTCCTTCGATTTTCCATCAAGATTGAGAACTTGAAAAATATCGCAAAAAAAAATGTTTACTTCATACACGTTAACAATAATTCTCTTCGGAACACTCTTGTCTCATCGCTTTGTTAAGAGAGTAAAGGACTCGACGGAATAAAAAATTCAATTACATTTTCAATTTGAAA
Source organism: Allacma fusca (assembly GCA_947179485.1). Classification (NCBI taxonomy): domain Eukaryota; kingdom Metazoa; phylum Arthropoda; class Collembola; order Symphypleona; family Sminthuridae; genus Allacma; species Allacma fusca. The sequence goes on from OX359245.1 coordinate 20,579,186, forward strand.
TTCACAGATTGGACGAACATATAATTAATCACTTGAATTTCTATTTACAGGCAATCGGTCATGTGAGTGGTGGACATATTAATCCTGCCGTCACTTTGGGTGTCATGGTCGCTGGACAAATGAGCATTCTCCGCGGTGTTCTTTACATGGTGGCGCAGTATTTGGGTGGAATTGCTGGAGCTGGTTTATTAAGGGTAAATGTTACAAAATATTTTAATTAATGGAAAAGGCATAGCATCATTAAGTCATGGATAGATACTAAATTTAGCAAGACTAAGATTGTATTTCTTTATTTAATGTCCCGTAAGTATTGGATGTAGGAAGTTTATCAGATATTTTAACACTAATTATTACAATTAATTCTCAAAGGGCATGAGCATAGATAAAATAATTTCCAGAGCTCTATAGCTGGTGTCCCATTGAGTAGAGGTCGTTAGCTTGAGTCCGTTTTGTCCCATAAATCCACCCCCATCTGCTGACATTGACGGTCCTGACTTTAATTGGCAAGAGTAATGTGAATTGAAAAGATATTGATGTAATGACTCCTAGTAGTTATTGAGGAAATTCACAAGAGCTGAGACTCCATGAAAGACACACAAGTTAAAATGACGCTCTTTGCACAAAAAACACAATTTATAGTCAAGTAATGGGATTAGCAAGAGCTTGTGAAATTCTTGACTCGGGAGTGAGGACCATACATGAATCCTTAGCTTTAGCGTATTGTTAAATCAAATTACAGCTCTGCATGCTGCATGTTTGAATAACAATTTAGTTCCTGAGAAATTATGATAAGTCTATTAGCATTCATTTATAGCACTCACATTTATTCTTTCTTGACTCCGCATATCTTTCAAACTTTAAAAGTTAAAATCTATTTTGCACTGCTAAGCTAAATGGATGCTCTCATTTAAGTCGACTCTCATTGCGAGTTGTAATTGAAAGATAATAGTATCGTGTGGCCAAAATTAATTAGACTATGAGCTTGAGACACTATACATGCATCACGAGTAGCTTTAAAATATTGAGATTTAAAAAGCTTGAGCTTGTAACGAATATACTCCAAGTGTGCAGAAAAATAACCAAAGGAGTTTTTATTCTCATGGAAATCTCCAACGATTATTATGATTAGTTTCTTCCATGCAATCTGACAGATATGTTAGTATTTAAATTAACACCGTAGTAGTTCAATCATGACATAACTCAATGATGCCAGTAGTACGAGTCATTAGACATAAAGAATTATTACCTATTAGAAGATTTTTTCTAGAAAAAATGTAACACATCAGGAAAAATTTTGCAATTCAATGAAACCCCCAGTTTTAAAAAGATAGCTAAGGTTAGTTCAAGGCTGTAGTGAATTTAAGCGTGATAACATTTTAGAGTGTATATTCTTGAGGCTAGGAATTGACATATGTATTTACGTAATGGAAATAATTATATGAGGAAAATCCAGAAAGTGCGACGGGCTTCAAATGCTTTACTACACAATTTACCTATTCAATGGAATGGTACCAGAGAATAGCATGGAACTTTTTTTAAACCTTCAATCATGGGCAAGTCAGGTCAAAATGAGATATTCACCAGAAATTTCCCTTTGAATAGAATTTTTTCCAGAGATTTTGAACAAACAGGGTATGACATGTGAGGTGCGGTTAAAAGATAAAGTCAAGTCCGCTTGTTATTTTGCCATCAAGAAAATCGGCAAGAAAAATAATACACGCGCTAAAAATCTTATCTACACATTTGTGACCACATGCAAAGGAAAAGAATAATTCAAGGAAATAAATTATATCGCCAGCGGAAAGACATATGTATATGCCAAATAACCATTCGAAATAACTAGTAGCCGGTTGTCTTTGACGAAATGATTGGACTTGAATGCTTACGCAATGGGATGATCTGTTGTGAACATATAGCCTTGCAGACAGAAGGATAGGAAAACTGCAGCAGTGTTCTAAATCATTGAGTCAGTAGAAAATAAATCAGAATTATTATCTATACATTTATAATGGGTCTGATTTCTGACCGAAGGGAAACATATGAAGGCTGCGACTTCCTAATAGGTCTTATTTACTACACATTACAGTATGTATGATTCAAGGCGCTAATCAATAGTAGCTCACTGTTTATGAGACCAGCAAGTAGACATTGAAATACATAAACTCTGAGTTACTCCGACTATTTTTACTGTGCACTGTGTGTGTACAAGTATAAAGATTTCACTTCCAAAGTAAATGTGACTGCAGTCTAGCACTTTGAGTGTGTAAGCTATTAACGCTTCAACTTAAGAACAATCATCAAAGGGAGTTGATTGCTGCATAAAAACCTTGGATCTATCAGTTCTCTGTGTAAATTAATTAAATGCAATGAATTTATGAGCTTCGACAGCCTTAGTATTTTGAGGATGCAATATTTCATAAACCTACTGTTGTTATTTAATATTCTTGCAATAGAAATTCCATCAATTCACAAATTTCCTTCTTTCATGGGAATTTCATTCCTACAAAATATAGCTAATAGTTATATAAAATTGCTGATGATAATAAAACTTGGAGGAAATGTTACTTTAATGGCACTAAAACAGGAATATCGTGAAAGATTGAGGCTGCAAAGTCCATGATTTGAATCCATGATTCATCTCTCTCCATGTCTCCATGCATTCATGTAAATTGGGCATCAGAAAATTTACAACCCTGACTGCATGTGAGGGAGACACCAAAATAAATTAATTTGAACTTTTCGTGCTCTCATGTAATTACACAATGTATTGCTCATCTTTGTATATATCCTTCCCATGGAGGAATAATTAAAAGTTAATAGATTAATAATAACAAAAAATAATGGGGATATCACTTTTTATGTAATACTAAAATCTGCGTTGCTAACTGGAATGATAGGGAGTGTGTCTCACTGTGCCCCATTTAGTCAAATGGTGCGGGTGATAGTTTAACATTAGCATCAAATTGGAGATAAATGAAGGAACGTCAATAGAAATGAAAAATGAAATGTAGCATATAATTATTGACATAATTCAAAGACCAACCAACATGGAGGCGAAAATTACGTGCAGATTTTAAAAACATTCGTAAAATACTTTCTCTCTTCTACTGTAGTTGCAATACTTACATTAAATGTTTAATATGTACTACCCATTAAATCTTAAGTTATAGTTTACATTCAGGGCATGTTTTTAGTTTAAATAGACTTACTCTACTTTTGCTCTATTTAATTAGCCTTGACTTGGATAGAAATGATTATTTTTATTTTATTTGTTTTTTTTTGCAGGTTGCAACTCCTTCTGCTGGAACTGGTGGTTTCACCGCCGCTGCCCAAGGTTTGGGAGGAAATGCTCTGCAAAGTGGAGTTTCCCCTGGTCAAGGGGTTTTGGTAGAGGCCATGGTCACCTTCTTGCTTGTCATAGTTGTTTTCGGTTGTTGTGACAGTCGGCGTGATGATGTCAAAGGTATGGGAAAAAATTGAAGGAAACATAATTCAATTTAAAATAATTATTAACGATCATACCGAGCTGGTACTTAAATTTCATCACAAACAGTAAATATGAAAAACTCAAGGGATGAGAAATGATCAGATTAAATTGATATGGCTCAATCAACTTTCTGTATCTGATTTCAGGATCCGTCCCCCTCGCCATCGGTCTCACTGTCGGTATCTCCCATTTAGTGGCCGTAAGTTCCAAATGAAGATATGAGCACTCATCTGTCATTATTAATAATACTGTGCTTCTGAATGAGAAGTACTCTTTTTCAACTCTTTATACCTTCACGCTCTTTCATGCGTGGATTTTTATCTTGGCAATAATGTGCTTTTAGATACAGGATCATGAGCGTTGATAATGTGATGTATTGCAGATTGGATTTACTGGCACGGGAATGAACCCAGCTCGTTCCTTGGGCCCGGCTGTGATCAACCCAAGTGCCAACTTCCATGATAACTTATGGGTATGTGAACATTTCCTATGTTAATGTCTTACCTTATAATTAAAATGATACAACAAATTTTTATAGGTCTTTTATAGCTATAGTTACAGTAGCTACTTCTGAGTTTCAACAATACGAGGTGACAACAATAGCAGACATTTTCAGCATGCAATTTCAAGGTGAAAATTGCATTGTCAAATGTCCCTCTGCGTATGTCAAATTGTATGAGAAGTTGTAGTGGCGGCAGGTGTCATGAACAATTTATTAGTTGCTATTCCCTTTGTTGCTTGAAGATTAGTTCGGAATCACTTTATTGAAAAACTCATGCTCATTTGATTCAAATGACAAATTATCAGGAGTTCCATGTATAGAGAAGTTCTTCTTTTGTTGAAATTAGCTAACGCCCACATGTCCACGTTAGGGTTGATTAAAACGATATGTGATTCCTATGTTAGACCTAATCTAATGAAAAAATATCAATCGGGAAACTCGTCAATGGTGATTCCGTACGTGATGAACGTACTGAATTGGAATTAATTATTAGAAAAAAGCAAATTAAAAGAAATTGTGTTGGCTAAAGAGGTGGAAAAACAGTTGGGAAAAGCTAATCAAGCTGGAAGCGAAATAATTGATAAAATTAACGAGTAACTTGTTTCTTCCAATTGCACCTTATAAGGTAATTAAGGATCACTATTTTGGAACGGTAGATTAATATATCTAAATTTATCTGTGAAGAAGCAAAAGTGAACATCTGCATTCTGTAATCATTTTTCAAGCTCAAATGAATAACTAAGAAATTGTTAAGAGTCAAAGGAAAAATCTGGAATTGCATTATATACATATGTGCATGCTGAATTTTGCATCTTAACATTTTTGAAATATCTATTCATCGACTATGATGCAAAAAATGCTATTTAATTGTACTTTGTTGCCGCAGAGATGTCGTTGAGGAGTAGTTTTTTAGGGGGTTTTATTTCTGACTGAAATTAGACATTGTACAGACTGATTGTGAGTCAGCTAGTTAGCTGGGTGTATTTACATATGTAGGTTGGCCCACATAGCCTTCCGTCTATTTACTACAGGCTTTTATATAGGAGTGTAGGAACACATGGACAAATTAAAATGCATGAGGGCTTGCAAGGGCTAATAGCATGTGTGTGCAATACCAAAGAACATTTAATCATGACTAAATTAATTCGTTGGATATTTTATGCAGAGATCGCATGCAGTCATGCAAATGTGACAATAATTAGGGATCCCAGTTTGGGATTGACCATGATGCTCGTGTATGTGAAATTAATGCTGGGAATGTTTTTCATGCAATTACAGGTTTACTTCGTGGGTCCTTATGTTGGAGGAGCGGCTGCTGGAATTTTGTACTCCGTTCTGTTCAAAGCTAGAGGAACAAGTGAATCTGTGGATTTCTAGAGAGTGGTTGAGGGACGTGGTCAATGCTGAAAACAACCATCTCTCAAACAAATGCCGGCCTTTTGTCATCGTTTGTTACTCTTTATGGCTGCCTGTGTACATACATATGTTTTCAAGATAGTTCAATCTAACTACCAAATACTCACGCCTTGTGTCATTCTCAGATATAAACTTTGTTGTAAAAGAGGTACGCAAGTACGCACTGAAACGATGAGTGTTGTTGTCATATAATGTTAACGGAAATCCTGTACTAGTTGTAGCTGTAAGTTATCTTTTAAAATTGCACTTATTGTAACATATATAATAATGTATTGAAATATTTTAAATCTCTATGGTTGCAAATACACTGATTAACTTGGGTTTCATTCTTACTCCAATTTCTCGTCAGACTATATGTATGCCGTTTAGATCTTCAATAAAGCTCGGGTTTTGACATTAATTTATCAATTTTTCTCCCTCATTTCTGTGTCACGCTTTGCAAGACGATTCTTTTAAAAAATTACAGCTGTTCATCATTGAATTATTACTGTGTGTGCAATCCAACGAAAGCATGTCGGTATTCAAACTTTGCTGCGTCCAGATGTGCACCTAACTGCAAACTCAGGATGGACTATATTGAGAATTAATTATTAGAGTCAGGATCATGTTTAAAACAATTGTATTTTTGCGTTTATTTGGGAGTCTATAGTAAATTATACAATAAGAGCTAATATTTTTGAACAAACCTTGTCATCACTTAATCTGAAATATTTTGATAAAATGTATGTACAACCTACACATTTTTTTCTCGGACATATGATCAGACTTGAGAAAATTTTCCCTAGACAGTTTTGTCCAACAACACTAGACTATAATAGCTGGATAAAGCACGTGTACATAACATAATGAAATATGTGTTTCCAGTTCACAGTTATTTTGTTGTTGGAAAAAAATTCTGAAATCTTAAGTATTTTGTCCGCTTTCGAAATAAATGGCAGATTTTTAATAACTGATACAACATACTTTAATAATTATCCAAGGTACAATATTTTGCACAACTTTATTCAGGATAAAATATTCCCCCACTAGGGTTAAGCTAGACGAAATCTAAATACAATTAGCATTGAAATTGCTCAGTTATGTATTCTCGAAATTCGGAGAAACTTTATAGAATTATCTGGAATTCCCAATTAGAATTGAGAGAGGCTTAGCTATTTCAAGTTTTACGTTTTTACGGAAATGTGTTGGTATGTCTGGTGAAATTGTCTATGCGATAATTTCGCATATTACATTTACCACAATATTTCATGATTACAATTAGTATTTAAGCTTTTCACACATTACTACCGTCAGGGATTTGGTATGAGCTGTGGTTTTCCCGAATCAAATAGAATGAGTCCACTACAATTCCTTCCTGAAAATAAATGAGGAAATATTTAATAATGTGATCATAAATTATGCAAATAAATTTTATATTTTTTTTTGTGGTCCATTAAAATGTATTAAATCTAAACCTGGTCATCTGACACTTGCTCCCAATACAGATGAGTTTTATTCATCGCCTGAAGACGACTGTAACCGTAGTCAGAGCTACGGAAAGCTGTCCAAGCTGGCTTTTCTTTTTTGAACTCAGCATGGTCCTCCTTACAACCCTGAGCAAGAAAACATTAGTAATAATAGCTTTATTGGGATACAGTGTACTCTATCTGTAAAGACACATTTTTCCTTTCAATGGGCCTTTTTTTTAAATTCATATTGGAAGAAATATTTCATCTTCCTGTTGTCGATACTTCCATTTTCTTCTCCATTTAAGAAAGAACACGCAAAAGAGAAAATTTTGCTCATTCGAATTATGTGCCAAGTAAGTATCTACATGTGTATACTGAAGATAAAAACTAAAAATAATTGGCGAACTCACAGCTGATCCTGTTGTAATATGTACCAGAGCTTTTGGATTCTTGTAAGGCTCTGTTTCACTTCCCTTGTAAACTTGATAATTGTACAAAGGAAACATTCGTTCGTAAGAGTGTTGATGAGCCCAAATTGCCAAGTCTACTCCATTTTCCATGAAAAGATCCTCCAATCCGTTTCTATAAACGTTTTTAGAGGAAAAATTTAGATGTTAAGTTAATACGTTTATAATTATTATTGCAGAAGTTTTGGAAGTTGAAAAGAATTACATGTGAAGGAATGGAATTCCAACACGAGTGAATGCATCGAAATTAGTGCAGTCATCTGTTCCCATGTTTGAACAATACATTGGCCTATGTCCATAGACGATAATCCAAGGCCTTTCTTCTCTATTAACTGGTTTGCTTGCCTCCTGTAATCGGATTTTCGGAGAGAATTTCATTAAACAGGAACAGCAAGCTAACAATAAGGTTCATAATAAGCTTACAGAAGCTGATATTATCTGAAATTAATTTAAAGCTCACCAGCAAATCAGCCTTCAACCATTCATACTGCTCAATAACTTGGTTGATACCGTACTTAAGAAAATAATAGAATTCCGTGGAAATGCTGATGAAATGAATCGGACCCATGTTCCAACTGTACATCATGGATTTATAAGGCCCAGGCATTGAGAACCGATTTTTGTAGTGGCTGAAATTACTTAAGATATACCCGAAACGTTTTTTAAGACGAGGATGCAAATAGAACATAATAATTAGACAAAATTGGACATGACAGAATGTAATAATTTGCAGCATCTAACCAACAGAGGATCTTTAAAATTGTTATTTCTACTAACTCTTAGAGGTGCTTGTGTTAATCATAATCTTAATCATCTCAGAATGACTGTTATGAATTAAAAATTAAATGAAAACCTACTTCTTTTGTTCGTGATTCCCGGGACATGTCATATAAGGAACATAAGCAGCAATTGGTTCAATCTGTTCCATAAAGCCGTCTCCGATAAGACCATTATCCTGTTTTAAAGAAATTAAATATTACTCACACAATAACTACTGTTATTATCATTACGTGTGGCTACTATTATTAAAAAGTGAAAGTATGTACATCTGTAGTGAACTATCGCTATAAAATGATCTAAAATTTGAGTCCGAATATAATTACATATAGAGCATTGTATGCTCATTAAGGGGAAAAATAGTATTAGGGTAAACGAGAATGTACCCAGATAGTTTTTCCCTTATAGAGGAAAGGCTGCTGTTAGGCGGATCTCTTATATTTGTAGCGAGAGTGCAATAATGTACAGGGGTAATAAATAATCAACGTACGCTATTCATATCATATGCGAAATCCCCAACGTGAAGAATGGCATCATAAGAACCCATCTCAACTTCTCTTTGCAAACGGGGTAAAGACTGGGCATTTTCGTTTCCCATATCCCCGTAAACAGCAAACTTGGGTGACCAGTTCGTCCCGTTTTGCATGGTCCGGAAATAAAACTCAGCTGACCATCCCATGTCCCCACCGCAGTGGTATACTGCGAATAAAAAGTTATGATTCCCATTACAATAATTAGAATTCCTAAAAATATAGACCTGTGAATACAGAGAATAGCATTGTTTTCTAAACGAGAGCATAATATGCATTTCATACCATAATTTTGACCAGGTTGCAATTCCCTTAATATGACACGATGAATGTATTGCTTGAGTTTGAGTTCTCCGTGGTCTTCAAAAAGTGTCGCTGTTCCATTCACACGATTCTCCGCTATTTTTTCAATTCCAAACTCAACCGAGGTTGAACCTGGATCATCGATGGTGCTCCACGTAACGACCATTTCTGTGGGATTGCCTACAAAATATTTCAGAAATCAATTATTTGTAAATAAATGTTGTTAATACACAGTAGACTCATTCAATATATGCAACCCTCTGTATAAAATTCGGTTCTTTATAGGACTGTCATGAATGTCGTTCAAATAAATAATTACTAAGAGAACAGAGATAAGTCGCTGCGTAGAGTAGTATACTAGTACTTTATTCATTTAATTCCTGTCTACATAGTACACAGCGTTATAGGGGCTCCTCTTCTAAGAAAATTTCTTTTTCTAAAAAAGTAACATCAATTCCAAAGTAATGCTAATTTGAGATTGAACTTAACAGTGTAAGAGTCAAATTTTGATGGTTTTCGGTTTTAGTTTGCTCCTTTAACATTTAAAGTGAGAGTACTGTAAATTATTATTGTTCGTGTTTATATGTGATTACTTACTCCCGTAGGATAGATGCACATGTCGCGGTTGATAGCGCACCAATTTATAACTTGCCATTATTGATTCGAATGGTGACATGGCATCAGTTTCCTCCGAAACGTCTGTCCCATTTAATTTCTCCGAATACGAATGTGGAATGAATGCACACCAGAAAATTATAACGGACAATATTTTATTCGATTTTGTCTTTCTAACAAGCATATTTGCTACCAAAAATAACTTAGATTTTGATTAATATTTAAATAACTACAAGACTGCCAATGTTTCAGTCAACTGCCAAAGAAAGTCCTGGAATTAATAATATTATTTAGCACCGCTTATTACTTAAAGGAATAAATAATAATTTGCTTCAATAAATGCAACTCCTCAAGCGAAATGAAACTTGATGGCTGTTAGAAAAAACTTTGAAGCTTCCAATGTTTTAGAGATAAAATACGGTAATGCTATACATTCTGTGATGACCAACTGTACAGGATTGTACGAAACTCTTTCCCTCGTATATACAATAATTTAGAGTTTTGTTTTATTCCTTTATACATAAATCTTTCAATTCAGGAGCATTTTGTTGTAGTCACGTTGAGCTTAGCCAAATACCAAAAGATCATTGGTTCAAATGGCTTTTCGTCGCAGATTATGAAGCGGTTTCAAATTTAAGCTAACAAAATATGATCACGATATGGCTGACGAATTTTTAAAATAAATGAGAAATGCCCATATTTGACTTGCCCTATATTTATGGAAGACTTGAACTCATTGCAAGCCTTTTCGAAGCATTTGATTCTTTTAAATTAAAAATTTCTGTAATAACGATTCTTTTCTACGTTAAAAATTGTAAAAATCAAAATTCTTTAGGAAATTAGGGTTGATTAAGAGATTAAATGTTGCTGTATTTTTTATTACACGAAAATAGAATTAAGTATGAAACTTTATTATTTTGTACTTGGAGGAGGCTAATCACTTCGGGCACCTGGTATTTAAAGCCCTATCTGGAAGTAAGTGCACTGACATTCAAATTATCAGTTTGTACTTTCGTTCACACAAGTACAGGATTTGACAACTCCAAAACAAAGCCACGCTTTGTTTTTTTTCTTTTATTTGATTACATATTCCTTTCCATGAACCTCTGACTAGCTCATTCTACATGAAATAAAATCTTCCTTTGAAGACAAATATTTAGAAAAAAAAGTTTATCAGCCATATGAAGTTCGAATTACACGAATTAAGGAGCATTATACTTTAAACTTTGCTAATGTGACTTCATGCTAACATATCTATTCAAAGAGAGGCAAAAAAATGAGGCGCACAATATCAAGGGTGTAAAAGCAGTTCAATCCATAACCCAGGCAAAGAATTGCAACACTACAAAATTTAAGTAATTTTTCAGAAAAGGAAAATGTATTATTAAATTGCAAAATAGCCTATTGATAGAATTATTGGTTGCCAATTTTAACACTGCACATAAAAATACAGTAAATATTTTGAATCAGCCACATTGTTTATATCATCTTCGCTTGCCATCATCTGTGAATTACTATAATGATAAGCACAATTAGCACATTATGTAATTTATTATCCCTCTATTTTTTCCCTACTACTATATACTTTAGGGAAAATAAGCATAACTGGGTGTAATTACGAAAGTATGAGGCATATAACCCAAGTGTAATACCTTATTCAAATCAGTGGTCGTCATGCGTACAAAAGGTTTGTCCCGTTCCTGTTCCCTCTCAATGGGTACTCCCCTTAATTATTCCCAACAGGGAACAGTATTTTAGGTGCCCGTTAACATGAATTTATTTCAAATGCGTACCCGGACCCGTTCCTGTTCCCGTACCCAGAAATTGAAAATGTTTTGAACCCGCACCCGTTCCCACAGCTTGTGTTCCCGGTCCCGTTCCCGGGTCCAAGTAGTACTTATTGTACGTAAGTGTGGTAAAATTATTACCAGGATTGTAGTAACCACCAAACCCTTGGTTTTGCAGATAAAAAATAGACAATATGCAGGAACATACCGAACCATACCCACCATACCGAAACGTTATAGTGAATAACTGATTTTTTAATTCTTCAGGGATTATGAACCGAGTCTTGTTGATAAGGGTTTAAAAGTATTCGTACTTCAACTTTGAGATCAATTGCTGGCCCAAAGATAACTATTCCACATATATGAAAAATAACTGATAAATATATACCAGCACTAATTACTTTCCATTTTTTAATCATATTTGAAGAAAACATTAACTCGAGCAAAAACGTCTTCAAGCGTGAAACTTGCAGAAGTTGCACAAGCTAATAAATTATTTGAATATATTTGATGCTAACTTGTCGAACGCTTTAGAACTACTGTAGATAATTGATAATACAGGTATTATACTGAAACAGCTCTATTTTCTTTAAGGCCGTTAAGCGGTGTCATTATCATTAAGGCCAATGATCTGTGTGTGGAAATTGCAGGAAAAAAGAATGGAAGGGAATATGCTAATTAAATTGTCTACATGAATGAAGTACCATCAAGTCTTCCAAGATGAATTTTGATTGTTTCTAGGAGATGGTAAAAGCACCCACTCGAAACCGGGAACAACAGGTGTGGGAACGTGATATTGCGTTGTCTGTACCCGTTCTCGCTGGGAACGGGAACAAAATGAAGAACAGTGTTCCTGTTCCCAGTGGTCGGGTCCACTTGAGTGTGTTCCTGTTCCTGTACCCGCTCCTGTACTCGTTCCCGTACCCATGTACCCGGGTGTTATCCGTTCCAGTGACGACCACTACCGGGAATTGAAAACACTTTAAATCTGCACATATTTTATGCGGGGGCCCAGAATCTGTAAGAACTCGAAACTAAAGTTCCCAAGAATAAAATTTTCACTGAAAAGTTTCAAGGATTTCGTAAAAAATAGTTATTTTCCTTGAAAAAACTGGGATGAGAGTAGAAAAATTTCAGGGTATACTTTTGAGAAACTGCATTTTTACTTACTTGAGCAGGATGGTCGAGAAAAATTTCAGGGATTTGTTTAGAAAAATCGTATTTATGGTTGAAAAAACAGGGATGGTTGGGAAAATTTCAGGGATTCTATTTTTCGAAAACTACCAAAAATCAGGAATTTTAATCCCTAAATGAGGGATGAAAAAAATCCCTGATCCCGGGATCAATATGGATTCTGAATCCCTGATTTTTTTTATCTTATTTTAATCGATAACAAGAAATCATCTGAGATATGACTCCCGTCCTCTGGACAAGTCCTGTAATAAAATTTAAATAAATTTAAAAATTCAAATTCCTGTCAACTCCTGCTCAAAATTTGGAAAAAACATAATTCTGCAGTCAGCATGAAGTCTTTTTCCTAGGATGTTGTTTATAAGTATATATTGGATCATTCAAAAGCAATTCAATTGGTATACAGACAAAAATGAAGTATTGACTGAAATTCTGACATCGTACTTGTCATTAGGCATATGATGACGAGTTAATATACAGGGGGGTTATTCTCGAACAGAATTTGCGATATCGCAAGTTACGACTTCGTAAGAACTTACGACAGGTGTCGTACGATGCCTCTACGATTTTCAAATTTTAATATTCTCAAAAACGATCGCAAGTATATCGTAGCTACGATCACATTTACCAATCGTAAGCATGTAACGGACGCTCTGATTGGCTGTCAAAATTTTCGAATCTTAAGCCATTCAATAAGCCATAAAATTCTTCCCATTTGTCCTTTCTATCAGTTTCACGTATTGTTTTTCTCTACAAATCAGTTTAACGTTTAAGGAGTGAAAATGGCAAAAAATAAAAAAAAGCATTTATCAGAGCACCCTCCACTTCCCCTCCACTTCCCCTCCACTTCCCCTCCACTTCCCCTCCACTTCCCCTCCACTTCCCCTCCACTTCCCCTCGAAGTACAATCGAAACTTCAGTCGCACCTCCGGAGTTACGATAGTTGGGATTCTCAAAACATTTTGAAAATCGTAAGTTCTCAGAAAATCGCAAAAGTTGTTGTAACTTTACGACAGAGGTGGGGCCCGGAAGCGGGCTTTTTGATTCGGGCCGGCCCGAACCCGACCCGGCCGGGCTTTTGGCCGGGTTCGGGCTGCAAATATGAACTTACGTCGGGTTCCGACCGGGTTTGGGTTGCACTAAAACAATGTAACCGGGTTAAGATCGGGCTTGGGCCTGCATTTATTTTTCAGTTCGGGTTTTGGGCGGGCCAGAAATTACAAATGACCCGACAATCTTACTAGAATCGAATTTAGGACAGATAGGTGGCATGCATATTTGACGTTGCGCTGAGTTCAAGCATTGCTTTCATGTATATTCATGTTAAAGCTAAATAATCGTTCACTGTATTTAATACGTACACATGCTTAAACATTTTGAAACGATCCCTTCACCTTGATAGTTTATGTTATGTCAAAGCCAATAAGAAGTTTTACTCCGTGAGTGAAATGGGATGGATAGTATATCGTCGCTGAAGAGGCAAAATGGACTAAGTGCAATTTCAACTAGAAGCAAAATGGTCTACATGCATTTTTCCTTAAAGGCAAAACGGAATAGTTGCAAGCTTTCCTGAAAGCAAAATGAACTACATGCAGTTTTCACTAAAAGCAAAATGGTCTACATGCGTGTATACTTAATGGCAATTCTGCTTTAAAGCGAAATTGTAAGTAGACCATTTTGCTTTTAGACGAAATTGCACTTAGTCCATTTTGCTTTTAAAACTTGATGCATCTATTCCATTTTGCATTTAGTAAAACTGCATGTAGACCATTTTGATTTTAATCGAAAATGCATGTATTCCATTTTGCCTCTTCAGCGACGATATGCAAATATAGTAGAATATCTAAATAAAGGTTTCACAGGGGATTAAATTGTTACTTAAAAACCGGGTTTTCATCGGGTTTTAAAACCATTTAAAGATCGGGTTTTTAACGGGTTCGGGCTTCACAAAATGTGAGGTCTATAAAACGGGCCGGGTTGAATATCAAATATTTAGCCCGTTGACGGGTCGGGTCGGGCTAATAGAGTATTTGTTCTGGTTTATTCCGGGTTCGGGCCTGAAGTCAAGCCCGAATCCCACCTCTACTTTACGACAGCTTAAAAGCAGTCGTAGGTACTTACGATCAAGCATTCTTTATATTGAGGGGTTCATTTAAAACCCGTTGTCATTACAAATTTATTTTTACATAGGCCTTGGTGGCCGGGTTAATTTTAACGATGAAGTTCTTAGCTGTACTGGAAGACGAAAATCGAAGAGCTTTTAAAGACAAAGAGTTTTCCTAAACCGCACTAATCCATTGGAAGACTTTGATGACCAAGGACTAATTATGCGCTATAGATTTCCTAAAGTCGAAATTTGAAAATTGATACAAATGTGTTAGGGGTCTGAGTTGAGTGGAAATAACGTACTATGAATTCAATCAAGTTTTGTTTAGTTCCTCAAATGTTGAAGAGATTTTATTTAACTTTTGACAAATACAAAAACGGAACTTAATATTATCTTTGTTTGATTTTCTAAAATATAAGTTAACACTGAGATTTAATTCTGATTATAAATATTAATTCAAAGAAGAACTTCTCTAAATCTAAATACAAAATTTATAAAGTTATAAAAGTTCAAGTGTAATTCCTATTACGAGTTATCAAAGGGTTACCCGAAAGGCTTCCCAAAATTCCTATCAAAATTCTAAATGTTTTCTCAAAATTTCTCAATACCATCCACCAGCCTGAAGAGCTGTGTTAAAATCCTTCCTCTTCTGAGAGTAAAGGCTATCTTCCAGAAAAGCTACTAGATTCTTAGAGTCTTTCAAAAAGGAAAGTAAAAACGGAGAAAACCGAAACCCGAGTGCTATACGAAGAGAGAGTCCAAGAGGACAGCGTTACGGATCGGCGTGTTCAGATCGACTGTGAATCTGTAAGATTTTACAGGGGTATTTATACTCGGCCGCAACCGCACTCTCAAAATCAAGAAGTTAATGGGATAGTTTTTAAGACCGGACCATCTGGCCGAAACCACGTTCCAACCCCGCCAGCCTGGCGCCGGTTCGAGATTGCTTTACATTTAAACACATGACAATACATACATAGCTTTCTCAGCCCCAATTACTTTTCTAATCCTACGTCTTATCATATTTTATTTTTATTACGGCCGTAAAGACCGAGCCAGTTATTTGAGACAGATCCAATTATTTAGGAGTTTTATAACCTTCATAAACTAACCTTATAAGTTCCGGAGCGAAATTACTTTGTCTCCCCCTTCACATAATAACTTCCTCCTAACCCTATGGTTATAAGACCGTAACCATGGTTATACTTATGTACTAACATGCCTTAAAGTCAATACGTGTTCTCCCTGGGAAAACGTCTTACACTCTAAAAGACAATAGTCTCAAGCTTATTACGCACTAATAAATTATATACTTATACATCTTACGCATGGAGAGATTTCCCTCCTCTTCCCATCCGCTCGGGCTGAGAGGAGTTAAAGGGTAATTTCTACATACACAGAGAAGGACTTTTCCAACTCTGGACATTTTTATTAAAGCCAACGGTCAGCAAGCTTATACGCGTGTTACTTACATTTACACAGTCCTACGCCCATTCTTTCTTCCTATTTTGCCTCTGGATTCTTATTTTCATCCTTATTCCTTATTTTTATTATTATGCATTATATTAATCCTTATGCTAACATGTGCGTATCAAATACTTATTCCTACGCTAAAAAGAGCGTATCAAATATGTAGTGCAAAGGTGGGCACATATCCTATATTTATGCATAAATATACGCAGTTTTTTATGTATGTTCGCACATTTTCCGAATATTTGTATGCCAAATATGTAGGCTGCAAGTTTCTACTAAAAAATGTTTGGTATATGCATGCTGTGAATACTGTGTTTACGAGTATGTATATATGTATAAAAGGCCGGGAGATTTAGGTATGTATGCACCGGTAGGCACGGTCTGTGTCTATTGGTGTATTCTCATTTGTTGTTTGGAATGCAAACGATTTCTAGACGTTTGGACTGAAACCTACGACACTAAAAATTATTATTTTTAAACTTAACTATAATAAGTTGTATTTTGTTTCTATAAAGGTTCATAACGTTCAACATACACTTTTATAGGTACGTGTACATATATTTAAGCATAAATTTATTTATATGCTGCATATGTACATGTATGATTAAATTTCTGGAAAAATTTATGTATGTAAAATGTATGCTCTTTGAAAACTAAAAAATGTATGTATGATTTAGGATAGGCAATTTTTTTGCCCAGCTTTGGTGTAGTGTTCAACTCCGTCGAGAAACTTAAGGACTTTTAAATATGTCATTCAAAATGAGTTATGCTTACCATATCGGTTATTGTAGCCACAGTGCTTCTTTTGCCTGATGCCTAATTGAATTTGACAACTTTCCAAAAAGTTTCCACTAATTCGTTCCACTGGTGACCAAAACATCACGCTCTCCCTCACTCCAATTCGGTGAGCGTTTTGGCTGCTCAGATAAATTCGTTTTTATATTTTTTGCCATTTTCACTGTTACTGAATACCGTTACAACATCATAATGTTAAATTGTTTGAAGTATAGTATTTGAAGCAACGATTTTTATAATAACAGTTATTATTAGAATGTAAATATTGAATTGCTCGTGGGCATCAAAGGTAAGTAATTTTAAAATGATTGTGGTTAAGGACGTATGTATTTGTAAGACTATTACTATTATGTTAGCTCTTGTTAGTATTATTACATCTAGCTATTACTAATGTTGAAAGTTAACAAATTGAAATTATTGAGAATATACAAAGTTTCATTTTGTGACAACTTTCAACATTTATAATATCTTTAGTGTGTCGCAAGCACTATCAAGTACATCCATACCAACAATCAACATTCTATCCAGCAAATAGGTTCTAATGCAAAAGGATATTAAAAATAATTAATTTAATTGTGATTTTAAAGTAAATATTGTTTGTATTAGTTGCAAGATTTTAAAAGATGTAGACAATTATTTGTTGCCTTTCTTTAAGTTCCAACTAAATTCATAAAGCAAAATATTTGTTATTTTCAGGTTTTATTTTGCCGTTTGTTGGGCAGATGTTCAGATTTGGAATCAGGAACTAGGACTGACGAATACTGTGGTCTACTATGGATAATGACATGGAGAGAAATATGAAATGCACCGTTGATAATTTTTTTGGATAAGTAATATTTCAACCCGCATGACCAGGTAAAGTTAAATTTTAATATTAAATATTTGTCGGAAACCAAACGTTATTTTTAAAGTTAGTTTGTTTAACAATAGTTTTGTTTGATTGTCAAGCTCTTTAAATTGCCATCTCTTGGTGCTGCATAATGTTAGTTGTAAAAATAATTGTAAAACAACATTGCTTCCAAATCGTAGTTAAATTTTGTTGTTTTTAAATATGGTGTATATACATATATGTCACAACCTACCGACGAATACTTCCACGACCTATGGCTCTGGAGTAAAAAACAAGCTTTGAAGGGGTTGTTTTTATATAGGTACATTTGAGCATCACGAGAAAAACTCGATGGAGCTGACTAATCCAAGTAATGAACACGGAACTATGTGTGTGTGTATGTGTTGTGTCAATCTGCGACAACAGCTTGCATTTACATAGCTCGTAACGAGTGTAGATAGAAATGACCCCATACTGAAATAAGAGGACAAAAGTAATCACAGGATTTCCTTTTGTCAGAGCAAAGTTGGAGAAATCTGAGGAAGATGCAGAAAAGTTGGAATTTCTGCAGTTGTATTTTTTCATGGATGGCCTGGTGTTCACAAAAATATTTTGGAAATAGTCATCCCTAGAAAATTTTATGAGGATTTGGTACTATTCTCCTAAGTAAAAATTTGCGTTTGCAGGAACCAGAAATTTAGCAACGCGATTGAGCAAAAAGTTGTATTCAAAAAATTTTCTGGTCAATTTATAGAATTACTTTTTTAAGATACACAGGGAACGAAGTGAGATTACATTGTCTAGAAAGCCGGATTTGTTGAACCTAACGAATTCATCTTATCAATTATCATACTTCCGGTAATAATTTCCAAAGAATCAAAGTATTGTGCATCTACTCTTTGTAACAGATAAAATACGAATTGCTGCATATACAAATGGAGACGCCATTGAACAATTTGCAATTCATGATCATGTTGTACGAATGTTTCTCCGAATCTGAAACTTGTTTAACCTTGTCCTTTCAGATTAAAAATTTGTAATCTTTGTGCTCTTAAAACTAGCTGTTTTATGCACGATCTCTTCCAAATAAAATCGTTCACTCTTCCATTCAATTTCTAGACGCGTGTAGAAAATTCCAGAAAAAGAAACAAACATTTTCTCCGATTTGCATTGAATCCTAAATATAACTAGTGCCAATTGAAAAACTTATCTTCAAAATGCTAAATTATTCAGGGAAAATTCTTTTAATTATTGCAGTTCTTTTAAATTACAGTTTCAACGCTCTAGCAAGTGAGGAGGCGAATTCCACCATAGCATCACAAGGGCCTAAATCCAGCCATTCGGGGGAGACCATAATTCCAACCGAAGTCGGGAAATCTAACGATTCGGAGGGTACCAGAACCAAATAATTTAAATAAGCGTATAATTAGGTTACAAATATTAGGAAAGGAGTCACGATACTTCGTTTGGTTAAATTACCTTACCTTTCTATTTCTTTTTTACTTACATACGATTCCTGAATTTTCAATTTGTTCGTTCAAATGCAAGTCCAAGCGAATCCAAGAGATAAATTAATACAATTTAACTTTGAGGTAATAACAATACTGCCAACACCAATTTTTGTAAACGTTTCAGATTCCCAGGACCTCTTTCCCCAACAATTGCAAGAAAATTACCGAAATGGCTTCCTTCACATTTTTGGACTCAATGGTTCTTTTTCCACGACAATCAATAAACGTTTGGAAGAGTTGGAAAAAGACAGCTTTCTACAAACAACAATGCTAAAATATCTCTTGAAAGTTATTTGCACCGAACTGTATCCTCGTTCTTTACTTTCTCCAATCAGAGGACCAGGATGGACTAAAACTTTTTCTACCAACTCGATTGGACAAATTGCAGCAGCCATTCCAGACAATTACGCCTTGGCTGTTGAAATAGGTATTCTTAATTAAATTACATTACTATGCCAACTACAAATTAATGCAAGCTGTTCACATAACATCAAGTTAACAGCAAACAATCACCTTTCGTAGAATATTGTAAACTCCATTATTGCTTTCGAATTGTTACCAAACAATCCCTACTTTTGCTTCTTTTCACAACAAAAATACCCTAAAATGTTTAGAAACTAAGAATCGGAGAAAATGCGATTCCGTATTTGCTATCCTCAGAAATTTTGCATGCTGGGATCTACAGTTGATAATTTCAAAATTGGTTGCATTCGAGTAAATTAAATTATTTTTAAATAAGTTAATGATACTTGTATGTGTTATACAAATAAATCACATAAAAATTAAAATTGGCTTATTATTGAATTTTTCGAATTACTGTTGTAGGAACTGAATTTCGGCATTGCCATTTAAATACGATTTGATATTATGTAAATTTATTCTGACCTGTTCAAATGTTTTGCAGTGAATTACTTGAACGTGAAACTGACGAATTATGAACTGTATCTTCAAGATGGTTTGGAACATCACAGAGCACAAACGACCGTGTTTTCCAAGTCAAGAGAAGTTATGACATTTAAATATAATCTCGCGTAAGTACATTCTATTTTTAAAATTACTTGACACAATTCATGCATTTTAAGAAAGACTTAACCAAATTAAATACTAAAACTAATTAATAAGAGAAATCTCGTAGTAAGAAAAAGTTTAAAATAACGTACAGTATGAGTTCATAGATCAGGGATATTTTCAGTTCAAGCTTAACGGCGTCAAAAACAAAAGACTGCACACTGTTTGAAAAATATGAAATCATAGTTTTGATAATTATTATTTTTCCAAACAGCATTACAGCAATTCATTCATTTGAAAATACCTTGACTATTTTTTCATTGGATTACGCAGCCACGGTTTAATTTAATATCTAGCCTGGGTTTTGTAGACTAACACATTAGAAGTCTTTAAACGTATTACAGTCCTGTTCTAATCCTTGGGAACAGTCCTCAGGTTTTTGAATTATGTTAGCCTGGCAAACTTATAAATATATTTGTCTGGTGTTACTGCTGTTTGTAAAACGGGTGCGTTCTTCTGGTAAAATTTAACGCCAAATGAACTGGTAATTTTATTCAGATTTAATTCAGTTAAAATTTACATTGAATATACATTACTTGTTCAATGATATAACAATTTGTGTTGTAACTGTCTTTAGGAGTTATTATCCAACGGGGATTCTGCTTTACCGAGTTGGAGACACCGAATTTTCCCTCCATCTTTACTTCCATAAAGACAGATATGCAGTTGCTTTCTTGGAGAACAATGCTTCTGTCAAAACTATTTGGGCAGTTCATGAAGGATGCAATAAATACATACCCAAAGGAACTCCCGATACCATGAAATGCATAGAAAATGTACCAACGATCAAACGTTTTTGGAATTCATTGAATTAAATACTGTACATTAAATATTTGGATGAAATTTTTCTGTTTGCCAAAGCAACTATTCTTATCTTTAATTATTAGGTCATCCTGGACACCACAAGAATACTGACTATTAATCTGGATACCGTCTATGCAAAACTGACTGTCAATTGCAGTATGAAAACGAGCATTTTGACTCTAGAGGTCTTCCATTTAGAGCTATGAGTTCCCCACAATTTGATTCCTCAACAAGTACAGCTTTTATTAACAAAATTCTTCGCTGATCTACTTAAACTCAAGTTAAATTGACTAATTGTTGCATCTTTACTTTTAATACGTGTTAATAGGTGTTTATTCTTATTAAAGCTGTAGAACATTTTCTACTGTAAACCGAATTTTGATTTGCAAACTCACAAAAAATAGATCTAAATGTAGCTATGACGATTTAAAACTAAACTATTGTTATGCATGTACTTGAAAGCACATATGAGAAATGCATAGAAAATACAGGAGTAAAATAAAAACTAACTCCACAGTACTAAAGAAATACATAGAAGGAATGAATAAAATGTCATTTATATATGTACCTCGTCGAGGAAAATTGACAGCACAAAATGAAATCCTGAATACATTAAATTGATAATATAGGAACAAGAAGTGTTTAACTCTGCTCTTGCTCTTCCTTTGGAAGAGGAGATGAGAGTTGGAAATTGTAGATAAGAAGACAACGAACACAAATGTTTACCTATTGTAAATAAATGAAAGAGTAGAAAATGAAGAGACAATGTGCCTACTGTTAAGGTACAGTTCCAACCTGTTAATGTCAACCGGCTGCAATAATTTATTACAGCCAAAATCTAATGAAATATGTATACGAATGGTAATAATGCGGTTTATCTGCGAGAGATAAAGACTCCAATCCTAGGAGCAAAACTTTTAAACACAATGCAAATGCATACTGAACTTGCAAGTATAAATACGGATGCACTTCTGCATTCGAGATCTTCTAACATTAGCTGACTGTAGTCATGCACTATGCTGGTTTGCTGGCAGAATTGTAGAGTAATGTTCAGTTCTCATGGAAGGCATAAATCGTATTTGTTGTTCGTACGAATAAATCAAAGTGCGATTTGGTCGTACGACGATTCTTTTCGCAATAGTCTTAAATTCTTTAAAAAAACTGGCGGTTCTCATGGGCGCGTTGCCACTGTTCTCACACGACTATGTCTGTTTTGAAAAAAGTGTCAAATTAACTTCCATATTTTCTTTATTCTTTTAGTAGTTTCTGTGTAAATCTATCGGTTTTTCATTAATTATTTCGGGAAACATAATGGACCTTAGTGGATACACACGTACTTCCTGAAGTCCCTGATTAAAGTGGTTTCTGCACTTCCACAATTTCAATTGGGATAGTAGATTTTTCTACGGTCTCGTTCTGGATAAAAACTTCCACCTCGGCAGTATTTTCCTGAAACGTTACCTGGTGGTCTGTGAATTCAGTGTTACCATCTTCTTCTATAATACTGTTTTCATAAGTTCTGGAAATCATTTTCAATTCAAGAAATCCAATGAATTATGTTAATTACTACATCAATTATAAAAATCAATACAGTTTATATTATCTATTAGTTTTCTGAGGGTAGTAAAATACATTTTCCGGATCGAAATTGCAGAATCTACATTTCATACAATGCGCACGTAGTATGCATTTCAAACAAGAGTGAATAAAGTAGCTTATTACTATAATTATACAAAAATGAGTAACGTTCACTCTAAAAACTTCAAATAATTAACATTGGTTAAACAAATAATATTCCATTTAATTTGAACCGATTTTAAATACTTCTTGGGGATCAAATAATTATGGGGGGTTCATGTCCATGTAAAATATTTTCCCAGAAACTAATCGATGAAATATGGTAATTTATACTTACTGGAGGGGAGTATTTACGTCCTCCAAAAACTGTAAATGGCCGAACCACGTCCAAGAGGATTGTCCCTCCTCGAAAGTTTCGTTTCCGGTTCCACTTGGAGGTTTGTTGCTTTCACGGTAGAAAGTATCTTGTAAATTTCGTCATTTCTTTTTAACCGTAGTTACTGTAAGCATTACAATTTTCAATTTATCATTTATACTCAACATCAATGTCAATGTTACCGAAACTGCAGGACAATCAATTACGGCTCCTACGAGATCAAACTGAATCATGCATAATAAATATTTTAAAAATAAATTGAATGAAAAACTTACCATGAGACTTGAGTTTTGCTGCAACTTCCTTCCACATTCCTGTCACAAACTTTGGTTACTTTTTTTCGAGATTAGTTTTATCGTTACAACATGGCCGAAGGTACACTTCTTGAATCAATTATTATTCAAAAAATGCCATAGTGTGAAAGTTTAGAAAATGTATGCAAATCAATATAAATTCTAATCAAAACACTGAAATTTTGAGACGCTCCGACGTGCTATGTATAATTTGTCGCAAAAACCATGTAATCGCGCCTTCGCAAAAGTTGAAGGAATTCAACTCATGCGATCATGCGATTTTCGCGTGAACGATTGGTCGTACGACCGCATCGTACGAACATGTCGTGCATCGGTTCTCATGAACGCATACCTATTCGTACGATCTTGTCGTACGAAACGTCAAATCGTATGCGAATCCGCATCCATGAGAACTTACCTTAAGCTTATGATAGGAATAGGATACGTTAATATACATAGGTGTACACACATTCTCTAGACAGACTTCATACAGGAAGAGAAGAGATGTCACGTAACACCAGGAAGGCAATGGTGTGACTCTCTCTATCTGGTGATACGCATTTATTTTAATTACAGGTGAATAGTTTTACAAAGGATAAAATTATTTAAATTGTTCAATCAGCAATTTGTATGATGTGAATGAAATGAAATAACAAAAAGGAAATAATGCTTACAAGGAAAGCTCTTGAGATGAACAACGTGGGAGGGTGGATAATAATGTGAGGCCACTCTATTTATGTGTAATGACCATTTGTGTCAGTGTTTCCATACCCATCTTATGTCTGCCACCAGTCTCACTTTACATCCACAACCTAATACCTTTTTACCATACACTGTTATATTTGAACAAGCACTGGTAATACTGATTGTCCTTCGTCGAATGTTCTAATTTAGAAAAATCAGGAAAAAGAGCAGTAGTGGAACCTGCTCCTGAGGTTACTTACCTGTACGTAATAACTGAGCAAAGTTTCAGAAAAAAATCTTTGGGACAATTGTGAACCCTTCCTTGTAAGAATGTGTACCAGCGCTGAATATATGTAGAAGATGAACAAATTGTCATTTTAAAAATTTGAACTGATACTGAGTACTTCATAGTAGACCTTTATTGCTACCAAGGCATGGGTCCCTTGTAAGAGATTCTTCTAAATCCACCAGAAAGGTCATCTTTCTCTTTCTAAGTCATATAAGTACATAAGTAAATGATGCCGTTAAGGGGTACTCCTATAGTAAGTGTAAACTCGATACGCGTTCAATCTTTCAACATTATATATAGACTACATCCATTGCCAATACTACAATAAAGTCTTACAGGACCTTTTGTGTTGCAAATTTCCCCACTTAACTGAACGAATACTTGCAGAAAAAGTTCAACAAAATAGGTAATTACTTCATCAGCCTTGGAAAGCTACAACAGCCCAGCGTCGGCGAAAAAAAATCCTTAGTGCCTCAAACCCTTTCTCACAATCAGCAATGTGACAGTTTGGTGGTATCAGTACGAATAATTTGAAGATTCTATGGTCATTAATTCTGCATTTATTAGATTGTTTAGCACTGCAAAGGCTATGTTATTCCGTTCAACAAACTGACGCATTCAATTAGCTGCTCGCTCTGAGATTCAAATGGAATGTGTATTTACAATACAGTAAGTATTTGTACAATACACTATTTGTTTAAAGAACCCGTGTAAAAGAAACACTTAATTTTTCTTTTGGCATGTTATGCATTTCTATAATAAAACAAAAAATTAGCTTTGTAATAAATGGGAATGCGTTCAAATATTTTTGTAAGGTGATTATAAAGAAAATGCTCTCGTTACGCCGTCTGTTATATTGAAAAAATACTGTAGTTATATATCTGCGTTACGCTTACGTTATAACACATTCGTGTAATCACCCTAATTGTAAGTATAATTTAGTAAGTGACCATCATTTTGTATTGCCGAAAGTTTAACAAGTCAAATATTTTGTAGTCGAAAGTAGCGCAGTAAATTCATCTTTTCAAATTTGGTTTCGTCTCTATATTAATATGGCCATGTACATATAGTTACTTATTTTGTTCAAGAGTGGAACTATTTTGTTTTGTAATATTTATCAAATACAATTTTTTCAATTTAAAAAAATATTTCCATTACTGCATGTCACGTTTTTTACTTGACATTTCAAGGCTGAAATTTAACACGTAATTTTATTCACTCCCTGTGACGAGAGAACACGGCATGTCAGTCTAAACCGTAACTGGATTTTTTTTTACTTTCTATACATCTTTATCCTGTAGTTTATTATTTATAAATTAAATTCTTTTTCTTCTCCATTCTCCAGTCTCTCTGCATTTTCAGCTAAAGCTTCCTCGTACTTTAGTGTTCATTCAGGACAAAAATAGAGTGTTTTCTTAAAAACCAGATTTACTGTTGTTATTGACCATAATATGGCTAATAAAATAATACAAGAAACAAATTATCAAATGTTTTCCTACACAATTTAAGCCATCGAAATTAATCAGAAATTATGATGTAACAATTATTTTAAAACCGTAAAATACACTGCTCGTATGCGTTTATTTTTTCCTTCTTCTGAATGATTGCTGCAACCATTTCTTACATAATACGCGTGAATACATTATGTACTTATGTTTACCACATAAGAAGCTACTATGCAAAACATTTTCTATTTACGATTCTTAATAATAAGTGTAATAATTATTGTAGTATAAAGAAATTGCATGATTATGCATAGACTCGCAAATATAGTAAACCTTGAGCTAGCGCAGAGGAAACTGCGAGAGAGTGTAGATAGGTACCGAGACTGGCACAAATGAATTGTACACAGAGCATAAAAAGCCTGTGACAATCTGCAAAGCACGAAAATAAAAGAAGAAGAATATTCGGTTAGAAGAGCCGGTTGTGAAACAAGCTCACTCAATCCTTCAGATTCCTAAATGCTCTTGGCAAAAAAACAGATCGCTATACTTGCTCAATTCTGTTCATAATAACGTGACGTCCATTCCTAACTGACTTCTCATTCTGAGCATTTCCCACCCTTGAATTCGTTCAGACGGTGAAACTGTAGAATAGTATTTTTGTATGGCGTAACACAAGTACAAGGCAACAAGTTTTGACAAGTATTGTACATACACTGGTGTTAATTATTACATACATAGTTTGTACTCCGGGAACTAATTTTCAAGTAAATTTCTTATACGCTTTGTAAGAATGACATCAAAAGTCAAGTCCATTGATAGTAATGACCTTGACCAAGAACCGTCTGACGATTGTGCTTTAGTTTTAAATCAAGAATTAACTAATTTTGAAGACGTTTTAAATAAATTAGGTAAATCTTATTTTTTAAGAGTTTCGCTGCTCTTTTTGGGGCCTTGGTTTTCACGTGGGCTGCTTGTTTTATCAATTAAAGTTAAAGTATGTGCCCCAAATTTAGACTATATTTGCTGTAATTTTTGAAACAATTGATTTTTCTATGTCAATTGTTCTGAAGAGTTCTGCGAGTTGTTGGAAATGTGAAGAGTGTACGAAAATTTATTAATTTCAGGAGGATTTGGCAAGTTTCAGATCCTCAGTCTTGTGTCAATCTTATCTTTGGAAATCCCTGCTGCATTTGGAATATTCGTGCCAATTTATTTAGGTAATGTTTTTTCTCCTTGTATTTTTCGATTAATTAATTATGCGAGTACTGTATGGTTGTTAGGAAATCAATACAGTACAATGTTTTAGCACAGCAACCAAAACTTGTCTCTTCTATTTGCGTATATCCCCCCCCCCATGAGAAAAGTTATAACGTTATTGGGATATGCGACAATGTTTCCAATATTTTCGTAGAAAAAATTATCTGTTTAAATGGGGTTTCATTATCAGAAAGTTGCAATGCAATGTACAACTAAATGTTTGAGCCGCTCTTTAAAAATCACAAAAGATGTATTTACGATTGATCTTATAATCGTTAAAAATAATAAAATGTACTTGTTAATAATCAGTACACTGTATACCCTCCCCCTCTTAAGTATCACCAGAAGCAGCAAAATTATGCTATACATGCTAGCTGTTGTGTTCATTAGTACAAATATATAAAGTGGAAATGTAATAAATACATAATAAATACTTAAATAATTTGATATGCAAACTTTTGCAGGCGTTCCACCCAAATCTTGGACATGTGTAAATGATACTTTCGAATGGACACTGTTGGCAAATGAGTCCTGCAGTTGTCCAGGGGAATTAACTACAACTTTAGATACATCTTTGGTCGCAGAGGTAGCTACACATAGTTACATAATTACATATAAAACATTGTGTATAAAATGTTTTAACCACACTTGCCCGGGCAAACAAATAATCCTATTAAATACCTCCTACAAAATGCACATGAGCAAGTTCCGTGTAACTAATTAAGATAAATAGGACTTTCCTTTCTCGTACCGATTATTCCGCTTATATGTAATTGCCAAATCTGCTTTCAGCGGGGCTCTCGACGTTAAAAAGAGTACAATGTACGTATTGTAATACACTGCTTTATTGTAGATATATTTACTCAATAAATAAGTTATTTGCTTAAGCATTTTTTACTTTGTGTTAATTATTTATAGTAATTATGTTCATTATAAAATACCTTATATGTTTTGATAATTTTAGTGGACACTTGTTTGTGACTATGCGTGGGTCTCAGATTTTATTACAAGCTTTCAAATGGTCGGGACTTTGTTCGGGAACCTGTATGCTGGCTCTTTTGCTGACAGGTGCTACGTAATTTTTATTTTTATTTATTCCACGACATTGACGCTGATTAACTCTTCTAATAAGGATTCTTTTGATTGTAAAAATGAAGATACGGGAGAAAATATGCATGTTTAGGAGCAACCCTACTAATGTTCTTGGGACAAGTGTGTTCAGCGATTGCTCCAAATTTTTATGTCTATGGAGCAGCCAGATTTCTAGCAGGAATTGGCTTCGCAGGTTTTGAATACTGAAAAATCATTTCTATAGAAAATCTTTTAATAATGTGATTATATGGACTGGATCTACAAATTTTGATTACAGGTTACATTCTCATTTCTGCAATTTACTCAATGGAATTTCACACTACAGAATATAGGCAAGTCTGCGGGAGTGTGGGGCCCTGGGGTGAAGGTGTAATGTTGCTAGGTTTGTTAGCATATTTAATACGACCTTGGCGCCATCTTTGTTGGGCTACAACCGTTCCATTTTTGCTGATTCTAGGATTTTTGTGAGTTTTTCCAGTTATTTATAATAAGTTATTTTGTAATTTTTATTGATTCAATTTCTTAACGAATTAAATACACATAGTTTCTAACGCGTCATCAGTCGAGTTAAATCTCAACAGTTTCGTTCCAGAAAGCCCACGTTGGCTCTTGAGAAATAACAAAGTGGCGGAAGCTTTGAGAGTCACCGACACCATTGCCCGGCTTAACGGCAAACCTCCTGGGACGGTTCAACTAGCGACGTTGAAATATATCGCCAAAAATGAGATTAAAATGCAGGAAAGCCCAGGCTCTGAGAATGGGAAAGTTAAAACAGTGTCTTATTTGGACATGCTCCGGAACCGGGACCTCCGATTCACCACCATTTGTTTAATGACATTGTGGTTCTCTTGGAGCTTCACCTATTTTGGGATCAGCTACAACATCCGGAACATGAGTGGAGATCCGTATTTAAATGTCATGTTCTTAGGACTTACAGATGTCATCGGGTATCCCGCAGGCTTACTCATTTGCAACAGGTTAAATCTAATTCTTAAACTGACTTTTTACTTATAAACAATTATTGTATTATACAACAATGTAATTAAGAGATATACGTAACAAAAACAAATATTATAATGTCCCATTTTCACAGAATTGGTCGCCGAAAATCAGTGGCTTTCTTTATGACCTGGGCGACAGTTTTTCTAGTAGCCTTGGCTTTGTTCGAACTAATCGTAGGTTTAATTTCCTATCCACAACTCCTCCTGGCATTTTGCCTCGTTGGTAAGTTCGGTGCGAGTGGGGCTCGTGGCTGCATCCGCACTTTGACGGGAGAATCCTATCCCACAGCATGTAGAGCCAAAGGATCGGGTTTAGGAGGAGTTGCTGCAGGTGTGGCGGGCATTGTAGCTCCTCAGTTAGCTTTCATTGGAACTTGTGAGTCTTTTGTTATTTCAAAATAAATATGGGAAATTTTATTACAATTAAGAACTGTTTTTTGAAACGGAACGTTTATAATTATTTCAGATTGGCCCTCCATTCCATTCTTTGTATTTGCACTTGTGAGCATAATGGGAGCAGTGGTATCATTTCTCCTCAGCGAAACTATGGGTAAACCAATGAAAGAAATGAACACGGAAAACAAGAAAGATGTACCACCTGAGCTTCTGAAGGAAAATAATTCAAATGGATTAGTAACACGACTGTAATAATGTTATATTGGAGAATAATAGTTGGTCCTAGAGTGGAATCTTGAAGTCAATAATACATTATCTATGATCTCTCGGATTTGAACGTTCCCAGTATAAGTAATTATAGGATCACAGTATTTCAATATACACAAGAATAAAAATAATGAAATTCCCTCAAATAGTTATAATTACATACATATAAATGTATATTTGCTGGGAAATTAGTCGCAGTGAACAAATAACATGGTATTTTTGAATTGTGTGTGAACCGGTTTTATTAAATCCTATTAAAATAGTGTTTAAATAAAATATAAACACACCGAGAATCCATGAATCCGGGTTAGTTGTAGGTATTAGAGGGGCAAAGAACGCACTGTTGGGTACCAGCTATAGGCCAAGTGTAACTTTACTGGGATCTATTGTGTGCCTATTAAGATCATTCTGCTAAAAAGTGGAGTTTTCGTGTAAATTCGCAATAAATTAACCAGCCAATTTTGTAGGCCAATTTGAAATTTTTATAATTACTTTTTGCGATTTTGTTTCTTATACAAGTTCTTAGTTAATTATTCGCATATATGCATAATTGATACAGGCACTCAAAACTTCAGAGTAGTAATTAACATTGATCGATTGTTAATAGAAAATAGGCTCATTATTTTAGCTCTAGCTATTCTAGCTTTAACGTAAATAATTGCTAATAAGGCATTTGCTTGCGGAAGAAATATTAGTTATTCTTGACAATCCTTCCAGCAACAAAAACTTGAGCGATGTTCCTATCATCGCCGAGCATGATGAATTTCTGGATGATTTCAACTAAACCTTCGTTTGAAAAAACATGAACAGCTGAAGAGTCCGAGGCCAAGTCAATGTGAAGAGCATCGAAGGATTTACCAACATGGAAGTTACCCGTCACATTTTCGATTGCAAGTGCTGTAAGACAAAGTAAGACAAATCAGACTATA
This sequence comes from Allacma fusca, assembly GCA_947179485.1. Lineage (NCBI taxonomy): Eukaryota > Metazoa > Arthropoda > Collembola > Symphypleona > Sminthuridae > Allacma > Allacma fusca. The sequence goes on from OX359245.1 coordinate 20,609,903, forward strand.
AGTTCATGTTACCAGTATTATTTTTGCTAGACTGATTTAAACATAGTATAGGGTGTAATCGGATTCACTATATTTCCATGATTTTAATGACGAAACGAAGACTGGTGAATATTTAAAATTGCCTACCCTCAGCTCCACCAAGTGTGGCAAGATACAAGGCCTCTTTGTAAGTCAAGGATTGGTAGGACTCATTTTGGGTCATCTGTATAGTTTTGGCGTTCAAAATAGCATGACGCATGGTGTCCAAGATACTAGGGCTGTATCCTCCGGAAACATCTGATGACATAATTTTTCGAATATTTAAAATATTAATATACCTAATTTAAATCTACACTGTTCTTAACATACAAATTAACTATTCAGTTTTATTATATTAATGTATTTTGATTATGGGGTATTTATTTACCTGTTCCTAGCCCCACGGCGATGTCCTTATCCAAGTAGTTCTGAATAGGGCTGAATCCACTGTTAAGGAACATATTGGAAGTTGGGCAATGAGCCACTGACGTCCCTGTCTGCTTCAGCAGATCTTCTTCCCCAGAATCCAAGTGGACACAGTGGGCCATTATGGTCTGCAAATGGTTTTTTAATAATTATGTAAACAGTGAATTAAGTTTCTGCAGTCCATAAAATATTACCTCACCTTTTTTCCTAAAATCCCAAACTTTTCATAAATCCCGGTATAGCTTCCCCCTTGAGGATAAAGCTCTAGAGCTCGGGCTATCTCTGCTTTGGACTCACCAAGATGTGTCTAAAATTGGAGGCACAAATTAAAATGTGAAAATTATACTGGCACGTTAAAATTTCTCTCATAACATATATACATATAATTATACTAAACATTTTTCCGAGTTTAGTTTTACCTGGATATGAACATCATATTTAGCAGCAAGGGCCGCTAATCCCCTGAGAAGTTGCTCGGAACAAGTTAAGGCGAATCTTGGTGTAATCACGGGTTGAACGAGTGGGTACTATAAATGCATGGATTAACCACTTATTCTCAACTAACCAAAAGCCAGGTACCTTTATTAGCTTTTGTCTTCAAATCAATGAAAGGGCTTCGATTTAAAACTATTTTTGAACCAACTTTTTTATTCAAGACGTTGGTCACAAATTTTTCGGCGGATTCCAAGGCTTCTTCTGCTGAATCTTCTATGTAATAATCTGGGCTATAACAGTCCATGGAGACCTTTCCCACAAATGCCCTCTGACCATAATTATGGGCAATTTCTGCCAGGACCTCTGCCGATTCCCGATGAATTGAAGCATAGTAGGATGCTGTGGTAGTTCCGCTTCTTAAAGTTCTTTGCTAATAAAGAAAACAACATTCACTTTTAATTAATGTTTCTAAGTGACAATAATAATTACTTTTAAAGTAATGTATTAATAGAAACCTCCTCTAATAATAGAGCATCACAGTCTCCATAGTGCCAAAATATTGGGAGTTATTAAACCCAATATCATATTACCACACAATTGTTTCTCCGTAGCTATAAGAGTCAACTGCTCCTTCCAGGAGTTATCTTAACACAGTGTTTACTATTGTGAAATCCGCGTAATAATCACTGAATTGTTACTGAAAATTATCTCGTTGAAAATCGAAGTTAACTTACTTGTTTACTGTGCAATAATGCAACCACAATAAAAACACCAAATGGCGTAAAAGTTTCAAATATATTTACAAATTATTCCGCAGAATTCAGATTCGACTAACCACAACTTTGTCATAAAAAGGTCTTGCAAAATTAACGTCCTGAAATTTGGCCTCGGCCGGGAATGTGTAAGTGCTGAGCCAATCCAACAATCCCAAATCCAAGCCCAAACCTGCGTTTAAATATTGAGGAGCGTGAATATGAGTGTCAATCAATCCGGGCATGAGAAATTCCCTGGGAAGAGAAAAAAATAATGTCAGTATTAACGTAATTCAAAATCTCTCCACAAAATTACTACCAAAATTGTAGGCATAAAGATTTGAAATTTCGAAAAAGCGGATTCATTTGGTAATAAAAATTAAAGTAAAGAAAAATGTTTTAAAAATTACCCTCTTCCAATTATTTGAATGGAGTCATCCCCGAATGAAAACTGTTCTTTGAGGCTTTCCAAATTCTCTGCCGTGTCCACGAAGATGATCTAATAAAATTAAAAGTGCTTACTGCAACATTCAAATTGCTATATTTTTCCCTACAATTTAAGCATAATAATAGCAATTTTTATACTTGCAGCCCTAATTTGTTTCATCTGTATCAATTCGTAAGTAAATTGGGGGATTTGAAAATCACAAGGGGACCTTTAAAATTTAGGAAAAAAACCAGGAATATAATCAAATGAGAAATAATGTTGGAGAAAAATGCTCAAATATTCATACTTTTCCGTTCTCCACACCAATCGCGCCATCCTGTACAATGACAAGGGGCTGATCCTTACTCAAAGAATGGACATAAGCCCCAAGAAATACTCGAACAGTCGAATTGCTACTCATGATTTCCTACAAACTCTTGTCAAAATATTTCCCCGAGTAAATTTTGGTCGTGTCAAAACTAAAGCGAATGATTCTCAGGAAGTTAAAACCTTTTTGTAGTGCGTATACACACACTAAGTTTGGAGATTGTATATGAGCTTTGTGAACCCTTTTTTTGCCTTGTGTAACATCTGCAGTGTAATACAATTAATTGAAATGCAAATGAAACACTTGGCACGAATGCTGACTCCTAAATTTGTTTTATATGGTTCTACTGTGTAGAAATTTCCTACGTTATTACGTTCCACGTAATTACCACATATTGACTCTCGGTTGATAGCGGAATAGGAAAATAATTATACTGGAATTTTGCCTAGTGACTCTTTTACAATGGATCTATCGTCCGTTATCTCTGACTCTCGGACCCTGTATAGGAGTCATCCGAGGGAGAGGCATTTATTTATTGTACATATTTATATAACCATCCCAGTAGCTCCACAGACTTGTCAGTGCTCAGACAAGAAGCAGGACGGGGATGAGTGGAGCAAGGTCAACTGGAAATATAGACTGGATTGTTATGTCCACAGTACACAGCAGATCCCCCACTTTGACGTGTATATACCTTCAGCATTGAGACGTATTCAATGTTTATACAATTACCATCCAATTTTACGCGTTTTCGCCCCAAATCTCCCATAAAATTTTGGGCTTCATCTTTTTCTTCTCAACTTCAAGGATTTTTTTCATGCTCAACTAGCCTTTAACGACGTAGCTTTTATATAACGTCCTCATGAGAGATTTTGGGTATTAATGTTACACGTTTGTACAAACTCTCTATATAATGACACTCCTGACATGAGTAATGTGTTTCTTTTATAGTGACGTATGGTCTTATAAGGATAAAACTTAGCACTGTCGTAAACAGTAGTGTGTCTAAATGTTTTTGCGCTTATAAAATGTTCTTACAAATAGGTATACTACATATTACTCCAGTTCATAGAGCTTAAAAATTGGGAAAATATATATTTGCAAATCATGGACTCAATTCTCTGCATTGAAGCAACAAGTCTCTGGATAAAGTGAACTCACTGTATAACAGCAGTCCTAAACTTAGATTGAAAGTTGATTTTTATAATGTATAAAGTTGTGCTGTAGTTGAGTGAAGCATATCGAAGATGTGATACGTGGGAATACTTTAAAATATTTTTGTTTGTTTGGAATATGTGATTTTATAAGGAGATGTTTTATAGTGGGTGTATACTGTGCGATTCTAACGCATAGGGAAATGCTATCGTATAATGGTCATCGTCTCCATTAGAGACTGGGGAGTTTGCATGTGTCATGTAGTGTGTATTATAGTGTACGGTCTGCGTCTAACTATTACGAGTCGAGGTTGCAGTGAAGGACAATCGGAATAAATATTATATTCAGAGGCTTACATTAACAAGTCCCGTGTGGTCTAGTGGCTAGGATACCTGGCTCTCACCCAGGAGGCCCGGGTTCGATTCCCGGCACGGGAAGAATTTTGCATTTTATTACAGGGATGTCTTTACTTCATTCATGATATGGTGTGATTTATAAATACATTTTCGAAAATAATAACTATAAATTTGATTAAAATATTGATTACATGATGCGTTTCGAGAGAAACCGTTCTGTGGGGTACAATTTTTTGGGCATGGAAAGCAGATATGATGTTTTACATATCTAAATGTATCATGACTTTATTAAGTGTAAGTACTTACAAGACCGAAACGAGAGGACATTTTTAGGTGAGATTAATTTTCGAATTGCAATTTTATATATATGAATTTAATATGTATTTATCAATGGGTTAAGGTTCAATGGAATGTTGACAACGTGAAAACATTCGTGTCCTTTCTTGGCAAACGGAGTTCCTCATTTGTGTAAAAAAAAAAGAAAATAAATTCAATCCATAATGCATTCATTTACATGTGAGTACATAGAAACTTGAATGCGTGCAATTTCTTCTTTTCAATCGGATTGGACAACGAGGTTTCTTCTTTTGCAGGATTTAGTAGACAATCTTCCTCTTTTGAAGCATTTAATTGGGAGTTTTCTTCTTTTTGCAACATTTTGCAGACATCCCTTTCTCGAGCACTTAATTATTGTGCATTTGTATTTGCATTTGGGAAATGAGCCAGATAAATAGATATAAAGTACTTGACTGCAGACCCCGCAATCAGTCAATGAACTTGAGGTAATTACAACAAAATTACAATATTTTACCTAAGACTTTATTACGAGGTTGTCGTAGGCAGCTTTTTGCACAAATCAAACAGACAACTTTTGCATTATGTGCACAATTTGATATTGCTAATTTTAGCAATGTCCATAAATAGAGTGACAACAGTTGACGCTGCTTAAAAAGTCCAAGTCAACCAGTTTTTCCTCCTGACCAAAATTTCATATTAAGGTTCACTCCAAAAGTGCAAGACAACTGTCAATCACCTTTTCTACAATAGTAATCCAATCAGTAGAATTTGTGTGTTGAATCAGCAGATGAAAGATGTGATAAAGTACTACGGCTTTTTAATTGATGAATTTGAAACTCTTTGGGAAATACATACAAATACACAGTGCATTGTATCTTCATGAACGCATACATAGATATCTATACAGGGGGAAGCAAGATCTTTTTCTCAGGCTTAGCTTATAGACAATAAATATTATTAATGTTATTAATTCCTCGCCAGGAAGGGAAGCAAGGAAGATAGATGAAATTTTTTCAATAATTATTTTCTAGTTAAATATTCTATTCAATAAATGCTAGAATTTTTGATTGAATGCAATTTACATTTTTTTAATAGCCAGTTTAAATTGTTGCAGGAGCCAGAAATTTGAAACAAAGTTACAATTTTGCGTTGTGTCATATTCAGATTTTGAAGGTTAAAAAATTCCAACTTTTTCTCCTTGTTGATATCCTCTGCTTTTATGCGTGTACGAATATTTACTTAGATCGATGAAAATAATTTAGAAAATCTGGAAGAATACTTGAATGGAAATGACATATTTTGGATTTCTAACCCTTACTCTGTATACGATGGTCTATCGCACCCTGTACTTACAAATCAAAAGGCTCACAATCAGTTAGTAATGTACATTATATTTTGAGGAGTGGTAATGTGGAGAGTGTAAGAAGTTAATGCATTAAAAAGCCAAATCAAGACCAAACCAAAAGCCAATCCCATTTTTCACTGCTGTAGTTGACGATATTTAAGTGAAACTTGAATATCGTTATATTATCTTGTTATATGAGCTCCTGCATTATATTCCAGCATGTAATTACATACAATATGAATGAATCATTGCCATTGTATAAAACCTGTTACAGCAAAACGCAAAGTCTAGGACAATACTGTATCTCAGTCGTCTTCATTGTCTCTTTTGTGGATAGTGAAATATTTGTACATGTGGTATCGATACACCTACATAAGTGTTAATTATGTCTGATATGTCCCAGTGTAATACATAATTGTGCGTGTGTTATAGCATACATCCCAGAAAGTATCTTACAAAGACCATGTCAACAACTTTTACCAAATTTTCTACATAAAATAATTGTTAACCACGTACATATTTGAAAGCTTTTTGGTAATAGTTACACCTCCATCAATCATACACGAGATACTACAGAATAATATCATGCTTCGAGTATTAAATTTTTTCATTTGTACATCCGGAATCATAAGAGTACTCTCAATCACTTCTTCTATGAAAGTAATCCTTCTTTCAATGAAAATTGTGTGTGCACTATAGGGAACTCCTCCTTCATTGTTATAGCATTTGTGTACATACAAATTTTAGTGCGTGCGTTACTTTTGTAACGGATGTGATTAACCTCTTCACATATGCAATTACGTGTACTTCCGAACCCCTTCAACGACTTTTACCGCATGTCGTGAACAGTATTAATAATTATTGTAATTTATCACCACTTTTTAGTGCTTCTAGTTTTTACTAGTTTTGTCTCGTCAGCTCGGAATTCTTCGAATTTTGAACTGTCGGCATTTTTTAAGAATGAGTTGGGATAGTCTAGGAATTTTGGTAAAAAATGTCTCGATTCGCACGAACATGCAAAAATTAGGCTAAACTATGTAATAATTTTTTTCTATCTAACTTTTATTATTGTAGAATCCCAGTTGTGGTTAATTTGTCAATAATTAAAAGATACTGTGGAATTAAATTTGTACTCAAATGAATGCTATTATTTACTTACTCTGCAAAGTTTAAATTTCGACTTACTTTATTCAGCGTAATCGTTTTGGTAATTTTATTTATTTATATTTGTAAAGTTGTGGGAATATATGATTGAAATACAAATTTTATATAAATATAAACAAGCATAACAGAATTATGGAATCTCACTTTAACAGACTACCTTATATCTGCAAGCCATTTAGTGTATGGGAATAAACATATTTGGACAATCTCCTAATTACCGTACAAGTTTTAATTCCAAGCCTTATAAGAGTCAAATTTCTCTGTTTGTACATTGCACGCAATTAGCAAAAATTAATATTCATAATTACCTTTAATTGTTCTATTCAATAACAGTTAATAATAATGTTGTCGATAATCACAGAAGATCTCATCATCAGCTTTTATCATTATAACAATCCAGTACCTACGAAATAGCAAAATCTCATCTGAGAGAGGTGATAACTGGGAAATCGTAAAAAGCAGGATTGCGGTTATGGCAATAATTGCTATTGACCTTGACAAATTAATTGTTCAACTTATCTTCGGAGTCACATAAGCGACACATTTCTAGCAATTAGAGAAGGATGACATGACAAGAACACTCAAAGAGTTGGAAATTGTCCCTGCGATGTAGATTTTTTTTAAATCTAAAGTACGAAGATGGAATTACATATAACGTAGAACAATAAAACAAATTGGAAATGAATGGTCGGATTGAAAACATCCCATTAATAATTATGTATATCAAAGTTTTCTCTTTAGGTTAATCTCCTTAGTTTTCGGAGCACGCCTTTTACCAAAGCAATGAACTTTAAAGCGTGCACAATTACAATAAACAAACAGTGCGATGCTATAGAAAAATTAATGTATGCACAAGAGTGGAAGTGAGAAAAGTTGAGAAATTAATTATTAACAAGCCATTCCCTCATGTTCCGCTTGTTATTCATAAAGAGACTGGGACAGATCGAATTGTAATGAGAGAGACCACAGAAGCGGCTTTTAGGACCAGCAACAAAAATATGGGAACAAATACAAGAGTAACAATCATTTAAACATTCGTCCCACATTCCTCCGTGTTAATTCCTCTATGCTAGTCCTATAAGCTTCTGATTGTGACTAAGTGAAACAATAAAATAAAAAAAATGATTTTACATAATTTCATTTCTTCTAGATAAATTAACGGAAGTGACGAAATTGATGGAATAATTCCAATAAGCTGAGCCTTTCAATCTGACCCCATCGTTTAGTAAATTACCGACTGGTTTAGATCTTGCTCAGCACCCTGCGGCTGATTAAATGCTTATTGTTTTGGTATTATACAGAGGGTTTAAATAATTACGCATGTATTGTCCTCCTATAGCAACTGCAGATTGTACATATTGTGTTGTGGGCTGGCTGAGGAAACTGTCCACTGACTCTTGAAAGTGTCTTTGGTGGGCAGAGAGGAAGGAAGGAAGGAAGAAGAAATGGAAGGGAAAGCGTTATTTCCCATTTTCTCTCAACTACAAAACCAAAGGATGTCCTCGGACTCGCAACATTATTCCTGCAGCAGGCAGAGTCAAATCTTCCAAGTGCTCCATGTGTCAGTAGTATTTGGTGACAACCAAAATTCAGGGATTTTTCCAAGTGAATTTCCAATTGTTGTTTCCAAGAGGTTTTTGTAACGGAATTTAAGGTAATTGTGCTCCAAGTTAAGAATATACACAGTATAATAAAAATGATATATGTAGTTCACTGTCGCTACAAGAGGCTACTTTCTGAGAGAATTTTATCTACAGGAGTAAAAACATTTTGACACTCCCGTTTATCGCAATGTTATAGGATTTTAAGAATCAAATTTTAATTCCTTCAGAGGTACTTTATGAAGAGAGGGGAATGTATTCATTTTCGTACATTTTTGAGGCACGGGAAGTGTATACAATTTTTCAGTTGTTATATCGTCGCGAAAGAGGCAAAAAGGTCTACGTGAACATACTTTTGTACAGCACTTGCACCATTTTGACTCTTCAGCGTCGATTTGTTCGATTGTGGAATTTTCAAAGCATTTTCGTTCCAACAGATGAAAGTGAAGAACTTGGCACTTCTGGGCCTCATGGTCTGCAGTTGTTTTGTGCTGACCTCTGGGTCAACCCGCCTAGCTATACCTTTAGTTCCTGTTGCTGTCTACTACTCCATCACTAATCACTGGCCGTATTTAGTCGGCGCGGGGTTGGGAGCTGCGGCCCTGCTCAAACTAAAGGGCGCCGCTACAGTGGGTACTTACCTGTACTTAAGGGATAAAGGAGTTGTTGGTGAGTTCTTTGTGGCATTATAGGGAGTGAAACGAAATACCCTAATTCAATAATTGCTTTAATTTCTACCATAAAAGCTTGCAAATAAGAATAATGTTTACCTCACACAGCTACACGCTACAGACTTAATTACGGAAGAATAACGATAGAAAAATCTTTAAATCAGTAATTTCGTAAAAAATGAAACTGAGTTCGACGGCATTTACGTACTGTTCATAGGAACTTTAAGAAGTGTACTCTTGAGAAGATCTTCCAGGCAATACATTTCACTACAGCAGGGCGTAGCTGTAGATATAGCTGAATGTTATGAACAAAGTGGGGAAATTAATTGTACGAATCTTGTAGATTTAGAATTTGATCACACACAAGCCGGTTGGAACTCACATATCGCCGAGGGTTATGACCAGCGTCGGTATCGAAGAAGCTTGGGCAAGAATGAAAATGATGTCACTGGAATTACGTTCAATCCCTCCTTAGATGAAGTCCTGGCTTATGATGAGCTCGGATGTGGTCTTCGCCTTGTTTGCGAACTCTCCGCAGTCCCCCAGGACAGCCTTCAAGAAGATGAGAAAATTATTTTGGCTCTGTTTGGGTAAGATTTTTTGAATCGTAGTTCGTTTATACATATTAGCCATAAAAAAACTGCTTAACTTTAAAATTGAATACCCATTAATTCCTTCTAAATTCAAGAACGCGTGTGTGGTAACAGCAGACGAGAAATAACAGGAGCAATATATCCTGTTTATAGCTATTGTAGAAACTTTACACTTTAAAACTTTAGACACGTTTTTTTAGTTATTTAACAAACAAGTGCAAGTTTGCCAACCAAGTCCATTTAAAGAAACAGGTACAAGCTTGTTTATCCTATTGAATCGTCTGTATCGATTATGTTCCGATTATCAGAGCCAATTCATAAGGAGTTAATGGCGGTTACAAAATTTATGATTTCCGTAGTAGCTCGTGGTAAATCACTACTGGATTCGTCTGTAAACTAAACAAAACCATCAAGTTTTGCATAGATACAATGAGCTTATAATATACTATATAGGCATGGGTGAGAAAAGAAAAACCTAAATACCAAATACTAACGACTTTGACAATTATATTATTATAATATTATATTACGAATTATAGAAAATGTTCTAGCTCTCAACAAAAAATACAGAAGCCCTGTAGTGTGCCAGCTGAATAGGTTGAGTATGTAGGTACGCGTATACTCACATCCATATGTGCATAAAATAGCAATGAGGAAACACAACTTTCCTTTTCATTTCACTCACTCGCAATGAGACGGGGTCAGGTTCTGCTCTGGGTCAAGCGAGCACACAAGCATTGATGAGACTGTCTATACAGTTTTTAACAAATCATAGAGTGCAAGAATTTGGAGTCAGAACCGGTTACTGGCTACCATACCCAAAAGTTAGTCATTTGATTGCACAGTCATATTTTCAAGAGATTGTATTAGAATAGCCATTGGGTAGAAAAACAATGCTACTGTCCTTATTTTATAAGAGTGCACATAAGAATATTTTCTCTATAAGGTCAAAAATATTTGGGCACATTCACCACGATGTTAATTTTCCTCCTAATTACAGCATGGGTTTAAAGAGTCAAATTTTAAAACTTTTAGGGGTGCTCTTATATACTGTACAGTGTGTACTGTGAGTAGATTAACGAAATTATGTAGTCTGAGGTGAAATCGAGAGGATTCGCAATTCCATTCAGAACTTTGAGAGCAACTTTGGATAATCAAAAACAACAGATCAAGAGAGACGATTTTACCCACAAAAATTATTGACCACAATTGAGCATCAGTTACTACGCATCAAATGCCCAAAGCTCTTCCGCTCAAACTTACATTTACAGAGTACTCTTACGTAGAAATAGCTATTATATAAAGAAATCTCTTATAGCGGACTTGCATTGCAAATTTTTTAGTAATAATTATAATTATTATAATTTCGAGACGGGTTTCCGTATCTTCATTAGTTACGCACATTTTTGAGTCATTACGCATAAAAGAGAAGCCTTAATTCTAATTTCAATGCACTCTTCCTACAAGAAACACACTAATGCAGGGATTTTGGTAAATTCCTGTTTGCCACTACCTTACAGTTATCTCCTTATAACTAATTATGTGTACAGACAAACGTCAAATTTGGACTTCTAGGTGAACTGTACCAACTGGTCTATAGTGTTTATGTTTATACAGGATTCTCATTATAATTGACCCTCCTTATAAGAGCATATTTTCTGAAAGGGCAAAAATACGCGTACACAGTCCTATTAACCACGGTGTAAATTATCCTTTTAGGCGGACATCAATACTAGAGCAAAAATTTGCCCCATATAAGGGTGCCCTTTAAAGTGCTTTCTATAGTTTTTTTACTTCATAAATACATACACCAGCCTTTCCGTCGCCAACTCAAAAGGAACTTGGGGTGCGAAACGAAAGGGATAAATTAATTATAAAAAATATAATACGTCCAAGAATAATGATATTTTGTTCAGTGCAACTTTCTTCTGTTTTTGTGTCCTTTGTATGTATTTAAAGGAAGAGTAGGGCAAACCGGTTTCATTTGTATGTAGAATCGAAAATTATGCAGTAGACGAATAATATAAAATACTTTGTATCTCCCTCAATTTTTTATCCTACACTGACTGTGTTGCTTATTAATGCTTATAAGCACATTCGCTTCTCAATTGAATGGAAGATGATCTGCTTATTCAACATAATGCTAGTTGTTATTGAAATTGAAATGCAATATTTCCCTCGTGGGATTTCTTCATACATTTTCCCTGAATTTATTTGAAAGTAGTTGGAAAAATATTTATTACAAACTTTCTGTAATTTTGCGTATATAATAATTTACGCAATGTGTTTCAGTCATAATATTTATTTTGTACTTTATAGAGGTGAAGAGAAGCTCCCTGACCCTTACCGAGCCACTCGTGGGAAATTGTCCTACGCTTATGCCACTCTTTTGGGGAAAGCCGCCAATGACCCTCAAGTTTGTCAAAAAGTCTATGGCAAGTGCCCACATCAAGGGGAACAAATCATGGAAGTTCTCAGAGCCAACAATGTTTAGGATACCGGCTTTATATATGCTGTGCTTATTAGATTATGAGTGTCCGTTGTTCAAATAATTGTAGACACTCTTTGTTAGTTTTTAAAATTGTTGTATGTTTAAAAGAATGAATGTCTTGACTGTTTTATTGGAATAGTTAAACTTAAATTGCCCGTTGTTAGAGCAAGCCCGGCATCTCAGGGTTTCTAAATATACAATACAGTTCCAGATTCAATTGCCTTTGTTTTTTTTTGTACTTTTTGTGATTTTTGATAATGTCGTACAAAATACTGTAGATTAAACAGAAATAATTTTCAAACAATTTGTTGTAATACTTGATGTTAATCGCATTTAGTTTCGCGTAGTAAGGCATTTTTTATTCAATCTACGTCCATTCAATTCGTGAACATAATTCTCTTTAAAATGCGACCAACGCGACGTTTCACAAAATGAAAAATATATGATTCCGCAAGCTGTTCAAGACCTTGCGGGTTATTTTGACCGGTTTATTGGAAACGTCATAAATACAGTGTTGTAGTCATGCTCTAAATACTGGAGTTTGCAGTAAAAGCAAGCCGAAAGGAATTTTCGTAAGGCATTAAAATTTTTCGGCTGAGTTTTACTTTCCCGGCCACAAAACTACCTACCACCTACCATGCTACCTACCATGCTACCTACCATGCTACCTACCATGCTACCTACCATGCTACCTACCATGCTACCTACCATGCTACCTACCATGCTACCTACCATGCTACCTACCATGCTACCTACCATGCTACCTACCATGCTACCTACCATGCTACCTACCATGTTACCTACCATGTTACCTACCATGTTACCTACCATGTTACCTACCATGTTACCTACCATGTTACCTACCATGTTACCTACCATGTTACCTACCATGTTACCTACCATGTTACCCACCATGTTACCTACCATGTTACCTACCATGTTACCTACCATGTTACCTACCATGTTACCTACCATGTTACCTACCATGTTACCTACCATGTTACCTACCATGTTACCTACCATGTTACCTACCATGTTACCTACCATGTTACCTACCATGTTACCTACCATGTTACCTACCATGTTACCTACCATGTTACCTACCATGCTACCTACCATGCTACCTACCATGCTACCTACCATGCTACCTACCATTTGACTAATATTCTTCAACATGTCTGTTTACATCAATCACTGGTTTAACTGATCTCATTCGAAAAATACTTTTAAAAATGCCCTTCAATTACACAATGCTTCAGACATTTCTTATAAAGGAAATTCCTTTATGAGGGACTAAATTGTACGGTTCCTTGCGTATCCCTTATATCGGACTTTTATTGTATTCAGAATAAGCGCAAGGATGCCCTCGAATGATTTTAAACAAAAACTAGTAGTAAAATTGTTTTGTGAATGCGTTTTGGTGTTTAGTCTAAAGGAAACAATTTGCCTATACAAGTTCAACAAATTATTGTGGCTATGTTTTATTTCTTGTGATACTTAACTTGAATTATCAAGTTAAAGTCAAGTTTGGAACTGTAACTAGTTGATCAAGTTAGGGTCTTCGAAATTTAAATTGATTACTAGAACTTCACAAGTCAAGTAATTACAAGAACGCGAGTTATCAGGTTCAGGTTGTGTCTTGAAAATTACTTGAAGTTTTGTGGTCAAGTCAAGTTCATGGTCAAGTTTTGAAATTACTTGACCAGATCGCAGTACTGATGTGAAGGCATTTACTGCTTAAAACTTACACCGTGTTTAGAGTTTGATGGCGCCTTGACTATTTCAGCATACAAATGCCTTTTAGTGATAGTAAATGGCTAAAACAGTGAAATTTGATTGTGCAGAAATTTCCAAAATCAAACATATAATTACTATTGACCAAAAGTGGGTAAATTTCTTGCCTTAAAATCACATTTAATTCCCGAATCGCTTGAATTACTGTTGATTTGCCAATCTAAACAAACCTACAGTTAATTGCTTAATGATGCTGTCTACAGTGCATTCGAATTCCAACGAAATGCAACGAATTCCAATGATTAATGCATCGCCTTATAATGATGGTGTGAAGTTTCATTTTAGATGGAACTTCGTGGCAGTTTCGGCTTGCCCTAGGTCGTAGGCTGGGTTGATGGTAGGTGGCAGGATATGTAGCATGGTAGGTATCATGGTAGGTGGTAGGTAAAATGGTAGGTAAAATGGTAGGTAAAATGGTAGGTAAAATGGTAGGTAAAATGGTAGGTAACATGGTAGGTAACATGGTAGGTAACATGGTAGGTAACATGGTAGGTAACATGGTAGGTAACATGGTAGGTAACATGGTAGGTAACATGGTAGGTAACATGGTAGGTAACATGGTAGGTAACATGGTAGGTAACATGGTAGGTAACATGGTAGGTAACATGGTAGGTAACATGGTAGGTAACATGGTAGGTAGCATGGTAGGTGGTAGGTAGTTTTGTGGCCGGGAAAGTAAAACTCGGCCAATTTTTCTTGCATGAACAGCTCTTAATACCATATTATTCCCTTTTATGCACTTTTGATGACTTGCTAACTGTAAAACATTGTCAAATGTATCCTGGGCGTAAGACATTTTGATTTTGTTCTTTCCAACGTCATCTTCGACCTCTTTTTACTTACACGCTTGAAAATCTAATATATATTATAAAATTATTATATTAAATTTATTATATTAATTAAATAATTATATTAATTTAATTTAATTTTTCATTATAATTTTCAATTTAAAATTGAATACCATTACAACAGATACTACCAGGGTTGCACAATTGAAAATGCCATGGCATTTTCGGCATTATGCCTGCCCAAAATGCCCTGGCATTTTGGGCATTTTCATTTCATGGCAGTTTGGGCATCTATGGCAGTTTGGGCATTTTGGGCATATTCAGCCTAGGGCAGGCATTTTCGGCATATTCACTCCAATTTTTTAAATATATGACTTTAGCTACCTGCTATTTTTGCAAAATAAGACACAAAACAGTATGTTGCAAATAATTTTAATATTCAACTGGATTACATGATAAAATTATAGAAACAAACTGTTTCTATAAAGGTTGAAACCTGGAGCAAGTTGATATAGACATACATATTTATGGAAAAATAATAATAATTCTATTTTCCTTATTTTGTTGTAAAAATTCGCGTGTACACCGTGTCTGTAATTAGTTAGATTTCAAGAACAAACATATTCGGGCAAAGATGCAACACAAAAAGATAAAATAGTTGTTAAAAGATTAACAATATCATTGTTTGTGAGCTTCAAAACTCGTCGTCATCTAAATGTATTTATTGTTACATTTTGAACTCCTAAAATTATTACACTGGTTTACTACATATCAAATACGGAATTTATACTGGCACTGTGCACATTGTTCTTTCCAAATCCAAAAGTTTTTTTAATGTACAGCGTTGAAGGTTTGCAACTCCGTTGGGGCTTATTGAAATAGCCATTAGGGAATTAGACAAATTAAATTCTTTTTTTTAAATCAAGTATAACATTTTTTAAAACTGGATGGGTTTGATTATACTATGAAAAACTCCCTTATATTCGCTAAAGGAGCAATACTAGTCATAGTGTATAAGTTTCTGTAAAAATGCCCAATATGCCAAAAATGCCTGCCGAAAATGCCCAAAATGCCGGGCATTTTCAGAGTAAGGCATTTTCGGCGTTTTGGGCATTTTCAGGAGGGCAGGCATAAAACCGAGGGCATTTTCATTTGTGCAACCCTGGATACTACACATGACCCAGTCAGCACAATTAATTTGTGTATTTTGGAATCAGCGATCAGCTATAAAATACCTGATGTTTTATTAATCTATAATCGACGGCAAGATGTCACTTCCAAGTCAGGAAATAACAAATTATTTGAAGTAAATAGAAACGAAATCCGGATAAATTCGATCTTCGGAATAGTCCATTAGTAATGAAATATTTATTCTAAAACGTTGGAGGCAAACAAGCGTCCTTCATCTGTATATTGACTTGACGTTGTTTTATTAAAAACTAAACACTTGACTTCATCAGATCATTTCATCAAGTTTTGAAATCAACAATTCTTCTATCAGAATAAAGTCGGGTTCATCTCAGGCCTCTTTATATTTGGCTATTCCCTCGTGGGTAAACTTTATTCGTGATTTCTTGCACCGTAATGACTTTGCTGGACACTATAAGGCAATAATGACGGTTGATTTTGAAACTTTATTGGCGTAGATATGTGCAAAATCAAAAATTCTCCCACTCCAAATTACAAGCTTTTGAAGAATCACTTCGCTACCCATTTTTATCTTACATACAATATCCCATTTCAATACAATCGTCGGTTCTGTAATTTTAGACTAGGCTCAGATTCATAACAACGTATACAAAACAGGTGAAATGCGTTATAACCTCCCCCGATTTCTGCTATGAGTGTAATCTACGGGAGAACACCCCGTTTCATTTTCTAAGTAAATGTCGCATGTACGGTTACCCGAGAAAATCTTTGTTGAATTATCAGAAATTATCATAATTATCCTGAATTATCAGGTATCTAACGAGTGAACCTGAACCCAAATTGGATGGGTACAAAAAATATGTACCTGATACGCACCTGTACCCAAATACCCGGGTGTTAGGCCTCGATTAGCTCCTCTAATATTCACTTTAATATGAAGGACCAGCTGAACTTATATTCAGCAACAATTATACAAAATAATGCAAGAAGTAATTCAGGATGTATTACAAACAATTATTTACTTCTTTAATTTGCAATTATCACTCTCACGTTTCTCAATAGATACAATAGCACGGTGAAAAGACTTATCAGTATCGAATATGTGTAATCGATCATAGCTTGTCTGGCACTGTTACTTATACAGTTGTTACATGTCCGCACTGTTTTTCATTCCAAAAATCATAAGCATTACTTACATTATATAGCATTGATAGTAATAATCATATGGCTTGACGTAACATAATTTCAACTTTTTAAATAAAAGTTAATAACTTTTTCATTTAAAATTAAACAATATTACATTTTTAAATTATTTACAATAATTTAACTCAGCTTGTTTATCATTCAATCTACTCGACAACACCGGGTAAAGCCTGTACCCATGAGGGGCACTGTCAGTAAGATTTATTATATTTAACAAGTGAGAACTAGTATTTCAATTTAAAATCAATTGTTACACTTTAGCCAGACCAATAGCAAAGCTACTCATTTCCTGTGAATTTCACAAAAAAAATAATTTTAAACTCATCTGATCATGCTTGCCCGCCAAAAACCATTAACACTATGTACTACTAAAATTTAGGATAAGAATCCTGACATGTGAGGAAAGATTATGAATTATTTCAAAAGGTTATCATCAGGAACAAACGATATGTCCCACACTTTTGCGTGGCGTGGTCCCAATTTTTTATTTCTAATCCGTAAATATCCAAGGAACGAGTTTTTGCATATCGTCGCTGAAGAGGCAAAATGGACTAAGTGCAATTTCGACTAGAAGCAAAATGGTCTACATGCCTTTTTCCATAAAGGCAAAACGGAATAGTTGCAAGCTTTCCTAAAAGCACAATGAACTACATGCAGTTTTCACTAAAAGCAAAATGGGCTACATGCGTGTATACTTTCATAATGGCAATTCTGCTTTAAAGCGAAATTGTATGTAGACCATTTTGCTTTTAGACGAAATTGCACTTAGTCCATTTTGCTTTTAAAACTTGATGCATCTATTCCATTTTGCATTTAGTAAAACTGCATGTAGACTATTTAGATTTTAATCGAAAATGCATGTATTCCATTTTGCCTCTTCAGCGACAATATTCTCTTTCGAGTTCATACATCTTTTGACTAAGTGATTTTTTGAAAGTTCAAGATTAATATTTATTTCTTACGTTTTAAAATTATTATTTTTTCGCAATCAAACACCAACTTTGTCTAATTTTGTTTTCGAAACTTGAATCCTTCTTCAAAATAAACTTTTTGAAATTTTCAAAATAAATGAACTTGGTTTTGGTTCCCCAAATATTATGCTGTGTAAAACCTTTTCTGGGGTGTACTGTGTGTCTCTCGGGTGTCTGAGTAGACGGAATAATGTATCCCCTGTACCCAGGGTTGGCAAGTGGCAAGAAATGGCCTGGCCGTTATTGGTTAAAATCCGGTTCTTACCGGCTTGGTCCAATTGCTTGGGTTGGTATAAAATGGTCGTAATTAATATTATCCAAATAAATCCACTGTCCAATAAAAACCAGTTTTAACCAAAACGTACCACCGGCTTGGCTAATATTACGCATGTATGCACACAGGGTTGCCAAGTGGTCAGAAATGGCCTGGTTATTATTGGTTAAAATCCGGTTCAAACCGGCCCGGACCTGTTGTATAGGTTGGCATAAAATGGCCATAATTAATACTATCCAAATAAGTCCACTGTCCAATAAAAACCGGTTGTTACCATTTCTTGCCACTGGCTTGGCCTTTATTGATAAAAGCCGGTTTTTTGCCAACCCTGCCTGTACCCCGCTGTGGTTGAGCCACTGCAACCTGTCCTAAGGGTTCTGGTTATACACTGTAAAATCTAGGGGGTAATTTCCCCATTGTTCGAAACCATGCCAAAAAACTTGAACCATGAAACCGACCGTAGGTGTTTTCACGGTCACAATAATTGTCATCGGAATATAAAAAATGTAACTTGCTTCGAATATCTTTTTTTAGTTAAAAAATGAGTTTTTTCTGTTCTGGTAACAAGGTAATTTATGGAGGCTAAATTAAACTTAAATTCATATTTATAATTTAGAACTATTGAGTTCTTTTGGCGTCATGGGTGGATACATGCAACCCCAAGGACATCTTCAGGCTTTGTCGAATATTATTGACATTCAAATGGGCACACAATTGGCACATGGACAATAATTATTATATATGTACATTAATGCTAATGTCTGAGGATGACAGTCTGTTCGACGTCGAAAGTTTGCATATAATTCAGCTTGTGTAATAAAATTAGCCACGCAAACGAAAGATCTGGAATCTATTATTATTATATACATTTTTTGGAGCATCTACTGTACCCATCTCGACGGTATCAGGAAGTTCATTTGAGGTTTATTTAATCAGAAATGGAGTGCCGTGGGGCCATCTCAATGACAATGGCACTCCTTGATTTTCTTATTAAACTAACCGAACTCCCCACGTCGTACCAGTACAGATGTGTAAAAATTTGGAACATTATTCCTGCAGTAGTCCACTCTAAACGTAACCACAAAGACTCAGTTAGAATTATGTAAATGGCTTAATATATAATAAGTGACACTGTAAAAATGGTGGATGTGTCACCATTCATTAATCAAACCTTGACCAATGTAACATTTCCACTTAATTACTTGTTAGTTTCGTTTTTATTTAATAATTGTTTGATACTGGAAGCCAGTACATACCCTGTGTACACTTGACAAGAAATCGTTTACATTACATTACTTACAACAATTTCAGATTGGGGGCTTCAGCATTTCGAAAAAAGTCGGATCAGTCTCCTTGACCCCCTGAATTGTGTTTTACTGATATGCGCTGGGCGAGACCCTTGACAAGATGGACACCCTGTAGGGTGGTGAACGGGTGCTGCTATAGTTTAAAGCTGTATATGTCATATGGCTGATATAATATAATCTTATCTGTTACTATTTATAAACATTCATATGAATAGGAATAAGGTGAAGTCTCTTCAAAGCATAAGACAAGAATTTTATTTTTAACGCGAATTAAAATGGATCACATTGCAATAACATTGTATTCTTACTTCCTACATAATAAATACACCAGTTAAAGATAAAACATTAACTCCAGCTCTTACTTAATTACGTTTTGATTTTAATTAATGAAAAAATAAATAGAAACACTTTTAACATTTTCTCTGACTGTGTCAGCAGATACACAGGTATTGAAGTATTTATTTTAATTAAAACCCAATTTATTATTAGGAATTTGATATTTGTTTAATCTAGCAAGGAGACGTAGAGTCTCGAAATTGAATCAGGATGATTAGATAAGTCGTTAAAGTTGACACAATCTGTAAAAATTGGGCGAATTATTTATTTATAAAACAGTTACTGAGCATATTTTATGTACAATTTATCTACGAAAGTTAACTCACCGATGTCAAGAGAGGACCATCTAGCCGAAAGTAATTTCCTGGAATAATGCATGGTGGATTGGTGTTCAGAGCTGCAATTAAGAAATTGCCCTACAAAGAAGGAAATACGAAAAAAATGTGTACAGCATTGTAGCAGCTAGAATATTTTCATCAATAAAATCGAATATATGCTTGCAAATTTTACCAGCGAAATTAATTTTGCATCGAAGAACAGCACACCCCCAGCTCCACATGCAAATGTGAGTTGACTAGCGATACTTTTAGCTGATACAGTCATGTCCGAAGATTCCTTCGCAAGTAAATAGACTTTGAACCCGTTCAAGATCCAAATGGGTAGGACCCAGTAAACGAGATTATAATCCTTGGCAAGAAGCCAATCAATTGTGAAAAAGGTGAAGATCAAAACATTGGCAGCTGAGTACACAACCTCGAAAGTTATGGCTACACTAAATAAGTGGCAATATTTTAAAATTAAATCCTCTAGCATATAGAAGCTATTTATACAATGGTTTAATATTCGATTTCCATCATAGAGTTTGCAAATATTCAATCTTCTAATTTCCGGTTCTGGAATTAAACCCAACTCCGAATTCATTTGAAATAGCTCCTGCCTGATCACTATAAAGCAGCAATTGTAGAGTCGGAGGAAATAAATGAGCAATATTCCGAATACCATGTGAAGATAGCTAGCAAAGACCCAGATCATGGAGCCAATAGTGAATTGAAAGGTAATATTTGAATCTGGAAACATGGTGGTTAAGAAAAATGGAAAAATAGTCAGAATCCCTACTAACTGAATTATAGTCAAAATAAATATGCCCAATGATATCCTTTTGCTTAAAGATTGAAGAGGTTTATAAATTTTCCCGTATTTCCCAGTCACGCCAATTTTACAATTTTCTTCCGAGCTAAAATAGTCCATTACTTTACAATTCAAGGTCCAAAATTGAAAAATAGCGTGTCGTTTCCCAACGGCCCAAAGTTTGCACAATAGAGTTACAATTTTGAGAGTGGCAGCCAGCGCCAGATAAACAAAAATATCCGTTGGTCTGGCCAAATGTATCCATTTGCTGTAAATTTTTACGGACTGGTATAAATTCACCACCTGGAATATTCCTAAGGCAAATAAAACGAGAGACCAAAGGAGTAACCAATTCAGTTTGTTCAGAGGTTGGACCCTATTTTTATAAATAGAGTTTGGCATGTACCCAATTAACTGAAGTATTCGAAAAGTCCATTTTCCCATTTTCAGCAGTTCTTCTTCCGCTGAAAACTTTGAGGCCGGTTTTGAGTAAACCATGGTTGCTTTAGAGACAACCGTTATGAAACTCATTCTGTACATTCAACTCTGTAAT
Source organism: Allacma fusca (assembly GCA_947179485.1). NCBI lineage: Eukaryota > Metazoa > Arthropoda > Collembola > Symphypleona > Sminthuridae > Allacma > Allacma fusca. Next base: position 20,631,465 of record OX359245.1, read on the forward strand.
TTCTGGAACACTGAACGCAGGTGGAAATTAGGTCAGCAGGAAATAATAGTTTTTGGAATATAGTAGGTTAATGAGCAGTAGCATTTCTCTCATGGAAATAATTAAGCGCATGAAGATGTTAGCAAGAGACGATTGGGCACAGAAACAGTTTTATTTGAAAAACAAAACATCAAGAAACAAATGTCTTAAGGTATTTCATGTTCCGAATTGCAATAAACAGAGCTACGATCAGGTCTAGTATTTACTCATTTCTAGGATCTGCCATTGAAGTATATATTTTTAAAATTTAGATTTCTTAGGCTTCAATTGACATAGAATTGATCTGCACCCGGACGTAGTTACAGATAGGTAGATATACCAAACAAAGTAAACTCGATTTTACTTTAATCTTTTTTGGAACAAATTCAAGTTCACTAAGACTTTTAAGGTGCTGAAGAAAATTACTAAAATTACTACCACTAGAAGCATGCAGTTTTTGAGAACACTCACGTACAGAAATATAAGCATATAGTTTTGACACAAGACTTGATGTATCTACAGGTAAATTAGGAGGTTACTGAATAAAGAATTTCACTTAAAAGCTCTTTAGTTTAGGAGGTGTGGCATGCCAAAGGTCACTGTTAATTATAAGGATTAAGATTTTTTAGTGGTCAAATATGAATTTATAATCTAACCTAAAAAAAAGGTTTGTTGTGAACTATATATAGTAAATTTACGGACAACAACAACGTTATACAATATAGTCATAGCGGGAGGCATTAGTTTACTTCAGCCACAGGTTCAACACAGATATATTAGACAATCGAAATCAAAATTTCAAACTGTCTCGCGTCTCGAATAGGATTTTACTGTAATCGATGTTAAAAATTCCATACCACTGTAACGTCACTTTTAAGAACTTCAAGCTGAACTTAAACTTGAACATAGCTCTGTTATCAGGTTATTTATTCTACCAAGTGCACCCCATGTGGAAGTAAGTATGATTGATATTTGATGACCTATATTTTGTGTGTGCGGTTTGGGCGTGTGGAACAAATTCCAGCAATAGCATCAGCAGGATAAATTATTCATATGTGAGAGCATCATGTCACTTTTGTTTCTCATGTAATGATCCACTCATGACACAAAACTCTAGTGTTACAGCCATAAACGCAAAATTGCAACACGTATATATGTAGATATAACCCTGATAAATCGTGGAGAAATACAAATACTCACTTAAGCAAAACAGAAGTAACCAGATGTTTTGAAACTTTAAAGTAAATTAAATGTTAAAGTTGCCAAGAAATGAATGTGAAAAATTTTACTAGAGACTGACATGTTCTATAATAATTAGTTCCGTACGGTTTGCATTTCGTCCTTCCACAAAGTCATCCTTTTGTTTACAAACTATATTATATAGATACCCGTTACTAAAATAATGACGAGTGTTGTAGATTATGAATGGGAATGAAAAATAATATGCAACCAAGAGGAGATTCTCAGATCAAGATATTTAATAGCACCTATAAGATTTTAATAACGTAACATAATATTAATGACTTACAATACACTTGACAACTACACAGCGTAACAATAAAACCTTAAATCACTCCTTTTCATCCAGTTTTGTCCTTTGTCCTTGTACTAAAAAATTGAGTATCCAATTATATCAACATGTAATTTATATCCTACACTAGAAAAATCATAGCTCTTCATTGCTTTAAGAAAACTCCTTAGGCCAAGTTGAAGCTATCATCATCCCCAGACTTCTGCAGAGGAACTTCTTGTCCAGAAGCCCCAGCATAGGTAACCCAAGAATTGTCATTGGACAATGGCACAACTTCAAGTCTGTCGTTTCCAGTCGTTGTGTACGCAGGACTCTGACGCACCATACGGTGAGTCTCCTCAGGGATCACATCGTAACGTAAATTGTTCAAATCTTGTTCCTCAGCCCCAATTAAGTTGGCTTCAGTGGGTTTCTTAGGAATTTCAAATCGGCTGAAACGTTTAGCCTTGATGGCGTTCAAGATCTCCAAAGCCTTCTCTTCCTTGTCCATGTCATTCATAGTTGATGGCTCTGGAGTGGTCAAAGACACAAGGCTGACGTCAACGGCTGGAACTTTATCGACAGTCTCGGGCTCAGTTGGGATGATGGAGTCGTAAGTAAGCTATACACGTGTGAGTTTTTAAATTAATTTTTGTCCTTGAATTTTTAGTTCATGAGGTATGAAAAATATATGGCATTTACTTAGTTATTATTTCAACAGTAATTTAGAATTGTGTACCTTAACATCTTCGGCACGGAAGTTAGGATCTTGTTTCTTAGCAGGCTCTTCTTCTGGAATAAGGGAGTCGTAGGTGAGCTGAAAAACAGTTAGTTAATAATTATTATTACATTTGCAATTTCAACTTCTTATCGTTTGCTATTAAAACAATAAATAATTTTTGAAATGGTAGTATCTATGGCTGATAGTACATATTAGCACAAGCCTTTACCTTAACATCTTCAGGGCGGAAGTTAGGATCTTGTTTCTTAGCAGGTCCCTCGTGGTTGTATTGGGACATAATAGTCTTAACGATTTTCTCGGCCAAAATGTGGTCCATCATATCGGCGTTGGTTACATCTTGGGTGAGTGGGGCAGGTGGGGTGTCAGTGACGGTAAGAGTGACCGGAATCTTGGGTTGCTTCTTGAGCAAGTAGACCAAAAGTGGGTGACCTGGTTTCTTCACCTCCTGCTGTTGTCCGAGGACGTCGAAGCTGAAGGGAGTTTGGACAGCTTCAGTATTGTAAGTTGGCATGGTATCGTAGTAAGGGGCAGGTGGGAGCATGTCCTTGGCGGGTTCAAAGTATCCCTTGCCAGTGTTATATTGGTGGAACAAGGGGAATACATGCTTGTAGAACATACTAGCATCCATGAAGAGTTGTTGGAACATGGGGTTGGTCCAGTATTGTTGGAACATTGGGGAGACAATGTACCGTTGGAATTCCATAGTAGGGAAGTATTGCTTGAAGATTGGGATGTTCAAGTACTCATGGAACAAAGGGAGCTTCACGATTTGGTCCAAGCTCAAAAGACCACTGAAGGGGGTGAGTGGGATCTCTTGGGACATGTATGGGGTCTTGGTGTGTTGTTGTTGTCCAAGGTATCCCAGTGGAGCTTGACCGTAATTGTCGTAGTATTGACCAGCGTATGGACCTTGGAATTTCATGAGGTCTGGGCTCATCCACGTAAGAGGGCGGTTGAACTGTTGCGCAGCTGCGACGGCTGCCAACAATGTTACTGCCATCTAGAATTTAAAATAATTATTATAAATATTTCATTAAATACTTAATCACATTTGCATTTAAATTTAATAAATAATTAAGCCCTGTATTATTTTAAACCATTGTGGTAGCTTTGAATATAAATTTTCGTTAAATTTTAAATAATAGTTGTAAATCCTTGCAACATTTTCGATTTTATTTTCCAAAATTAAAATTCAGGATATTTCAGGTAATTTCTGGAACTCGGCGTCACACGGAACCAAGCGTTTTACGTACAACGTTTCAAGAGTACGATAACAGCTCGATACCCTGAGGGTATGTAAGGATCGTGGAAGTTTAGTAGAATTAGTAATTTAACTAGCAGGTTTTTTGTAAACAGTGTACTAACAATTATATTTTATTAATTGAAAAAAATCAGAAAAATAAACATTTCAGTAAACCGTTAGAATTTTTGAGAAAATTCCAGATTGAAATTTCACTTACAAAAGTCTTCATTTTGGAAGAAACTGGTTAAAATTGAACTGGAGAACTGCTTACTCACTCTTGTTGAAACGAAAGTGAGAAGTGACTTGAGGATAAAAATCTTCCTCGCTCCTTTTATATGAAAAGTTCTTGCCCATTAAACCAGCCTTACCTATTTGCATTGTTGGGTCTTGGTGATGTACAACAAGACTCGGTACAGTAAATACACCCTCACTATATAGGAAACCTCATACACAGCCCAACGTACAACCCATAGGATACATTTGACATTCAAAGTTTTTTTGGGTGAAAAATCCTCATACAACAAGATAATATTCACACTGTCCAGTAAGTTACTAGTGTGCTCTCTCCCTTTAGTGATTATAAAGTATATACTGCAGGCATTAGCATGAACTAATAAAAAAGGAATTACAACCCAATGTACAATCTCGTATCATCTTTTATTTCCTTTTACATAAGACAAAAGGCATTAGCTCATTTTTAGCGAGTGGGGTCTTCTTCTGTGTCTTTGTATGTAACTGCTATAGGTACTAAAGATGTAGGCATTGGGACCGCGGCACAACTATATCTTCGTCTTTCTTGGAAAAGACACTTTATTTGAGATTAAGGTCCAAAGTTTTTATAAGAATATTATTAAAGTTAAAGCGCATTACACTTGCCAGAGCTCCCACAATTATTGCCACACTTACCTGGGCTATAACTTTTGTCATCTCGTCAGGTGAACTCCGCTTGAAAACAAAGTAATTCCAGTTGGATGAAAAGCAAAACATTTGGAGAGAAGAAAGAATTAAGAAAATTAGGAAGACATAAATTGTGGGATTTTTGCAAACAAGATTTACTCGATGCGTCATAATTTCATTCTGGACTGGAACCTTCTCTTGTTTCACACACATACACACAACTCTCTTTGAGCAAGAGCATTATATAGTAATGATTGTTATTGAGTTCCAGCTTTCAATGAAATCTCTAATCTAGTATAATTACTCCTTGATATTAAGGATATGGAAAATATGGAGAAAAAATATTATTTGGCCAGCAGGCAAAAGAGCAAAATGAGCAGAAAAAATTACAAGGGAAATGCCAAGCCAAACTGGTATACACGATTAAAATAGACGCTTTGATCAACAAAAGTGGAAAAGCCACCTTGACCGTCCTCCTCAGCATTTGCCTTAGCAACTTCCCATATACATACATAGGTACGTACAAACACACTGGGATACACTATTCCTCTGTCAATAATAAGTTGCTTGGCCATCAAATCATCCAGACTGATTTTTTCCTTTGATTTTCTCTTGAACGTCCAGCACGTGAACGCTTAAGGTAATCACAAGTATCAGTAACGTACATACATATTTGCCGATTTTAAAAACCTATAAGCATTAATGTGCACAAGTTGCGAGGATAAGCAAAATGCATTTTCATAGATCCAGATTTAAACTCGTAAGTATCCATAATTGCAGGGAGGCTCAATTATTTGACAAATGCATAGGAGTGCTTGCAATTTGAAACCAGTTTTATTTCAATTTATTTATTTTTGATTGTACACTTCTCCACGTAGTAGTAACTGATAGGCAGATTCGTAAATGCAAATTATAAAACTGGTTTTAAGGCTGTGCCCGTATCAACAGCATCATAGAGGTGACCCAGGTAATGGAGTCTGCGGATAGAACCGGAGTAGAATTTTTTTCCGTATAAGGAGCTAATAAGCAATAGATTACGTTACAAGGATAAAGTCTGCATGAGCTGGGGATATCTATACAGAGAATAGATGATGTAGGAAGAGAACGAGTCTTGTACAGTCAATGATTAGCAAAAAGCTAGCAAAAAATTGCAAAAAAAATGTATTTATTCAACCGCGAGCTCTCACCGCGGCTCATTGTGAGAGTCTCAATGTAGTATTAAGGAAAGGTTTTGTGTACGATCGTTGTGTTTAGATTTTCAAATCTGACTTGGTTCTTACACAGGAGCTGCAGGAGACGTAACCTTCTGTAATAGTTTGAACGGATTTTTACGCAGGAGCACGTGCATCAAGTGACGAGAGTGTGAATGCAAATGATGCAATTTGATCTTATTGCAATTTTGCATTGTCTATTTTTTCATGTCTTTTCGTAATATTCGGGTGGACACAAATGCACGGATACAAAATACTGTAGTTAACATTTGTTTATTAGCATGATGTGTATAAGGACATGCCTCACGGACATTCCGTTTAATCATAACTCATAACCGCACGATCAATCGCAAAAAATAATAGCAAAAAGAGATCCCATACTGTTAATTTTACAGAGATACTCGTCCATATAATATTTGCTTGGAAAAAAGGGGGGAAATTTTTTGTTCCAAAAAGGGGAAAAGTTTTTGTTACAAAAAGGGGGCAAATTTTTGTTAAAGGGAGGCTTTTAATTGAAATATGTAATTATAATTTTGATTAGGTGTAAAACATGCATAGTATATGGTTGGGAACGTGTGCCGGATGGGCTTTAAATTATAATACAGTTTGTATAGCTGACAGTAATGTTCTGGGAGCAATTTAATATGTATGCATTTGTGTAATGTAAGTCATAATTTTATGCATACGCAATAATGTTGGTTAGCAACCCGTTTGCTTACACACATTTATTCTAATTACCATGTAAAATACCTCTCTTATGTTAGAGGCCACAGAGTTCTTTAAAAACTTGCATGAAAATGTGATTTGCATTCGTTTAGATTTTCATCGCTCATTTGAATGAAGGAATCGAAGCCACATTAGTACATACTTACAAGTAATCAGCGCGTGCTCAATGGATTGTTAGGTTAAGTATCACCCTCCGGATTAGTATTCATGTCTGGAGGTACTTCAACCAACGAAGCTGTCTGATTCCATAAAACGCTTTGACTGAAGATATCTTGGAAGGATTTGAGCAACCTTTTATGCTCTTCATCAATATCTTTGACTGGGCTATTGAACTGGGTTAAAATCAAAACATAGGATACCAACCAGGCCAGGAACTACGAAGTATTAAATCCAAACAAATTGTTAAATTAATTATTCAAGAGCATAAATATGCACAGTGTACACACTTAGAAGGAGATACTGTAGAAACAGAATTAATTGTATTCATACATATTAAACTGGAATATGCGTTTGCTTCTTCGAGTAAAGAGTTATAGTGATGCGGAATTACATAAAATATAATTAATATAATTATTATTGAATTGAATTGAATAGGCATAAATTCCTTACCGAGGTAATGAGACTGTTGTTAAAAGTAAAGAACTGACCCGGCCTTATCACGGGTGGTTGAGAGGACATTCTTGTTACAAACATTTGAATCTAGATATTTAATAAAGCGAATAATAAACAAAATTTCAGTTTGCGTTATCATGTTAACATAAACTAATACCTGCAGGGTTATTTCACATGAGAATCACAGTGGAAGGATTTGTAAAACATAAAAGCAGAAGCAAATATTTTGAAAATTTTGGATTATGAAATGACTCAACTTCCCTACTTTCCGTTTTGTTTTTTTAATTTTACGTTTACTCAGTTTGACCTGTTACGCAACTATTGTATGAACAGTTACAGTATTTCTATACTGTCACTGTTTAACTGGTTGATCACAAGGCACTTTCTCTAATATTGCAAAAACGTTTGAACGGACAGTTTTGAATTTACCGCCGTTATATTTTTTTCAGTGTACGCACATCCCATTATAAAGCTTAGTTTACATGAGATGCGTTTGCGATGCAATTCACCATGCGATGAGAACTTGCGATGCGAACAAAGATCTATTGGCGCGATTCTTGTTTCCAATCGCAACTAGCTGCAGTTTAGATAAACGCGCGAAAATATGTTGCGTTGCGTAAGACATTTTTAGATGTGAGAGAGTGGAAAATGTCCTATGTAACGCAATGTTATTTTTCGAACAACTACTATTCGGCGTAATGTTTTTTTTTGACAACTGTCATTCTGCTGCCCGCGATTTTACACGAAGGCACAAAAGAACCTTGCACAGTTAAAATTACTTTGAGAACACTGAGAAAGGAAGGAAAATGTCTTTGACCATAATAATTTCGAAAATAGAAAAATTAAAGAAAATCATAATTTTTTGCCGCAGCAAGATTGATTTTAAATTTACCGAAACTTCTCGTAAAAGCCAAGCGTGGGTTCGACCTATTTATTATTTATAAAGCTTCATAAAACATGAGATTTCTACTTTGCAGTAATATATTATATTTGTTTCTTCCTATTGTGATTGGGGTCCAGTCATAAATGAAGCTACGGGACTGAACTAATGTAATTAACTTATCATTAAAATTTCGAAGTTCCCTCTGAAGCTCCTTAACTTCCTGTTGATGTTGGAGAGTTGCTTATACTCTTTTACTGGGCGTTTTTGCTTTTTTATTCGAATTTTTAGTCACTTTCTTACCTTCCAATTTCATTAGAAAGGAAACCGAACGCATGAACGCATGCACAAAAGTTGAATTAATTCAACTCCGAAAACGCGCCTTCGAACGCGTCTTCAGCAACGCATGTTCAAAACGCGACTATACAAACGCATTTCAGTTTACATGTAACGCAAGTTCAGATCGCGCGAAGCAGTGGAAACGCATGTAGAATCGCATCCATGTAAACTAAGCTTAAGACTTAATTGTTGCTACTTTTACGGGTGCTCCTATTTAGTTTAAAGGGAGAGTCAGCTGTTAATTTTACTAATTTCGATTTTTTTTAACTCCAAAACGCAGTTGCTTACTCTTGTTTTAATTTCAGTGCTGTTTACAAGTTCACAATCAGTGTATAAGATCTGCTCCAGTACGGATCCGAAATTGAGGGCCTAAAGAAGTAGAAAATTTTATGCATCATAGAGATTGTCCATATAAGTAATTATTGTTTCCGTTGGATTTTAATTTAGGTTAGTATTTATACTTTAACAATGGTAAAGTACTGTGAAACCCGCGTATAATGATTTTCTGTTGTGACTGTTGTTGACACAATTTGAGCTCTACATAGACAGCCACTATAATAACTTTAATACAGTGTAATTATGTTACAGGGCAAGCCTGATCCTGACCCCTAGGAGCCCAAGACCATAGTATAGCTGATCATTATATACAGGTATTCTGGTAATTACCTCTTTAACAAGAAAGGTCAACTTACCTTGGCAGTTATATCTGACCCTGCTTGACATAACAGAAGTAATGCGGCAATATCCATTAAAACTGACAAAGGATTTGTTGATACAAGCAAACTCATGGAAGTATTTTGAACCCGAGCCAGGAAGTTGAACATTGCTACTAAGCATAGAATTCCAATTAACGAAATTGATACGACCATTTGAAACATAAAAGCATGCTCGAAGTTCAAAATGATGTTGTTCCAGCTCTGCGCATCCTCCAAAATCTTTCCTAGCTCTGTAATTGTGTTATTCTTCAAGAACAAATTTTGTTTCCGGATTTGCAAAATTCGTTTGACTTTTGTAAGAAGAATGTCATAACCGACTGCAAAAAGACTCATTAAAATATAAAACAAAACAAAAAAACACCTTAGGAAACATTCCTGCATGGTTTGAATAAGCACGAAATACCAGCCAATTTGATTCTTGTTAACAACGGATTCCATTTCACGGATGGCAAATATCATTTTGTTAATCCTAACCACAATGCCGATGACGAGGAAAACGAAGAAGATCCAATTGCATTTCCTCTTCCAATCCTTACAAATGGACAGGACAGTCTCCTGATCGCTCTGAATCAGCTCTTTCAGCACAGGAATAAATCCATTCCAGAAAGTAACAGTTCTTCTGGCAAAAATTAAATTTATGACGCGCAGAATATCCACTCCAGTGGTCAAAACGGCGATGGTTATAAATACGGAGAGCTTTTCAGATGGGCCCAATATATCGCGTAGTTCTCCCCCTATTCTAATGTTTCTGCTCAGGACCACAAAATTGAAGCCGGTGAAAATCCCGAAGGATACAAAAGCCAGTGTTAAAATATACGGGAAGCTTTTAAACCGGAAGGACAGGTGACACTGGTCTGCGACTTTGTTCAAAGAAAATGGCCATAAACCGCAACATGTTAGGAATACAAATGGCCACCGTATTGGTAAAGCTGTACTCATGCTGGTAGTCTTCGAGGATCTTTTACAACTCATTTTGCAAATATTATAAAAATATTCTTGAAGAAATTACATTTGATCTTGTTTGGAATTCAATGAAAAAATTATTATTGCAGATAGTAAGCAATGGTTTTATTTCCTGCAATCATCATAAAAAATTGATAGTTTTCAAACAAAATATTAGAGTTGTATAGTCCGGTTATGAGGACAATTTTTGTACTTCACCGGAGAACCGAATTCTTACCAATGATGACCTTGGGGTTTTCCGCTAATCCGGAACATGCTAACCAAACACCTTCAAAACTTTGAATTATCCCTTTGAAGAGGTACTGTATTTAAAACAATAAGAGTGTTAGTAACGCCAAATTGCTAAATACATAAAAGGTTTACTCAATCTGTAATAAGGGTCTTATTCAGAATAGCACTTAGTTGTTTTTAATGTTCCTTTGTAAACTACACGAAAGTTGGTATTCTCATTTAAGTATTTTCTTAAAATGAGAAAAAAAAATCAATTCGCTGCTTGCAATAATTTTGCTATTGTATTATAGCAATCTATTATAGAGACAATAATCCCAATTTTAATTTTCTTGCACAAATTCACATCTGTAAATAGACATCGTATCGTAAGGATTAGAACAATTCTCAAGTTGAACTGGAATGTTAATTAATTATTTGTGCAATTTTATAAGTGGCTGAGAGCTTAATTGTTAATAGTTTGTACATTGGCTTGTTCCCTGTAAGAGCTTATTCTCTATAAGGGCTAGCATATTTGGGTATTTTCAAGAACTCGGCAGTACTGTATAAGTGATTTGAGACAAATGCTCCTTTTACAGATAGTGCTGATGTTACGACTTACGACGTTACACTATTGCACTGTAAAGGATGAAATCGTCCATGCGAGCTACTGTGTAAAATTCATGCATTGCACTGTGAGTGTTGCACATTTAAAGGATTATGTAATAATGATTGTACTCATGTGTTTTACATTTTATGTGGCAGGGCACCAAATCTTCAAAGTGCTGAATTACGGCTGCTAATATGTAAATGGAATCGTTGAAGACTCAAAAAGCAAGAAGCATTGTTTATAAAGAATTTTGAAGTTGGAACTGCGTTCAATAGTGGTAAATAAACCTGAAAGCAAAAAGATACCTCCTTGCAATAGTCCCTTTAATGTTTAACGCAATGATGTAATTTCAAAATTCGTGGTGAAATATATATATATTATGGTATAAATTTTGTATTTAATTTGGAAGATTATTTTAGATTGGGCTAGTTATAACATTAAAGCTTTAAACTGACATTGACATACAAATGCTTATTAACGTAGAATATTGTGGATGCGTAGGTAGTGTCAAAACGCACTCTCTTTTTAATGTTCTTCATTAGTTGCTTATCATTTCGCATGATGTGAATATGATCAGTCTTTATTTCTTATTATACGTTTAAAAGCTGCACGGAGGTATTTTAAACATCTAATTGAATAAAGAATTGCATTTAATAGTGCTAATAATTATTATTTTCAAGCAGTAAAATACTCCAAGCCTCGGAATTGTTTGTGCAGAATGAAGAACAAAATAAAACGATATATGTATCTTAAGCTGGAAAGAGGAATCGTGTTAGAATTCTTATTATTACTGCCAGCGAAGCATGGTACGTGCGTAATTATTGGTTGGCTGTGAAAATGTTTACTTTTCAAAAACATATCACTTGAGCATCCCATACAGTCAACAACTTGTCAGTCATTCTCATTGTCGATGAGTGCACAGCATTTACTTATATGTGACGTGATTAACGAGCGTGTCTTATTCTTATTATTCAATTAAGGATTTTTATTCTCATTGTTAATTTATGCTACAAAAACAATTTCCTTTAAAACGCCAGCACAAAGTTCACATATACATTTTCCTGATAGTTGGGATTTTGACAGAGCATGAACAGAAATAATATTTTCATGCTTGCTCTTTCCAGTACACTTGCTCCATAAATGCAACGCTAAATTCTCAAAATTTAACTCTCAAACTCTTACAAGCAGAAAAATTCAAGCAGCATAATTTTTGGTAGACTGCAACAGTAAACATGTTTACCTTTTAAGAAACATCACTTGAGCACAGTTTGACAAAAACTCGTCAGTCATTCTCATGTAAATCAGTGCACAACATTTACTTGCATCTACACAAGTTACGTGATTAAGGATAAAGGAGCGCGTTTTATTTCTTTTATTCAGTTAGGGTTTACGGTCGAGGAAAAATTTGTATTGTGATCATTAACCTGGGAGTCCCAGTGCAAATTGATTTAATTCTAAAAATTTATTAAAGTTGTGAGTTTTAGAAGACTGTTGCAGCCATAGGACAAGTCATGTAGTGGCAAGACACAAAAACAATGAAATTATTTAGTATCATCTTTTCCAATAGGTGGAGTTTCTCTCAGGTATTTTTAGCGAACCTCCTTGTGATAGTTGTTTACGGCACAGAATTAATTGTCAATGACAATGGCTGTCCCTACGCTTTTGATTTCGGAACTCTTGGATTTGAGTATGTCAAACCGAATATTTGCACCACCATGATGTCCCCCCTTTGGGACGGGAAAACTCCGGCCATTAACCATGCTGTAACATGTAGGCTTTGGGGGCTAAGCCCAATATGACCACTCCCATCGACACATATGTGACCCTGAAAAATGGTATGCTGGACACTTGGATAGGTATAACAAACCCAGAATTGAGTAAAATTATTTGTTTGACAAAATCAATAAACAACCAATATTTATATATAAAAATATGTAAGATTATGTCAGGTGCCGAAAAAAAAGCATAATTACTAATTTTCGCTTTCACCAATATAGTTACCTTTACGGTACCAACCAGTCAATCCTTTCGCTTTGCGGACTTTATTATAAAGTCCTACGAGATCAACCCCAATGGAAGCTTAGGTTGTGGTGTGGTCCACTTCGAAAGAAAATACGACTTTGTACCTTACTGTTGTCACTGTTGTGACGTGGCTAAAAGGAGGGTGAGCAACACACACGATGTACCACAGTTAAGTCTGTTTTTAAAACATTGGTACTGCTAATTACTAATTATTCTTTTTACACATGTTTCTTATAGAACATGATTCGATTTGCGAACTTGATAGGTCAACGCCCTTCAAGGGTTGAAATGATCTGGTCTCCACTAAGGTTTAAGGGTAAAGTTAAGTTCATGTAAGACTTAAATACTTGTGACTAAAAATAACTTTTAACGTGTTGAGTGTCACAATAAATTTGCATCTCTTCTCCAAGCTCAAATAAGCCTTTATTGAGGATCAAAAAATACCTTAACAAACCGACTAACATGAGTTCAGTAGTGGAGGGAAAAAAAATTATTCAACACTCTGCTCATATGCACTCTAAGTAATATCGATCGCAAAAATTAGAGCTTACACTACATTTTTGTGTGCTTGAAACTGACTGAAGTGTCTATAATTAATCCATTTTATTGATTTCAGGGGGAAATTTTTTGGAAGTCCAAGTAAGTGGTATAAAAATGCTGGATCAACTGCTGGATCATTTATAAAGTTCCTGAATTTGCATTTAAAAGAAAAGAAAATATGTACTATGATGAAGACTGGCATCCATGGAAATATGAAAATATTCCTGAGTTTTGAATATTTTAAAATCTATGAACAGTTTTGTGCTGTAATTAACTGCTCCAATTAGGTCATGCAAAAATGCCTCAGCCTTAAATGTCTCGACTTATTGTTTTTTTAATAAAGAATTAATACTTCCATTACAGGACGATTGGCAAATCATGTTGCGAATTGCTATGCAAACGATAATGAATCAATTCATTCATTTATTTATCAGAACTGAACAATGGCATGTTCTTGTAAAAGAAGAAATTAGTTTTTTGGTGAATAGAAATGAATCCACTTACTTTTGCTTTTACAAAAGTTCTTTCTTGCAGGTTACTTTTATACGGAGAGTGCACTGTATCAGTTATATGGTATGATGTAAATATGTATGACTGATTTTTAGTTAACATAAATAATTGTATTTTCATGTATTGTATAAGCATGCCAGCAACTGATTTATTACACGTATCGGTGCTATGTATGTATATATCAAAGTTTGCTATGAAAAAAATTCTTGGTAGACTGTAAAATATTTACCCTTTAAAAGCATCAGTTGTGTATCCAATTGAGACAACAAAATATGAGTCATTCTTTTATTACAGGGTTATGGAGCGTGTCCTATTTTCAATGAAGTCATTCATTTAGGAATTGTGGACTCAGAAATCTATTTGTATCCCGAATTTTCTGAGAAATAATTGAAACAAGTAGAGCGGATAAAAATTTTATTTCATTTAATGCAAAGGTACAGGCTATGTGATATTGGATAGACAAGTGGATCTATTAAACTTCGCCTTCACTCCTATGTGTGCCGCAAACCGCAGCCACTTCCTAGTGTTAGTTGTGTACGACGCAGAATTAATTCACTATGACAATGATTGAACCTACACTTCTGACTCGGGAACTCTTGAACTTCTGTATGTAATACGGAATATTTACACCACCGTGATGTTAACCCTTAGGGACGGGAGAAATTCGGCCCTCAATCACGTTCAGCCCAGTCCCAGTATGAAGACTCCTGTTAAAATATCTAGGGGTAACACAATTTGACAATGTCAGAAACTTACCGGTAAAATTCTATTTTACTTGGGGCTTTACATTCGTGTATGTGCACCCTCATGATTCTTATCTATTTTCTCCCCCCCCCCATTGTCTGTGTAAGCAGGTGGGGTAACAAATTCTCAAATTATTTACATATTTTCAGTAGAATTTATTTATACATTTTTCAATGAACTTTGAACTAGGTCAATAATTAAAGTCTCAGCAGTTCAAATGAAAGAAGAAAAGAAGGGTAAACGTTTTACACCGATTTTTCGTTTCCAAAATAAAATATAAAAAATCAGTTGAACATTTTTCATTGGCTTCAAAATTTGCTAACATTACCCAGAGAATTGCCCTTTCACAGTTGATAGGGCGCAGCGTACGGATTGTGACGAGGGACAATATCAGTTCCCAGTCATCAGCCAGGCTGATTAAGAATATTTTCCAACAAGATTCTCCCTTCAGTTGCAAATTGCTTTGTGAAGAAGTTAACTCCAGTATTCTCGAACCTTTCCAAATGCCCTATGCACATCTAATTCCAACACCCCTGGTATTCAGATTTCTCATTGTCAGTACATTGAACTTTATATAGAAAATGTAGGAAGGGAATTTTTTTCCCACCTGTATATAATTATGTGAGTTGTGGGGGAGCAATTGATATGAACCCCTCTGAATGTGCATATCACTCCACACAGGTACAAGAACTTAATTTTAACAATAATTCTTAATACAAAATTCAAAAAACAATGACAGCGTATGATAGTTATTTATTGCCTACTAAATTGTCTGGTGCTTGGAGTTCTCAGTACCTGAAAATGCAATGATTTGGCGTGTTAATGCTGTTAAGGGTAGCTAACAACCTGATTAAAAATGTTCCTATTTTGCGTCCATTTTAGTTGGCATATGTAGACGAAAACATTATTTACGAGAAAACACGCATATAGCCTTGCTGATTGTATCGTCTAAACCTAAGAGGTCAACCCTGATAGAAGCTTATATATACGTATAGCTTACGTATATAGTAGTGAGTTCACTTCGAAAGAAAATAGTACTTTTTACCTTATTGTGACGTAGCTAAATGGTGGGTAAGCTTCCCACATTCATGAATTTCTGAGATTGCTGTTCTATGTAAAGAACTTGAAATTTTTATACACAAATTTTCTAACCGTTCATGGGAAGCTACACCTAAATCACCATTTGGTTTATTTTAAGGGTAACTTTTATGAAAATCCGATCAAAAGGTTGAAGAATTCTGGCCCATTGACTTCTTTAAGTAAACCTAAGGCAGATATGATGAGGACTGGTCGTTAGGAGAAAATTCGAGTATTCCTTATTTCTGAATCTGACGTTATTTATTGTAGTAACTAATTGCTGCATTCGGGATACTCATAAATAAAATAAACACAAATGATTGTATTTAATACTTATTGGCACTTAAAAAATTTATCAATTTTGTAGTTTACTCATCAACATTTTGAATATATAGTACGCTCGATGTCTATAGAGCAACCCTAAAACCATCATTATTAATATGAAAAAGGATGTAATTAAATTGTGAAAGTGACAGAGTTTATTGTGATATACGGTCGTTGGCTAATATTGAATATCCTTACATCTTGAATAAATAAATGAAATGACTTTTACTCTTATAACTAATTATATATTCTCTATATATAACTATATATGTATTAGAGAATATAATATAAGAATGAGCGTATCAATTAAAACGTCAGATCAAACTTCTAATTCTTCTAGTGAATTTTAATGTCTTTATTCATTTCTTTCAGAACTTTAATTAGTGTGTGGTCCTTAACGTTAATATATACATATCAAACTGCATCAGGGAAAGTTCATGACGGTTGTAAAATCAGTTTGATTTTTAGAAATATTAAAAATAGATTTTCAAGACACACAGATAAAAAAAATAAAAATTGTCAATAGGACAATTTTTATCATAAAAACAACAAAAAGGATTGCAGGGTTACAATCTAGTGCGATGATTAGATGGATATTTATTGAGATTCCAGAGCGGAAAGGAGATGATAAATAATAGAATTATTATTTACTACAAAACTTTCCTATAAAAATTATTTTACTTGGACATGCATTAAAAGTTCATCCACTCAAGGCCTCAAGATGCTACAAATTACATCCCAAGTACCAGGTACAAGATTGTGTTGCGAAGTTTCCATTGTTTGTGGTTAAGATTTGATAGCTGCATTGAGGTTTAAAATAAATAAATATCCGGAAATAAATAAAATTTAAATGTATCATATCAATCAATGTATACACTTGTATAGTACCTGATACAATAGTCGGCCATTGACCGGAAACTTAACATTTTAAGCCACTCGTGCAAAGCATTTTATATGATTTACTATCCTCAAAAATTGTTCCACGAAACTTCAATCTGCCTTCTATACGTAAACACATAGGTACGTCGGTGACACAAAACCACAAACATACTCGTATGAAATTTGTCACATGATTAAAGCACTAACTTGTCGATTTTAATGCTGCTTATGCATGTATAATTGAACAGTTTGTACCTAACCTTCCCATACAAACAGAAGTGTCAATGTGTCACTTAAAATCTTTTAAAAAATCTATTACACATGCAGCACTCTTGTACGATAGCAAATAAAGACAATGTACTTATTTGTCAATTTATTTATGGATTCGAGGTACAGCTTTTTCCTAATGCGCTTAAAATGATAATAGCCGCGTAACTAATTCAAGAGCCTTCGTTAAACCCGACTGCTGTCTCTGCTTTGCATAAAAGCTACTTGTACAAAATGTTATTACATAAGTCTAGAGTTAAAGCCATTGAGCTGTCATTTCTGTAACTTTACATTAATTGTCAATACTGAGGTATTCATCCTTTGTTCACAACCACTTGTTTTTCCTCAATCGTTCCGACCGCTTGAATTGAACTGAGTCATGATGATCAAGTAGCTGATGGCTCCTGTGAGGAACTGAATATTTTAAAAAATCAATTACTGGTCAGAATTAATAAGCGTAGTTAATAATCTACTATTGCTATAATACACCTCCTTTAAGAACATGATCTATCCCTATACTTCCCAGTCTTTAAGGTAGAAAGTCCTAGTCCTAGGGTACGAACAAATTGTCCAACGTTCATATTGTCGCACGGGTTATAATCATAATTCATAGTTATAATTTCATTTCACCACTCCGGGCATCTGCGTGCCAAAGGTTTACAAATACTAAGACACAAGAAAGCAGCACTAATTGTAAGATGACTGGCCTTACTTCAAAGATAACCTCAGGTCAACAAAAGTGGTAACAAAAACTACTGAACATTAATTGCATCACGAAAATAAAACCATAATCTCAAACCAAACTAAAAATCGAATGAGACATTAATTTAATTTGATTTGACAAACAGTAATGTTAATATCTGAGAGTGTAATTGGTAATGTGTTAAAATAAATGTATAGCTGGCAAACTCACAGACGTAATAAGCCCGTTATTAAATGTGATCATATCTCCCGGTCGAATCTCCACAGGTTTTGTGTACAACCTTGTAACTGCATATTGTAGCTAAAGTAAGTATAAAATGCTTTTCTCATATATTTTGCATCATTCACAAATCATATATTGAAATTACAGGGAAACTGAAGTAATCCTCATTGTAAATGTTGTGCACACAATGTCTACTCCATTCAATGTATACCACAATTGCTGGGAAGATATCGTTGGCTAAATTCTAAAAAGTACCATTTTCATTTGCGAACCCATTTAAAAAGCATAGGTTGGGAAATGAAAATGGTACTTTTTAGAATTTAGCCGACGATATGCAGAATTTCTGCGTACCTGTTTTCTGGTGTCCTTGCTAAGCAATTCCACGGAAATACTCTCCAAGCTTACACACAACCTTTCAACCTGAAAAGAATATTGTTGGGATAATATTATAGATAATTACATATTATAACTTGCTGAAAAAATCATGCTATTTTTAAGGACTAGTTCGCGCAGTTAATACCCTAAAGCTGGGGTCCGATTTTTGCAAATCTCTCTTCGAGATCATTTTTATTTTCCCTGCTGAATCTGAAATCCCTGCCTGGAAGTCGTCAACATATTTCAAAATCCCAGTTGATAAAAAAAAATGTTCCCCACCAGTCAACAAACCCCTGCTAAAAAAAGGTTCAGCGAAATTCAAAATCCGCTCTAAAAAGAAATATCTCTGGCAGATGCTAACAATGTTTAAAATCCCTGCCAAACAAAAGGTCAATAAATTTGAAAATCTCTGTTCACAAAAAAACCTTTCCAGTTGAAATTTTCCCTTCCAAAAATGTTGTTTCCCTGGGAAAAATCTTCTTGTCTTCCCCGGGAAAATCCGTCCCCTGCCCTGAAGAATTTTTTGTACAGTTCATTACCCATATATGATACACACGTATTATACCCTGCGTATAATATGTGGCTAAAAGGGGTAAGAGGATTTCCAAACAATTCCCTTTACTACAGTACATCCACAATGTCTCTTATCGTTTTGATTAACTTGAGATTGATGTATCATTTAGAATCTACATATATTCAAATATCGCTCCTTTGTCGATAAATAGAGGTGCTCTTGTTCGAATTTATACACAATGGACCGTAAATACTAGTAATGCATAAATTACACAAACAGGAAACTTATGAAAAGTAATTCGTAAACATACCGCATTTGTCAGCCAACTACCAGCAATGGGAACCAGTAAAAAGGAGCATATATCCATCCCCACCCCGACAAACGTTGAAGTTTGGAAACCTTGTCCGGAATTACTAAACAAGTGCATAGCATTATTGAAAACCGCACAAACGATTAACACGCTAATCTGAACGATGCAACAGAGCAGGGGAAATGTAAAAACAGAACTGAAATTGGATACAATATCCATCCAGGCATCAAGCATTTCCAAAATCTGCAGTGCGTTTTCATTTCGCATGACGATGTTTTTATTCCCATTTTTATTAAAGAAGGAATTAATTTTCTGGAGCTCGGCAGGAATTCTGGCTGTTTCTATCCTCGCCTTGATGATCTGAAACCCAAAGGCGAGAGAGTCCAGAACAGTGTAGAAGCAGAGGTAATACGTTCGGAGAAATAACATCTCTGTTAGAGCCCAAACAGCGTAGAGGGATATCCATAATGGAAAACTGGAGTCGTTATTTATCTGGTTCAAAACTATGTAGCCCTTTACTACCACCCCCATGATCTCTACTACAAATAGAATCTGCAATATGGTTTTCATTCTTCGGCATCCATGTTCCTTTATTCCGAAAGTGTCCTCATGCATGCATGTCAAAGACAAAAGACCTATGCTCATGTTATTCCAGAATGCTAAAATAGATTTTCTTTTGATGATATGAAATATTCTCAAAGAGTTGATTCCAAAAGTGACAACAAGTAGCTGCAAAATGTGTCCAAATCGTTCCGACGGGCCTGGAATAACGGCTGATGTTATATTGTGGTATTTGAATTGTTGTTGGAGTTTTTTGTAAGACAGAACTGTTGCGGTTGATAAGGAAAGTCCTGCTGTGATAAACGCTAACACTGCAAACAGTTGAAAATTAATCCATTTAAAGCAAATCTGGTATTTTCCATTGAAACTGAAAGGCCAAAGACCTCCAAACGTACTGACGCGAAATTGCCAGGGTATGCTTTGCCAAATTCCTGATAATGAATGTTCCATGATTTAGCCTAAACAATTTTGTATATATCTATACATACGTGGCTGAACTATTCATATTATAGTATTTTTGACATTTGTCTACAACACGTAGCTTCAACAAAGTCACCCTTTGGCTGTAAAGCTGATCATGGAATGAGAACTAAGCTCGGAACATATTACGCTCAAGACTACAGGTCAGAAATAACATCACAGCATGTTCAACAGACCGAAACGATCGATAACTATAACCAATCACTCCAACCTTATTGTTGGTTTTCCAAAACCAAACGATTTGTTCGTAATGAGTTCTTCAAAGGTAATATGGTGTAATAACCTTTTACCCTTCAATAATGATGCTTACAGAAATCATTACCCATAAACCAATTCAATTAGATATACGTAAATATTTGCTTTCCAGTCAAAGTACATAATTTTCAAAAGCTCTATAGAGGGATACAAACTCATTTTATGGTCAATATAAATAATTAATTAATTCAATTCTAGACCAAATTATTTTACCTAAAGATAGTTCCAATACCAAACTTAAAATTAGAAGTGTTAAATTAAAATGAATGTCTATTTTATGAAGCTTTATTCTTTTCGACGAGGAATATTCTTGTTTTGGTTGGATTTACTTGTACAGTACATACAACATGCCTGCACAGATAGTCATCTTAATTCTGCATGACATTGTCTTTCCCCAATTTGAGCATTGAGTTTTCCCCGATTTTGTTCAAAATTTACATTTCGTTAAATTCAAAATTTTCAATTAATAACCCTTGTATATTTGAAATTCGTTCAAAATTCATCTATAATTTTTTAATTCATTGGCATTTAATAAGATCAAAAATTGAACACAGATTTTACATTAAACAAACATTGTAGAAATGACACGAATTAACTTGGATTTGAGTATGGAACAAGCTGACAAATCTGGAAGAAAATTTGCAAGGAAATGGGAAAATCGATTATTTTCTACGATTATCCCTTTTGAGGAGATACGAGGAAAACATTCTTTTGTCACCAAATTATGTAAAAAGGGGTACAAAATAAAAGCCAAAGTTTGCAATTTATATCGTAAATACATATGTACGCTGAAATTGTTGACACAAGTCAATAGAATTCAAGTGAAGTTATTGAATTTATTTTATTTATTAGTAATACTTATATCGAAAAGACAAACATTCTAAAACGCAAAACTTAGCTGTGTGTACACAATTTAGCAGATTCCGCCGATGACACAATTTTTCCCGTTAGTTGCTGTATGCGGTTGATTTATTAAACTGTACCATGATAATCAAGTAACTAATCGAGCCACCAATCAGCTATACATTGAAAAAATACTTAGATGCATTAAATATCCACCTTTAAATACTTTTTTTATCAAAATCGATTCCAATGATATGGTGAGAAATAAATATAAAAACCTGCACCTGCATGAAATTCTACTTTTCTAACTATTTTCTTATTACAGAAATATGTATGTACAAGGTGTCAAATGTCCTTCCCTCAGCCCACATAAGAGACAACGGAAGAAAACATTTTGAAGAAAATTATTTTCCAGATTTTTAAAAATTTGTTTATTGCTCTTAAGAGCAAGGGTGAAAGGTCAAAAATTGAGGTCACAATCTTCAGGGACGTGAAGCAGAATCGATTTTTTGTGGATTGTCGGCATCACAATTTCTTGATCACAGGAAAACATTTTTATGTAATTTTTTTGACACTCCGTTGTAGGAAATTTTATGGGCTTTCGGGGAGCTATTCAACAGGTCTCTACATTAAGAATTCATTTGAGCAAGACCCCAATTTTTGACCTAAGATGGATATTGGCTCAACTGAATCCCCATACAATTTTCAAGCGTTGTATTTCGAAATATTTTTTGGGAACGGCAAACCATTCATGAAGCAAGGACAAAATCAAAAATATTTTTTATGGTATTAGTATTACTACTACATTTTTAAAATGGTTCAAACCGTTATGCATGGATCTTACTTGAATCCCTAATTTATGCCAAATCATAAAATTATGTACAGCTTTGTTAATTCAACTCACCGATGTTATAAGTCCACAGTTAAATGTAAGCAAATCTGCAGGTCGAATCTCCACAGGTTTGGCATACAATCTCGTGATTGTGTAAAGTAACTATTTCAATGGTGTGAACAAATATTATAGGCAATTTTGGGTTTAAACATAAAGTCATATTAATTCCACAAAAAAAATTAGTACCTCTTGTCTTGTATCCTTATTTAAAAGTTCCACTGAGATTTTTTCCAAACTGGAACTCAGCCTGTAAACCTAGTACGGTTTATATGAAAAAATTACCAACGACCACGCTTACTGATTTCAATATTAATTTAACTAAGTAACGTAATTGAAAAAATATCTGGGAAAATAACCGAAATACTGCCTTACGTTATTCCGTACCCGACTTCCGGCAATGCAAACCATTAAGAAGGTAAATATATCCATAGCAACGCCAACAAGCAAGGAAAATTGCCATTGTGTCAAAAGTTCAGAAGTTTCTGGGAATGGAATGGTACTTACGAAAATGGAGTATAGTATCAGTACACCCAGTTGTACGCTCCCAAAGAGCATAGGAAATTTAAAAATGGAGTTGAATTTTGTCACCAGTATACACCAAGCCTTGAGCAATTCCAAGATCTTCAGAACATCTTCATTCCGCATGACGATGCTTTTACTCCCACTTTTGTTTAGGAGCCAATTTATTTTCTGCAGGTCTATTGGAATCCTTACAGCGTCTATTCGAGCCTTGATCATTTCAAACCCAACGCTTAAAAGATTTATAATAATGAAGTAAAAGGTGTAATAAATTCTGAGAAATAACTGCTCCGTAATTTTCCACGCGCCCAAAACCACTAATAAGATATTTCTTGCATTTATATTAATATTATGGTATTGTGCTTTTCTTTTCTGACCAAAAAAAATGGTTTTTAATACGGTGCCAACGATCCCAAACAGTAGTAGCATTCGAAGAGATCGGCCCATGTCAATTATCCAAGCATTCCTGACTTTCATAACGTTGACATCCGTGCTAATCAACCTTCTGAACATCCGTACCATGTCATTCCAGAAACCAATGATGGAGTGTCTCTTAAAGATATGAAATAAGCGCAAAATGTTGACGCCGATTATGGCAACCAAAAGATTAATTATCTCTCCAAATATTTCAGATGGGCCAAACACCACTGTTGAATGCAACGAAGCATTGTTAGGAGAAATTGCGTTTTGGGAAACTCCGAAATTCAAAAATAAAAAATTAGCTGCAAGTGAAAACCCAATTGCCATGTACAAAAAGACAGAGAGGCTTCGAATATGGAACCATTTGAAAAACAGACGAAAATCTTGGGTAAAACCGAATGGCCATAGAGCGGAGAAAATAAATATTTTGAATTGCAAGGCTAATGTGGACCAGCCTTTTATTACTGCTGACTCCATTACGTTAGCAAAGTACAGAGCTTCTAGATTCCTTTAGGACCAGTAAAAAGTGCAGTGGCAATTCCACATTCGAAATGTTTTTGGATCCGCATTGGCTTGCACCGAAATTGCCAAAAATAAATTAATGAATATTAATTCTATTAGCTTGTATTAGCTAATTTGATTAGAAATAGAATACCCGCATAACCAAACACATATTAGTTTTACCATCACGTTTTTACAATGGTTCAAAACGTTATGCATTTTGCTTGTAATGGATCTTAATTGGATCTCTAATAATTTATGTCAAATATTCAAAATGTTTCACGGCTTACTTTATATACATAGGTATAGTACATACAAATGTAATGCTATAGCAAGTACAAAATAAATTAACCACATACCATTAAATTAGCGTTTAATGCAATATTTTGTAATAAATTAACTCACTGCATTCATCAGTGGATCACAGAAAATCGTATGCAACTAATAAAGTGAATGTAAACATCATACTTAAATAATTATAATAATGTTATTCACCATCCACCCAACAAACTGTTTAGAGAAAATTAAGACGCCTCACTTGTCTGCAAATGGCAGCAGCTATGTATTCCAGTCAATACGCTTAAATAATTGCCAATAATGAAAACCCATTTTAAGATTTAAAACGTCATGAGCTAATTAAATCGCTTTGAAATACATAATGAAAAAAACGTAGTAGTGTTTATGTTTTCTACCTTGTTGTGGGTTCACTGCCAGATCCTTCAAGTTTGCCTTATTGCATGGTGTATATCTCAAATATGGCATTTTGAATCTTAAATGTTAATCCTCATTGCAACTGTTGCTTGAATTGAACTGTACCATTACTAGCAGGTAACTAATCGACCCTGCTATCATCTGAAAACAACCACAAGGATTACAGTATTTTTTTACTACTATCGCTAAATCAGTTTCATGAAATTTTCTTTGATTTACCGATGTAACAAGTCTGGCATTAAAAGTAATGAAGTTTCCTGGCCGTATTTCCATAGGTTTCGCGTGCATCCTTTTAATCGAGTGTCGTAGCTGCAACAAATAACAGAAATACATACTTACAGAATTATGTGAAAAGGAAACAAGAGCTTCTGTCAACACAGCATTGAGTCTTTGAGCTTGTATAGATATATACTGCAATAATTTAGTGACCATCGACAATATTATACGATATTAAACTATGCGTACATGCACGTGCAAAAATGTTCGAACTTTCCATTCATTACAACACAATTATGATTTTTCCTCTTATTTAAGAATGCGAATAAATGGACCAATCTTTAAAGTATACAATCTGGGAAGTAAAGAATAAGGTTCCAGTAAATCACTTACCCTTTCCCTCGTATCCTTGCTTAAGCGTTCCACAGAAATTTTCTCCAGCTTTCTGGCAAGTTTAAGAACCTTCAAAGAGAAAACAGAAATGATTAAAAACTGCTAGGTTTGATTCGTAATTCTTGGCTAAAAATATAAAAAATAATAATAAATTGTAGCCCGAAGCTTACGTTTACGGTCATATTATTCCCAGCCATGCACACCAAGAACAATGTCCAAGTATCCAATGAGATTTCGATCACAAATGAGTACCTCAAAGTGTTGATATTCTTATCTGTCAGATGTACCGCAACAATGAAAATTTGCGTCAAAATTAAAGCCCCTAGTTGAATTCCGCAAAAAAGGACGGGAAAAGCGAAAGTAGAATTGAATTCATCAACGATTCTTTTCCATGTATCTAAGTGCCCCAAAATTCTGACAGCGTTTGTCTCCTCATCACCTTTCATTTTACCCCAGATTTCAATCTGAGAGAAGTCCTTCAGATAAAGCTTCCCTACAAAGGTTTCCTTCTCCACCTCTAGCCGCAACTTTACAAGGCCTAGACAAATGGAACTTACCATCACGTAGTACAAAAGATAGTAATTCCTCATAAAAAGCTTTTCTAACATTTCCCAAAACGTATAAAACGTGTGACGCAGAATTTCCTGTTGGTCAGTATCGGTGGCCAAGTGATACTTTGATAGCCGAACAAACTCAAAGACACTCCTCAACATTAGTAGCGCAAGCTCCAAGAGAAAGAAAATCGCAAGACCTAAGTTGACTCTTTTCAACCATTCAAGGTCTGTTGCGACAGTTTCACTCGACTCGTTCAAAGTAGAGAAGCTATTGACAAGTTTGTTCCAGAAAGTTACGATGGATCGTCTCTTCAAAATGTGAACCAGTCTCAGGATATTGATGCCGAAGGTAATAATTACAAAGGACGTAATTCGGCCGAAAGTTTCTGAAGGACCAATGTGATCAGAGGACATGGTCAAGTAGAAAACCGTACCATGATATGCTTTGTAACGAAAGATCACCATAATTGTGTTAATCACCAATCCCGTGACGATGAACAAAAAGGAAGCTACAAATTGTAAACTAATCCACTTGAAACGCAGCTCTTTAATTTCGTTTTTTTGAAAAGGCCAAAGCCCTGACGCAATAGCAATTTTAACCAGCCAATTTGGTAAGGACTTCATACCTTTAGACGTTGTTATGACAACCATTGCAACTTCGTTAGTTTTGAAAGTTCAATATGAATTTTCGATATGGATGCCCAAGATCAATTGAAGATTTCGAGTTCCAGCCGACAGACGTATATTTCTAGGAGCAGAATTAATCTTCTAGAATTTTAAACTCTTGGCCAGACTTTTGCAAATAACTTCAACGGCAAGGTTAGGTGTTGTGTATGTGTATAAGTATCTTCTTGAATAATAAATTTATTTCTTTTACGAAATATTCAATAACACTACAAGAGAACTAATGATATTGCTTACCTTTTCAAACAATTTTAATAATTGCAACCTGCTAACTACTTATTTTTTTCGGGAAAAAGAATTGGTTCAAGGTCATAAAAAACAAGCCAATAAAAAAATAACTCAGGCTGTTTTGTCCCAACGCCAAATTGTACCATCCTCACATACACAAATGAGAATGGAACCATCTCTGGAAAAGGCAGTTTGCCGAATAGCTCTGGTGCATTTCGAGTGATTCAAAACAAACTTTTGAATCTTCTTCGGGTTGGTGGACGTCAAATTGTAGAGGTAGGTCTGACCAACTTCATTTCCCAAGGCCAAAACCTGATTAAGAGAGTTGAGAGCGAAGCGCATGAACCAGCAGCGACATTTTTCTATTTTGAGACTAGTAATAGGTCTGGATAAAATTTGAGTGGTCAAAAATCAATGAGAAAGAGTCCTTTCATTAGTGCAATACTGTGCGTGTACAAATAATAACTTGAGATTACTGAGAGTAAGTGTCCTTTGCAGATGCGGTTATATCAGACCATTTCTGATTAAACTTTCCAGCTTTCCAAATCACGATGTCATTGTCATCTTGCTAAAAATTAAAAAATCAAAAGCAATAATTTATTGTTTATGTAATCATTTAAATTACGCTATTTATTGTTTGTGTACAAGTATGTAATACCAGGAGAATTTTAAGAACAATACCTCATCAACAGAGCAAGCCTTGGAGATAATTAAGTCTCCGAACCACCTCACGCAGTCCACGTAGTTTCCGTGAACATTCCTAGAAGTGAAATCAGGAAACTGTTGTCGGAACGTCGGGAAAGGCCTAGAATTAAGTAATGCCCAACATAAAACTATTGCCAAAATTGTTTCCAATTGTACGCACAAATTCGCTTGAAATGATTTATCAAATTAATTCTCACTTTAAAGCCTGCTTATTATAAACATACGACAGTTTGATTGCCGACTGGACATGAAAATCATTGAGCTTCCACACTTTAATAGCATGATCCATTCCTGCCGTCACCAGTCTCATTCCACATGGGTCCACATCGATGCTAATGGCTTCATCTCGATGACCCATCTCACCATGAAAAATCGCTACCATAATGTCCGTCTGAATGTTCCAAAGGCGAATGGAATGGTCCTACCAGTTTAGTACGTTTTTTTAACAACAGCTTCAATAATTAATAGCAATTAAATTATTCAGAAGGATGAATTACATTCAAAATCACGATCCACACACCTTTGAAGCAGAAAAGAGTAAATTGGTATCCCTGGAATGAAACTGTAGGTCATTGACAGCATGTGTGTGCCCCAAAAAATCTTTACACACCGAACCAGAACCAAGATCAAAAATTCGAATGACACCATTCTTCCCTGCGGCTGCCAGCAAAGGTAGAAATTTTGAATCGCAAGTCCAAGCGCAAACAAAATATTCATCCTGAAATGTCCAGTTGATTGTATATATTCTTTATCGAAGAATTGAATTTACAATTTATTAATAATTTCCTAAAATATCCGGCTTACGTTGGGATCTTCGAATGCAGTGAGAAATTTTAGGTCCCCAGTACTCTCACAGTCATAAACTCTGACTTGGTTTCCTCCTGCCGTAGCAAATACCAATGGCTCTCCCGGTTTTAGTAACCGATTGAATTTGACATCATACAAGGTCACTTTGTCTTCTAGTTTCACGTGAGAGCTGAAATTAAAATTTCAAAGATGCTTTTCTAAAATTGCACATAATTATTATTCCATTATGGAACCACTTCGGAAAAAGTTTGAAGTAGAAGAAATATAATATGCACCTATAGGTAAATCGAAGCAATGGTGATGCTTGGGTTAATTGTAAATTGTTTAGCTCTTCTTCCAGGGCTTTCGCTTTAGCTTTTTTCGACTTTTTTGAAGGCATAACTTCACACCAAACCAACTGAATTATCCGAGTTTTAAATACTGAATAGAACTCACAATTTAACTTATTAGCATACAAACTACTTGAGGCTAATTTGAAATCGCTCTTCAATTCTCCACAGCAAACCACAATTTTAAACAGCCAAATTCTTACAATTAGCCATTCAACACGGATGGGCGTGTCATCCTTGCCCCTACCCAATCATGGTTGCGACAGAATATGCAAACACACTCGGGCACATGTGGTAACAGCTCCAAGACTCTATAAGTACACAGGCTAAATTATTGTCCGTCTCTACTCTCATATACTCATGAGAGCATTCCCCAAATCAAATCACAAACATTTTATACATTCCTATTGTACTCTCTCATGAGATGAGCACTCTTATACAAAGTTTGCAAAGCTATTTAAAATCATGCTCAAAACCATTTGACATGTTTTATAGAATGTCCAGCGCGAACGCAAAAATCCTAAGAAGTTTGATTGCCACATTTTACGTTCAATTTCTCTCTTATTATGTATATGATTTGGTGAAGATATGATAGCCTCGCTATAAATCCAGAAGCACTAAGGATAGAAATGGTAGAATCAAGAATCAAGTACCCTTCAATTATTTATCTTTCGAACCGTCGCGGTAACCCGGAATCTAATTTTTATTTCAATTTTCGGGTTTTCAAAATATTGACCGGGAAATTTTTAAAATAGTCAATTTTGATCTACTTTTAGCATCAACTCCCTGATTTTCTGACGTACTCACCGTAGAACCAAGCCAATACCTGGTTGGAGCCGCCTTAGTTAGTAATCCCGCTACAGATCTTTGTAGTAATTTACGTATAAAGTACTCAAAATTTTGAACGAGAATATTTGATAATACCGCAAATTTTGGCCTGTTTTTTGGCATGACATTCTTTTCGTTTAGAAGGAATCAGCTGATTGTGAGACCTGTCCACCCCCACTCTGTACTAATCAACGTATGGCGGAGTTTTTAAATAATTAAAAGAAAATTTAAATCCTGTCGACTGGGATTCAAATTTTTGAAAAAAACAATTTTGAGGTCTCGAAAGCTGGAATAACTTTTGTCTCGTAAGGCATATCTCGATATTAGCTAATTGTATAGTTAGTTAATTGCTCTATAAGTTAAAGTCATGTCGGTCGAAATTTCGAAATATTTGTGAAAATTATGGTGGGATATTCCAATTCACCAATTTTTCGACCAAAATTTCAACAATTTTTTTCGCCAAGAAGGAATCATGTGAAACTTGACCCTACCTCAAGACAAATTGTCTTTTGGAGAAGTGTTTGAATAAATATAAACATTTAAAATCCGTGTCTACTACTGTTCAAAATTTCGAAAAAAACAGATCTTGGAGCGACTTGAGACTAAAATTATCGCAATGACTTTTGGCTGAGATGCTGATCTGAATCTCGATCACTGATACCTTATGTAAAAGCTATAGTATATGTGCTAGAAGCTGAAGTAACGATGATCTGAATCTCGATCACTGATACCTCATTTAAAAGCTACGTACATATGTACTCTAGAAGCTGAAATAATGCCAACCGAAATTTCGAGGTCGTTGTCAAAATTTTGGTGATATATTCAAATTCGCCGTTTTTGCGACCAAAATTTCCACAATTGTTTTGGCCAAGAAGGAATCGTCTGAGACTTGGCCCTCATGAAACAAGACTAAGATCACCTCGTTAATCATACTATGCAACTAATCGGACTAACTCATTTCCTTCATATCTCGCTTCGCTCCCTCTGTCACCGGTTACACTTCCACGATTTTTTAATCATCGGTTCAACATTCTGTCAGTACTGTGCTGATTTTGCTTCTATTAGACTCCAGCATTCAGTCTTGTTAATTATGTTTTCAGTTGGTTATAATTTGGTGAAGCATGTGAGCACATTATTTAGTTCAAAGTTTTCCATAATTTTTAATACGGCCAAAATTCTACCAAATTTATTTATTTTTATTATTCCATGAGATCGCTTTGGAATCCAGTTTTTACCAACAGATATATACACCAGAATAAATGTTGACAAATTTAATTGCTGGTAAGTAAATAATTTATTAGTATCTTTTATTTTTTCATGTTCCTTATGGAGTTACAGAGGTGGAGTACACCTTTAGAACTACAGCTAGAGGATTCAATCATTGCAAGTTAGTACGTTTACAGCTTTATTATCTTTAGTTAGAATTAATTACGCGTAACTTATTATGCAAATTATGTGGAAATTACATACCGATAATCAATAACATACAGTATTGTTGGCTTTACAGAGTAGTAACACCACTTCTCATACTCTCAATCTATTGTGTGTTCTGTAAATTATTTAAATTCAGTCCAATAATGTATATTGATAGCACATTTTCCACTTGAGCTATAAGTTATTATTATAAAAATCTTCGTAAAAGCATCAAAATAAATATCATTTAAAAACAAGTCCAAATTTTGTTTATACGCTCTTATTGAGAATTACGCACTCACAATTAAATAATTGTTGCACTGTGTCATATCTTTGTTTTGCAATGAAAATTAGGAATTAAGATTAGATTATTAAAATTAGAATATGATAATAATTTGTATTCTAAATTGCGGTCAATATTTTAACACCCTCAAATGCTTGCTCCAATAATGATTGCAATCAGATGAATGACTTATGAGTGATTTTATTCATTGATAAGAATGTACTTACCTGTGGAATGCCGCCTTCGTACTACGTACGGTTACGTTCCGAATAATGAATAAATTACAAATAGCTTACAGCAACAGAGGATCTATCCCAACAGTCCCAACATGCATGTATAATTGTACTTACATGTGCCCTGTATTACATACGCATGTGAACTGTGCGTACTACGTACACCTGATTCTTGTAAAACCAGAAATAAGTTAGCATTCAAAGGGTATACCAATCCGATCACTTTTCAATTTTCCTTTCAATAACCATAACTCCTGTAAACGATAGTAATAAACAACATGTATTGCTGCATCAAAGTTGCAAAAGTTGACAGAAGCTAAACATAATTTCAGAATATATGGGGCTAAGTGAGACCGTGCATTGCGGTTAGTGATGGTTTGCTTTGTGATATGGGATCCAGCAGCTCTTTGTTACAGACTACCTTGAGTACTTGATACAAATAATGTTCACATAATCACATGGGAAATTCATGGAACGAAATTAAGCCAATGCCAAAAATTGAAACAATCTTGTCAAAACTTTGCATCACCCGAAATAAGAGCAGAATAATAAAAATGTTCAGTGGAAAGGGATCATAACGAATGTTGTTACAACTTGTTTTGCTTGTGGATGATACCAAAGGTGATTATAATTACCAGAATTAGATGATATGATATGAGGTAAGTATGTATATGGCTGTGATCGTGACTGTCTAATTGTAAGAAGTTTAGCACTTTCATAGTTGTAATGTAATTCCCATATACAGAAATACGAGCACGTGATCGTGATTTATTTGAGTTTGTAATATGTATGTATGTGCACAATAACAAACTTCAAGACATTCTATTTAATGAAAAGTCCATAACGCCCTGTCGTCTGGGTCACTTTTCAAATACTTTGGTATAAAAGCCATCAGTGCCACTGGTACAAATCACAGTCAAATACTTACTTTCAACAGTCACTAACAAGACAGCAATTCGCTTCCTTCTTTACAATTTAATTTTCAGCATGGTCGGAAAGGTAATGTCTTCAATGACTATTGTCTTTTGAATGTTTTTTATATTATATTGAATGCATTATGCTGTGAATTATGTATAATCATATTTGTAAGACCAGATTTTTTGAAACTTGTTTCAAAACTAGATTCCTTTTGAAAATGTGCTATTAATTATTATTTAAAAAAAATATAAATGATTATTAATATTATTGTATTATTATATTTTTATTACTTATATAGGTCGCTACTCTTTTGGCGCTTGTGGCTCTCTCCCAAGCCCAACTCATTGCTCACGGAGGACACGCTGGACTCGCCAGTCCTTATGGACTCATTGGTGCTCCAGGTCTTGCCCGTGTTGCTGCTCCAGTTGCTGTGGCCAAGACCGTTGTCTCTGAGCCTTATGACCCAAACCCACAATACTCCTACGGATACTCCGTTGCTGACGGTTTGACCGGAGACTCCAAGTCTGCTACTGAGTCCCGTAATGGAGACCTTGTCCAAGGACAATACTCTTTGGTTGAGCCCGATGGTGCTATCCGTACCGTGACTTACACCGCTGACTCTATCAACGGATTCAACGCCGTCGTTGACCGTTCTGCTCCTTCTGTTAAGGTTGCTGCTGCTCCAGTTGCCCAACAACTCATCGCTCAACCACAATACATCTCCAGAGGAATCGCTCCACAACAAGTGATCGCCAGAGGAATTGCTCCGCAGCAATTGATCGGTGGCGGAATTTCTTCCCTTGGACTCGGTGCTAGATACTACTAAACAATTAGTTTAAATAATACCATTCTCAGTATTTAAATCCGCTTCTTGAAATTTTTTCTAGATTTTTCTTCATTCTTTGTTAAGCTGCTCTTTTCATTGTGATCTTTTTACTTTCTATATTCCCACATGTTCCTTCTCTAAGTATGTACCTGAAGTGTAAAAGAAATAAATAGCCAGAGATGTTGGCCCACTTTCCTTGAATTTGTTATTGTTTCTTGTTAGTTCTGATGGGAACTTAAGCATATTGGCTGATAGTGATCGACCATACTATGTTTCTGGGGCTGTGAGTGTCTTTAAAATTGGATATGCAGTATTGCTTCCTACGCCGATATTTAAGTTTCTGTTAAAATAAGCATTTGGTTATGATTTGTTTCTGGTGAAGAAATATACGGGAAATACATATGTCGATACACATATTGAAAAGCACCATTTAAAATTACAGGGTGCCACAGTAACTTTGTCTCCCCAGGCCGTCTCCCCAGGCGCTTACAAAGAGCAATCACAAAACCTATTCAATTCCCCAATTTTCGAGCAAAATGCGAAATTTGCTTCCAAATTTTTAAAAATTTATTTCGTCCCGCCAGATCAAAATCCCTCCATGCTGCGGAAAAGGAGGTGAAGCATATTTAATATTTTTTTATTTGTAATTTAATTGTTAGAAAAACAATCTAAGCATAATAATTACCTTAAATAAGCCAGGGTTTAGAATGTTTCATGCAACCCTGTACATTAGTAGATATATTTATTGTTAGTAAAGCCATACAAACTTATAAATACATGTAGTGTGGACAGTTTAGCACAATTTAGTATGCTTTGACTACACATTCTAGATTGCTTGACTTTCCCCTTTAGCCTGGGAATTAATATGCATTGTCATCTGTCTACAGACAAAAGGCAGTAATTATCTTAATTACGTTTTTAACGCAGTTAAAAGTAAAACACTTTCATCCTCCAAAAATACATTCTCAATATTGAAACTGACAGAAGCATACATATGCATACATACACAATGTGCTTTCTATGCTTTATTGAAAACTTTGTTTTGAGCAAAAATATCACTGAGCAGCTTTTTTCCTTAGTAGTACATATCTAAGTATGAAGAAGTGACTGAACCATGAGTTTCTCAATATAAAACATTCACGAATGCTAAGTTAATTTTTGTGACTTGGTATTTTAACAAACTCTTAAAATGTCTGCACGTCTCCGTTCAAAACTTAAGGTGTCACTTATTGTGCTAACAATTGTTTATTTGTTTATCCAATTACTGAAATTAGATTCCCAAGGATTCCTAAGCCGAGCATACTATACAACAAATTCTCGCTCTAACCATAGTAATCAGTGTATAATACCGCGGCTTTCGCCAAGCAGTCTCATTGATTATAATCAAAGTTCACATGAACCATCATGCTACAAGAATCCCCAAGTATTTTTCAAAATAGATTCTGAAAACAGACTAATCTGGAATGAGATTCATGTGAATCAGTCGGATTCGGAATCAGCTAAGTGGAACCGCAGTAACTGCTATTATTCGCCTGTGGTTAGAATACCAGATGAAGCAGATTTTCAATACGAGTTAGTTGATCAATTCTGACTTACTAAGAAATTGCATAATCGATATATTAATTAATTGATAAGTAATATGCAAAAAAACTTAGTTACAGCAGTTTCCATTATAATTTTAATTGTACTTTATTTCCATTATACTTTAGACCGGAAATCCAAACTTTAATAAGCAGCCGTGTAACTTCGTTAAGCCCAAGCATTGACAATATTCATGTCTGGTGCAGAGATCATCTCCGGGATGACACGTTCTACGAAGATTATTTATCATTAGTGCAAATAAAGCCGGAATTGGAAAATACATTGGAAGCAGCCAATGCAGGGAAGGAATTCTATAGTGTCTTAATAATTGGCCAAGATTCTTCGTCCCATATGAATTTTATAAGGACTATGCCAAAAGTTCACAAATTCCTAAAAGAGAAATTAGAAGCGGTAGAGTTCCATGGTTTTAACTCATTAGGGCCTACAACATTGTGGAGTATGAACCCATTTAATTCTGGACTGGAATTAATCGAGTTCACTAATGCTTGCTACGGATATGGATCATTTAGAGACAATTGCCCTTTCATTTGGAAGGAATTTGAGAAACATGGCTATCGAACTGCATTTGACGAGGATCAGTCTAGAAACAGTCTCTTCATCCCCGTTGGCCCTCGTCCATTTAAACAACAACCATTTCATTATGACTTTCGAAATGTAGGAAACAAACATGATTTCGCCAGTGACCCTTACTGTAGCGGACCACGCTTAAGCATTAGTGTTTTACTGGACAATATGATGCGAATTGCGACGACATTTCCTAACAAGCCCTATTGGTTCATGATGTGGGCGCAGTATTTATCACATGCACAAAATTCTATGAGTACGTACGGAGAGCCATCTATGATATTTTCTTTGGAGTACCTTCACAGTAATCAGCTTCTCAACAATACTATTTTGATAATGCTTAGTGACCACGGAATGTGGTGGAGGGATCATATTAAAGCAAGCGAAGCTGCATTCCTGGAACAGCGTCTTCCTATCCTGTACATTTCCCTGCCGAAAAAGTTCAAGGAGAAGTATCCTCTGGCTACAAAAAACTTACAAGAGAATGCTGAAAAACTCACAACAACATTTGATGTCTACGAGACGATGCACGATTTATTGAACTTAATGGATGTTTCAGACAAACGCATCCAGGAACGAGCGCAAGAGTCATCGATTAATGCGCGCAGAAACGTGAGTTTGTTTCTTCCAATAGATCCTGCGAGGACTTGTGTAACGGCTGGAATAACCTTGATCAATTGTGCTTGTATTTCGCGTGAGTCCGCATCCGTGTCAGAACCCAGTGTGATAAGAGCAGGGAATTTTGTTGTTGAGAAAATCAACGAAAAAATTAGTGGTTACAAACAATGTAAGAAATTGGAATTAGAAAATGTCACAGACGTTTTTTTAACTGGTATGAGGGAAGGCAGTATTCGAGGGAATGGAACATTCCAACTCAATGACGGTGCTATACGACAAACTCACGGTGAATATTTCGAGATTGGAATAAGTACCAAGCCTGGTAGAGGCAAGTTTTACGTGGCAATTGTATCTAATGGTTTTGACGGCCATTTCACAATTGACGGAATTGCAAGGGTCAGTGTTTACGGAAACGATGCAGACTGCATGCCAGTGCAGGATCTGAAACCTTACTGTTACTGCAAATAGTGTTCACAATCAGAGTTGGGAATGGATTATTAATCCGGGATTGAAATCCAATCCTAATCCAACAGTTGAGCAAACTCTTCGAAAATCCTTACTCCTCAATCCTGGCTCAATGAATTCATTTTCATAGATTAATAAATTCTAATCCAATTTAGTTCCATTCTATGAATCGATCCTCAATCCTAATCCAATTATTGTTCAACAATGTGGTCAATACTAACTCCAAAATCCACTTCAAATAGCAGTGTGGAGTATGGATTGAATTATTGTGCTTGCCAATATGTTTACACTGTATTAGTATAACCATTAATTTCATCACATTATTATTGGCTTGCGTGATTACACATCGGCATTATATTGAACTTGTCATTTGTATCACAGTTTTTTGCACTGGCAAACTTGTGTTTGTATGTTTTCAAATACAACGTTTCTAGAAGTAGGCGTAGTAAATATAAAGCCGAAGAACAAGTGTAAGAACACTTGAAATAGGTAACTGCTGGGACTCAATAATAATAACCCAATACACAAAGCAGGCCTTTGATGCTGGACAAACCAATAGGAACTCACGCTCAAACCAATTTTGTTAGTGCTACAACTGATGTTTTTTATTCGGGAATCGAACTCGTCTAATACAATTTTTTCTCCTTATATACTAAGGACTGAGAGTAACTAATAGTACGTGAGGAGTCATTCATTCATCTAACAAACAATAGAAAATAACGGCCACATTCCTCAGTCGAGTAACTCCGGGAGTTGAGGAGTAATCTCTCTCCTCTATTTCCAACAACAAGATAATTTAGTATGGACTTACAGCAGATACAAGTGGAGTGAGCCGAAAAATTAAAAATGCCTCAAAACCCAGAGAAACGGCCCAGAATATGTAATTATTCTTGATGGACTGTTTTTTGTAACTGTAGATAGTAATATAGACAGGTTTCTGGCAAGCAAAAATTTTCCTCCTGGTTGCTTGCTTTTATACTTGTAAGTCTTTTAATTCAGTATTTTTGTTATATAACAGAAATACGTATGTATATCATTAGTGGATTCAAATCAATGATTTGTTTCATGAGTATATTTTGTGTGTAAGTAAAGATTAAAGGACGTCTTTGTTGCATTTGGCATTTGCATTTTCCGATTGTTGCTTTTGGGTGACACAAAAATACAAAAGTTGTATCTGCATAATTATGAATTAATTATTAGTTACACCCATATCCTCAATTGGTAAAAAAGTCAGGGCATTGAAATATAAGTTCTCATTTCTTAGGAATTAGCAAGGTGTCCCCATTTCCTCATTAATCAATGCCCTATTGTTAAGTTATGAGCATCTAAAGCAGTAACACTGGACTCATATTTGTGTAATTATGCATTTGATTTCCTTACAATGTTAAGAATTGAACTTAGAGAAATAGAAAGAAGCTACAACGTCCACTGTTCGATATTACCCGAAATTAGTTTCATTATTATTACAGATTAATCTGATTTGAAGACGGACTTAAGCAATAAAACCACAAGCAGGTTGAAATGTTTGCAAGGCTGAGATCCCGATTTCAATACATATTCTTTTCTGTGATTTTACTTTACTTAATTTCCCTTTACGACAACTTAAAATTACTACCTGACGCAACGTTTCAAGATAATATTCTATCGCCTAAGCAGACAAAACAACACTGTCAAATACCTCGGCTATCACCGTGGCAAATTAAATCGATTCACTACTATAATTTTTCACAGCCCAGATGTTACAACAGCTCAAGATCATTGTTCAAAATCGACCACCAAAATAAGTTGATTCGACTGAGCCCGAATATAAAATACTGGAACCAGTCATTATGGAATAAAAGCCAATGCTTCTTTGTTCCGATCGTGAGGATTCCTGAGAAACCAGATTTTTCGTTGAGGTAATTACGTAAATACTATAATAATTATACGTATATATTCAAAACATTTAGTGTCAGGACTCTAATGTATTACGCAAGTTCCGGATAAATTGGGGATATTTTGCTAATTCATCCATTTCAAAACTATATAATGCATTAAAATTTGAAATGTATATATAGTACAGTATTTTCTTTTAATTAAATGATCCTAGGTACAATGTTACAACGTTTGATATAATTGATGACTCCACAACGCTAGAAGACAATATCGACCATATCTACGTGTGGTGTGAAACTATCCTCAAAAGGAGAAAAATATATGAAGACTATTTGTCGGTCGTGCAGATCAAGCCAGAACTAGAGGCCAAATTGGATGCAGTAAATGCAAGGACGGAATTCTACAGTGTCATAATAATTGGCCAGGATTCTTCCTCACATATGAACTTTATTAGGACAATGCCAAAAGTTCATAAGTTCTTGAAAGAGAAATTAGATGCTGCTGAGTTTTACAAATTTAATTCATTGGGACCCACCACGCTTTGGAGTATTAATCCATTAATATCAGGGCTGGAGTTACTTGAGTTCACAAAGGTTTGTCATGGAAATGGCTCCTTTGAAGACAGTTGCCCATTTATTTGGAAGGAATTTGAGAAACATGGCTATCGAACTGCATTTGACGAAGATGGGTCTCCTATGTTTGAATCGGTTGGTCGGCATCCGTTTAAAAGACAGCCATTTCATTATGATTTTCGAGTGATTAGCGACAGGTTTATGGATTCTGCACTGAAGGGGCACAAAACAGGCAAATTCACAAATCCGTACTGTTTTGGATCCCGCCTTAGTATAAGCGTTCTCCTGGACAACATGATTCGGATGGCGACCACATTTTGGAATAAACCGCACTGGACAATGGTGTGGTCAGAGCAGTTATCTCACCGTCAAAACGAGTTTAGCAAGTTTGGAGAGCCATCGATGCTTTCATCGTTGGAGCACCTTCACAGTAATCAGCTTCTCAACAATACTATTTTGATATTCCTAAGTGACCATGGCATGTGGTGGAGGGATCATGTTAAAGCAAGTGAAGCTGCATTCCTGGAACAGCGTCTTCCTATCTTGTACATTTCGCTCCCGAAGACGTTCCAGAAGAAGTATCCGCTGGCTTCAAAGAACTTGCGAGATAACGCTGAAAAATTAACCACAATGTATGACGTTCATGAAATGATGAGAGATTTGTTGGATTTGACGGCAGTTTCCGACAAACGTATCCAGGAAAGAGCGCAAGAGCCATCGATTAATACGCGCAGAAACGTGAGTTTGTTTCTTCCAATAGATCCTGCGAGGACTTGCGCAATGGCTGGAATTTCCTTTATAAACTGCGCGTGCCTTCCACGTAACGCTGCGTCTGTTTCTGATCCCAGTGTAGTTAGGGCAGCCAAATATGTGGTGGATACAATAAATAGTTATGTTAGACATTTTAAAGATTGCAGCGAATTGGAATTAGCAAATATCACGGAAGTATTTAACACTGGTGTGCACAAAGGTCGCAATTCTTTAACACATGTTAAGAGGGTCTCACAATCGGAATCTCATGGGGGTTATTTGGAAATAGGAGTAGATACAAAACCGGGGCGTGGTAAATATTATGTAGGTGTAGTTGTGAATGGCTTTGACGGGCATTTTAGAATAAATGGAATTGCGAGAACCAGCATTTATGGAAACGATGCTGACTGCATGCCAAATAAAAAACTGAAACCGTATTGTTATTGTAAGGCTCAAAATAATTCAATTTTCTCTGTTGACACGTAGAAAGAAATATACCGTAAAAACCCTAAACATGGCCGGGACCCTAAACATGGCCTCGGTTTTACCCCATACGTATAAATTAGAGATAGCCGGCCTCTAAAGATAGCCGGGCCCCCAAAGATGGCCTGGTTTTTTATACAATCGTTTTTTTCCTATAAATGCAGTTTAAATTTTGAAGCTATTATTTACTCTACGGACAATCTGGCCTATTCATCTGAATCCGAATTATGCTACATTCATTATTCTGGAATAGAACGAAATATTAAAAATCATTTTTTCATAAAAAATATCATATTTTGTAATTTACGCTTTTATATTTAGTAGAGATGGCCGGCTCCTAAAGGTAGCCGGGCCTCTAAAGATAGCCTGGGT
Source organism: Allacma fusca (assembly GCA_947179485.1). Lineage (NCBI taxonomy): Eukaryota > Metazoa > Arthropoda > Collembola > Symphypleona > Sminthuridae > Allacma > Allacma fusca. The sequence goes on from OX359245.1 coordinate 20,671,526, forward strand.
TTAGGTTAATGTTTGGAAGTTGGCCGGGGGCCATCTTTGGGGTTTTTACGGTAGTATACATAGATAGAAACAAAATAAAATGCTACTAGTACACATCACGTTCACATGCGAAGTTTTGCGACTTGTTTTTCGAGTAGCCTACCTGACCCTAAATGGCAAGTAGCTCGTGCACCGACAGTATTGTTTACATTTAGCGCTAATTGCTAATTCAAGTAATTACCTATTTCTGGATTTTATAAATTTCTTTTTCGGATCTGAGAGATTAATAAAGACCTTTACTTGTCCATTACTTACTCATTTTCTTATACAATGCTGCATCACATCGTTACAACATATTTTCGAAAAATTATAAACATCAGAATCCTCAGAAAATTCTAGCTTTGCTCCCCTTTCTCTGGTGAGTACTTGACTACTCACTGATTTAATACCCAATGTTAAACATGTAGTTAGTTTTGTTGATAGATTACTAACACTGTTTTCGAGCTCAAAATATCTCGACAGATACAAAATGAACATACCTAAAGTATACATAAGTAAATATATACATACAGGCCTCCCATTACAACCATGACCATATATTATAGAAATTATGTATCTTACGTACAATTATATAGTATGTATCCAGATATCAGAAGCTACTTGTAGAATAGACGTACATGAGAAACGAAGACCTGCACTGATTAATCTTACTCATTTATCAACCCTTGTCCATGAGTCAAGGAAAGGTCAGCTTTATGCTGTGGATTTCTTTAACTGTTATTTACTTATTTTCAAGAAAGATTCAATTTTCACTAGTGTATTGACGTGCTTACATACTTGCTGATGCGTTAATCAACTTTCTATGGTACTATGATATTTATGTAATACATACTGTAATGCGAGGTTTTAAAAATAAGGAACTCTTGCTCCCAGACCACACCAGCCTTGTAATTATTGTAGATACGTTCATCAACAAAGTTATATGTAGCAAGAGCTTACTCCTATCATGTTTATTTTAGTAAAGGTTAAGCTATAACTCTCCCTCTATTTCTCCCTATAAAAATACAGCTTCTTTCCCATTTATTCGTAATCTCTATTAACCCTGTTTTTATTGGACGAGACTGCTCTTCTGCGTTCTTTTCTCCTTTTGCCAGCTAAACCGTAATAACTGACGTGACAGAGACTTTGATGTTCCTCAGAACTGACAATGAATTCCTTCTGAAAATGTTTTATAGAAGAAACTGAAAAACATAAAAGTTTACTTCTAACTCTTTATATAGGCTGTTACTAGTTCTACTTTTAATCGCTACTAATTTTAATTGTCAAGTTGTGAAAATGCTGCAAATCTCTCAGCACCGAACGAAAGCTAAAGTGGTGGCTATATTGAATTTGGTAACAATTATTATTCCTATATTGGAAAAAAGGGATAATATATTTAGTGATAAAATTGATATTTACCTGATTTATGGTTTTATCCCTCTGTGTAGGTTGTGTTGTCCATTGGCTCTTTGATAGCTTTGGGAGTTTGGTTATTTTTAACTTTGAGATCTGTCCAAGATTTTTCTGATTACTTCTCCTCCCAAGATGGGAAAGAACTCATTGGGTTTTCTGGTCTTATTATTGGTATGGTTTTTTTCATAGATTACAATTTTCGTAAATGTATATACCTATGTATATACAATATATTTGAGTACTGACATAAAAATGTCTGGAAACATTTTTGCATTTTTAGTCGGGGCAGGGCTGGAAGGAGTTTTAGCCGTTACTTTACTCTTTGCGTTGAAAGAGGTAAATTTTCTGATATAATTACATTTATTTATAGAATATTTAGTTTTATCCTTGCTCCTAATACATAATTGCAAGTCTTATAATATCCTCAGTCTAGTTAATTATTTATTTTAACATCTCGCATTCCTTTCGACACAGAACAGCTTCACCAGGCTAAAAATCTGGTTTCTGGTGCAAACAGTGTACTTGGCAGCCATAACCATGGGATTTCTCGTGGACTTGACCTCACCCAGAGTACCGACCCTTGTGCCTATATTTTTGGTTATTGTCATTAAGAGTGTGAGCTTATGGGTTGTGAGCAAGTATGTGGATGACATGAAAGCGGCTCGACAGCAGGCGAGACTCATTCCACCTTTTGCTCCCTCTGACGGCTCTTACCGTCATGACCAATGTTACTCTCCTACTGCCAGTAATAACTACCAAAGTTAGAGATGACTGAAGCAAACGTTTTTTTAGCTGTGCCAATTGTATGCTTTGAAAATAATTTTAAAATAGCCACAAGTTGATGTTTTTATTATTATGAACTTGATACCGGATTTACACGAAAAAAATGTTTCTTTTCCACGTATGAGCAAGCAATAGAATTATTATTCTTCAGAAATACTTTCCACAAGAAACTTGCTTTTACACAGCGAACGGAGGTTTATCCTTTGTTGATAAGAAATAAGTACCACGAGAACTGGAAAAAAGACAGATATTTTTTTGTAGGCTCTGTAAGCGCTAAATTCTTATTTCAAGCAAAATAAAAAATACTACAGTACGCATCTCAATTAATAATGTTTGATTATCTCTGCTAATGAAAAATCATTTAAAGGATAATATGCATGTAAGTGGTATTAAAAAGGAATTACGTCCAAGGACAAAACTCTCCCATTTTTGCATACTCATATGAATTGCATTTTTGTTTCTCGTAATCCTCCCAAGATGAGCATTTTTGGCCTATGAGACGGCTCGAGGGACTTATGGTTTCCGCATAAAGATCAATAGAACGACTATGGGAGCACGTACCTAAGGAAACAATTCGTAAGAATGTAACACAGCGTCGAAAATCCCTGTAAGTATAACTACATAATAAATATGTATGGTAGTTGTGATTTCTCACCAAACTGCAAATATTTGCAACCAGGCTGCGTCATTCCTCCGTTGGGATAAAAATCCACGTGTCCTATGGGCAGTGTGTAGCCGTAGAAACGCCCATGAGTATGTATTGCATCCACAAAATCTGCATCAGAAGTTCCAATAGGAACGTAGTTCCCTTCAATACAAGTGGAAGCCAGGTTGTTTTCGAAACAGGGCGCTGCTGGATCTAAGGCTTGAAACGTTCACATGCGTTGTTGAATTACATGAATGTCACTCCAAATTAAAAATATTTTTAACATAAAAAGCACTTGGTTACAACATGACTGAAGGTTCCTCGAAGTGGGACTCCCGCAAAGTTTGCATAATTTTGTCATGTGTTGCGCCTAGGCATTAAAAACTGATCACGCGGAATTAAAGTTTAGATTTCCCACAAGGCTGGACGCTAGTAATAATAGGGATTGCTTGATAGGGAAAAAGATTATTAATTTTAGTCCATGTATAGTTATAAACGGTCCCTGTTTTGCAATATTTTCGAATACTCATGTCAACTTCAAAAAAACGCTTGGTAATTACTATGTATTGTCCAGTAGTATTTTAACTGGTAATAATTTAGTTTCATTTGCAACAAAATTGTGTAATCATGCAAACCATGTTATTACCCACGAATGTTCATTGTACTCAATCCTATTTCTGAGAACACTGGTAGAATTATGATGTAATACTTTTTTAAGCAGAAAAATTAACATTTGGGTACCCGGAGCAGTTTGTAAAAATGTACAGCTGTAAAGATAATGATTCTTAAGCTGTGAATGTATGTAGTTATCAATGTCTACCAGTGATTCTCGGTATCTTCCCAACTTGAACCGATCTCCCAGCCCATCCCATTGCATGGGCTCCGAGGCTGTGTCCAATGAGGTGAATGTTCTTCAAAGAGGTTCCTTGTCCCACCAAAAAATCAACGAGCGATGCCGTGAATCGTCCTACTGATTCCGTGTATTTGGCCGGTGGGAAGTAAATGTCATTCTTCAGGTCTTTTAAACTTGAGCCTTTTGTAAATATCCCTGATAGACTGGACCAGTCAATGACGATAACATTGACATCATACATATGTTGGAGATACACTGGTAGTAAGAAACAAAAAACTGTTTTAACTATCGTCTATTAATACATACGTATATTGTATATGGCTGCTTGCAATAAATTAAAATAATAAATTATATTGTATTAAAGAATTAGTACTAGGTGCAATGGTCTGTCCTGGACCACTTTTGTAGCTGCTTAAAAACCCGTGACAAATAATCTTAACAGGAGCCTTGACATCAAAATATGTTTTGGTCAGGACTTGAGAATCCTCCCAAATTTCAACGGCATCTGTGGGGTTTTGCCTGTTTTTTGAACAGTATTTTTGTTAGTTTCTTTCATTCAGTTTTTACCAAAATATTAAATCAATGATTTTAACCTTAAACGAGTCAATACTTAAATTAATGCCATAAAAAACTAAGCCGAAAGCAATCTAATCGGTATTGATTGAGACCACATAAACTTACTTGGTGTACAAATAAAATTTTACGTCTCTGGTGCCCACTCGGAAATTGGGATTGTATTCGATTGCGGTTTGTAAGAGTTTATTTCCAAAAACAGAGGCAAAGTTTGCAGAATTCCATTGCTGTAGCGCTTCCAGTTTATATTTGTCGTAGGTCGTTTTAGCAGATTCAAACCATCCAAACAATTTCCCAAAGTTGATGCCTAAAAAAGCATGGGATGTCCCAAGGAACAGAAATAGGAACCACAGTGGTTTCATTTGAGTAGGGTAAAAAGTAATTTTAAAAAACAAAATTATTTATTGACTAAGTTTTTTTTTAGAGTCTAGAGCAGTTCAGGAAGGACTTTGTGGGCTGAAAATATTTGACTGTGTTCATATAACACGGTCAGAGGGGAAGTTTCTAGGGCTGCTTTTTGATTGTTTATAATTACTTATTTACAAGGTGTGCAACTGATATCTATTTTGAGATTTTAGAATCTCGTTTGCACCCAGTGATATATAATTATATTTATAGATACACATATCTTGGATAATGAGTTTCTAATGAGAATTTTAGATACAGATGTACTTGGGAAAAACTGAAAATTTAGTTCTCATTACATTTTCATGTGTAAAAAATTATAATTCAGGCAACAGTACACGTTTTCAGATAAAACTAATTAGCTTCTAATATAACATATGCAGCAGTTTATACTCCGGGGTTTCATCGATTAGCTTTTAATACTTGGCAATCAGTTTGCGTATCGATATAGAAAACGACACAACACTAATAATTGGTAACAGAAACTTTATCATTGAGTTGTTGATGCTCAAAAAATTTAAAAAAAAAGATTTATTGCACCCATATAACATACATTTTAACGTTTACTAACAGAAATATATGTATACAGTGCGGGTGTGGAAAAAGTTCCCGAACCTGCGATCCGGGATCGTTGACAAAATGGGCCAAAGTAGTTGGGCGACATTGACGACATTGATAGTTGGCAGTTTTGAAAAATACTACCAGGTTATTTGACTAAAAGATTTTTCGCTACACAGGTAGTTTGCCAAACATTTTTGGTAGTTTGGCAAAAAATGTTTTGTTACCGAGGTAGTTGGCCACAAATTTTTGGTAGTTGGGCAAAACATTTTCAGGCTACCCAGGTGGTTGGCCACAAATTTTTGGTAGTTGGCAAAAATTTTTTTTACCCAGGTAGTTGGCCAAAAACTTTTGGTAGTTGGGTAAAATATTTTTTCGCTTCCAAGGTAGTTGGCTAAAAAATTTCGGCGGGTTAGTTGACCATTTACTGTTGTCAGGATCGTTGCCCATTTGGAACTTTTTCCAAACCCTATACAGTGGATTCTCGCTATAAGGAATACCCTTGTAGCAAGGGATTTTTCAATATAAGCTAGGGATTGGGACAAATTTTGCTGGTCCCTTGAGCATCCCATATAGCGAGTGTTGACTGTACGTATTTTTAGCTTACATTTATTATATGTATATTAGATAGAAATAGGGTTATGCGAATGAAAATGTCCCTGGTTTTATGCCTGCTAATCTACTAATCAAAGCTGCGTTCAAGTGAAATTATAATTTTTACTTGAATTTTCAAGTACAAGTTCGATCAAGTTAATAATTTATTACTTGATTGCAAAATCAAGTCAAGTTCAAGTATACACTGAATGGAAGTACTTGAATAAAACTTGAGTATAACTTGAGCTTTTTTCACTGAAAAGCAATGTAAGCATTGCTTAATTAGTGGCATCATTGCATCCCACTAAAAATAATATTGGGCGTCAATAATCATTGATCATAATAATGACATCTTTGTGTTTGTTTTTATTCTATCGATATTAAAGTCGCTTCCACAATGCCCAATGGTCGAAGTCGAGAATAATTCTTGTGTCCTGTTTCTAAACATCGAATAATTAAAAGTTCCGACTTATTGTTTTATAAGGATATTCTTGATACTCGGGGTTCTTGTTTTATTATAAAAATGAAAATTATTGTTCAGTTCACCTGTTCAGAAGCTAAGAAGTTAAAAACAATTTATTATTCCTTGTAAGAATAATTTTTGCAACACTAATGTGAACAGGCCTATAATATGGCTGCTAAACCTCTTAACTGTGGAAATTAGACTTCAATGTTTACAGTTTTTTGATCCAGTATTTTAAACTTTTTAGCAATTTTAAAGTAAAAAATATCATCCGCTATGTAGTTTAGTTTATTCTAATTACGGCCTAACAATTACCACCTATAATAATTGTGGACGGAATTTCTAGTATTGCTTATTCATTTACGAAAAAAGTACTTGAATAAACAAGTTCAAGTACAAGTTCAAGTTCACGTTCAAGTCAAGTTATGTGCCCAACTTGAACGTCAAGTTCTTATCAAGTTCAAGTTCTGTAAAATGAACTTGAAAATCGTGTACTTGAATACTCAAGTTGCTTGAGAAACTTGATTCATCAAGTGCAAGTGCGGATACTTCCTTTAGACATTTTTTCAAGTTGAAGTCAAGTTCAAGTCAAGTTGTCTAAAATAACTTGACTTGAACGCAGCTCTGACTACTAACAACTATCTAATCTTTTTGTGTTGCATCTTGAACGAATATATTTCCACCCGATGTCTAAATAATAAGAGACACTGTGCATACGAATTCTTATAACAATATAAATAAAATATAAATAAAACATAAATAAAATATAAATAAAACATAAATAAAACATAAATAAAATATAAATAAAACATAAATAAAATAAAATATAAATAAAATATAAATAAAATAAAATACAAATAAATTATAAATAAAATATAAATAAAATATAAACAAAATAAAATATAAATAAATTAAAATATTAATAAAATATAAATATTAATAAAATATAAATAAAATAAAATATAAATAAATTAAAATATAAATAAAATATAAATAAAATAAAATATAAATAAATTAAAATATAAATAAAATATAAATAAAATAAAATATAAATAAAATATAAATAAAATATAAATAAAATAAAATATAAATAAATTAAAATATAAATAAAATATAAATAAAATAAAATATAAATAAATTAAAATATAAATAAAATATAAATAAAATAAAATATAAATAAAATATAAATAAAATATAAATAAAATATAAATAAAATAAAATATAAATACATTATAATTAAAATAAAATAAAATATAAATACATTATAATTAAAATATAATTAATGTTTTTCAATAAGTTGTCTATATAAACTTTTAACATACTGGTCTATGATTTAGTATGCAAAATTAGTAGGTAGCTAAAGGCTAAAGCCACATATCGGAACAAATTAAGCGAATATATGCCAAAAATTCCAGCCATAGGTTAAATATCTTCGCTGAAGAGGCAAAATGGAATACATGGATTTTCGATTAAAATCAAAATGGTCTACACGTAGTTTTACTAAATGCAAAATGGAATAGATGCATCAAGTTTTAAAAGCAATACGGTCTACACACAATTTCGTCTAAAAGCAAAATGGTCCACATACAATTTCGCTTAAAAGCAGAATGGTCGTTATGAAAGTATACACGCATGTAGACCATTTTGCTTTTAGTGAAAACTGCATGTAGTTCATTTTGCTTTTATGAAGGCTTGCAACTATTCCGTTTTGCCTTTAAGGAAAAAGGCATGTAGACCATTTTGATTCTAATCGAAATTGCACTTAGACCATTTTGCCTCTTCACCGACGATATGTTCAAAATTCCAGGAAAATGCCGTGACATTTTCAATTGTACAAACCTGCATGGAAATGATATTAACAAGTAAAGATTTTTACATGCTACCTATATGTATTCCAATAAAACATAGGCATGTTTTAGTACTCCCATTGAAAGATCGAGATCTCAGGTAATTCAGTATTTACATTTTGCCAGAGGTCTCAAGAGGCGTTCGTAAATTTAAAAATCCAAAATGGCGATATCGTTGACCAAATTTTAAAGTTACTATTTTCATTTCATCATTTTGTTTGGTCCTACTTGATCAACACATACGGCAGTAATCGAGATGTAGCCATGCTAACCTAAGCCGGGTATCCTGTTACCCGAATGCGCCCAAAAAAATTATTTAATCTCACGGTATGGTGTTGAACACATTCGGTTATGTCTTAAACCTAGTATTTCGGAAACAGCCTGAGGGGACACTTTTGTCATCATCACGGGACGTCAATTATGGGAAACCTACATGAGGTTACACCGGTAGTGGAAAAAGTTCGGTATCCTGGTATCCAGGATACTTGGTCAAGTGACCCTCACCAGTTGGGCAAATGGATTTGTTGGGCAAGTATGACTCAGTTGGGCAAATGAAAATTTTCATACCTACTAGGGGTCGAATTTTTTTTGAAATTGAGTTGGGCAAATGGAATTTTTTGTACCTACTAGAGGTTCAGTTGGGCAAATGAAAATTTTCGTACCTACTAAGGCTTCAGTTGGGCAAATGAAAATTTTCTTACCTACTATGGGTCGATTTTGTTTTGAAATTCAGTTGGGCAAATGAAATTTTTCGTACCTACTAGGGGTCGAATTTTTTTTGAAATTCAGTTGGGCAAATGAGATTTTTCGTACCTACTAGGGGTCGAAGTTTTTTGAAATTCAGTTGGGCAAATGAAATTTTTCGTACCTACTAGGGGTCGAATTTGTTTTGAAATTTAGTTGGGCATTTTTGAAATTCAATTGGGCAAATCAAAATTCTTGTTCCTACTAGGGGTCGAATTTGTTTTTGAAACCTAGTTGGGCAGGTGCTACTTTCAGTTGACCACCCCTGCATGGTTGGGCAATTGGTCCTTCTTTTAGGATACTTGGGCATTTGGAACTTTTTCCTCTACCGGGTTACACATGCGTGAGGCCGACCCAATTCACAGGACATGTCAGCTGCTTCATTGGTGAGTTCAATAAGAATTATTTGACCAAGAAATGGTAAATGATGAATAATATGCATATGTACATATAATGTAATAAGTTTTAAACAAGTATTTCCAAAATTTTTATATTTTTCCCTTTCAAGGGCCTGAATCACACTAATTTTATTTAAATATCCCAAATCAAAAATTTTTTTACTTCATAGCTCTGGAAGCTATATGCTTGCCAGAAGCTACAATAATAATTCTCCCAGGCCACTACGTGGTCACCATATCGTGGGTGGATAACCTTTTGCTTCATCTTTACATGGCGAGACGCCTTGGTGGGCTTAAATTTGGCGAGGACAATAATATCATGAATTCTGATGATGAATTATGAAATAAATTGGTAATATTATTACCTACAATTTCATACAATAGTCGATGTTCCCTTGTGCATATGTTGGAACTTATTCATTATTAAAGATAGAGCCACCAGGGGAGGATAAATATACTGTGCCGCTGTACGTTAGAATTCGTACGTGATACCTGTACTTTTTTGTTGGTTTTACTTTACGAAAACTTGATTACTCTATTACTTGTAATCTGGGTATAATTAGATACATTACGTAGCTGGTGTGGTTGAGGATTTAGAACTGTCTTTTTCATTGCTAAAATTGTATTTCTAAGCGTCGTCTGTATTTAGCACTGAATTACTAATTTACTGATTGTAAGTGGAATTTTTTGAAGTGACACAGCGTTGGTGTTTATTTGCATCGTGGTGAGTATACTCTTGCAGAAGTTTTCACAAGAATAGTAAATCGTAATACATACATATGTATGGACGCACGGCCCTACACTTCATTGTGACTTTTCGCACCGCTTAGTGAATTATATATCTTACAGTTAGTTCCATCAGTTGCCGATGATTTTTCCGTTTTAGATATGAATGCATAAAATTTATTTGTAATACAGAGCGTATTATTTCTAGTAACTAACTTAGTGGTTTCAATTAACATTTACGCCCGTAACACTTCTAAAAACAAGGAAATACACATATATTTTTGTGGTGTCTCTTTAAAACCACACAAAACTGCCTTCCTGCTATGTTGCACAAACCTAGTTTTATTCAGCTCGTTTTTCATTTTCTGTCCATCAACTACAAAATTTATTTCCCGGGTTTGTAAACGATTTTTTTTCAAATCCCGTCAACAATGCGACTCAAAATTTTTAACGCGTTCGTAAAAATTGCAATTTGTCTGACAATTTTTCTATTCCCTTGCAAAAGCACGGAAAGCGTTATTAATGTCGATATTTGTCGCGAGGAGACACAAAATAACGAGTCGAAGACATTCTGTCAATGTGAGGAGCAAGTTATCAACTGTGATTTTTCATCCTTGGAAAGTGATAAGGTAGTTAACTTTTTATGTGCCCTTTGTTAGAATACTAAACCCGTATTTTCATACCATTTTAATATTGTGAAACTAATTACTTCTGGTTTTACTTGCAGGACCGTGTGGTTATTCTAAATGGTTGGAATGACAATGCTAACACAAATATTAGAAGGTTTTGCCTGTGCGGAGGCCCACAAAATCTTGTTTTGGTAATGTCTCCAAACATATTTATTGGATTACGCCAACTGCATCGGGTTGATTTTTTCAACATCCCCGGGATAATTCACTTACGCAACGCTTTCTCGAGCTATTTCAGTGGTGATTTCTATGCTTCCAAAGTTCGAATAAACACAATTCATCCTTTACAATTTGGAGCGGCTGATCCTTTTACAATCGAAGATGTTTCAGGTAGTCAGCGTGAGTAGATTTTGTTATAAATCAGTGCAATGTTAATGTTTCAAATTCCTTCAAATTTCTAGAATTAAAATGCTGTTCTGAAATTTCTGTTCCGCAAAAATTCAACCATCCCACATTTTACATGGAGGACTCAAAAATTGGTAAACTGTCCGCCAATGGAATTCATGACAGTCACTTATGGAAGACGTTTATTTGGAAGAATGTGTCCATGAACATAGATAGATATGGGGTGAACTTAAAAAACCCAGGGATGAATGTGAGCATCACGGGGTGCACTTTCAACCACACGAATGAAACGGCGATAACTTTTAAAGATGCAGATAACATTTTTCTGGCCAAAAATTCTTTCACAAATCAAAGCACCTTTTATCCATTGGTTTTGAAGTATGTATTTTGTATTGCTACTCAGAAGTAATTCACAATGATGTTGACAAGTACAGTGAATTGATTATGTTCCTTGTGTGTTATTCTTACACAAATTTAAGGTCAACGCGCACAGCATCCACTGTTTTTATGCTTGAGAACTATTTCAATGACAAAATAATTATCGACATAGATGCCAGGAAAGTTTTGGCTCTGTTCAATCACTTCGATACGTGGGATAATTACACGTTCGCCCATTTGAATCCTACAAAGCACAAAGGTAAAACTGATCGTGTGTGAGCGTTTGCACTGTAAAAACTTGACGGATAATTGAATTGAAAAACTTAGATCTTAAATATTGTTTCCAGATCGGTTTTATGTCATGGCCTTAAATAGCATTCGGAATGCTTCAAAGTTTCAAGAATATTCGATACCAAACGGGTCCTCACAAGAGTTTCGGCATTTCTATGCAAACATTTTAGGTTCGTGTACTTGTGAAGGGACGAAAGTGAAACTTCCAGCAATTTTAAAGGACACAAGGTAATTTCAATAATTACTTCAAGGAAAATTTTACATAAATGTAGCTAATTATCAGTTAATAACGAACTCAAGATTGAATGTGATCTGATAGGATAAAATTATTTTCTTTACAGATGTGATTACACGGACTCTGAAAACAATACTTGTAACCCTACGATAGAATCAGCATCAAATAAATGTGTTGGCAATGAGCGCAAAATGGGCTGTTCCTCTGAAGATAAGGTGCTGTCGCAGGTTTCAATGGACTACTTAAAAATGATTAAGGGCCTACTTCGTGTTCACAACAAGATGCTAAATTCCCCATTCATCGAAAACATGGTGACAATCATTTCTACTAGTGTTTGACATATTACGGTTCCTCCTAGAGTTTGAATTGATTTTTAATTGTGTTTATTTGTACTTTAAACAGCTACTATTATCTCCTGACCCTTATGAAATATTCGAAGAGGACGAGGAAGATGCTGAGATAAGGAGAAACAACTCAGAACCCAATCTGAAAAGCATTTATCCCCTGATTACTGCCTTGTACATGTTTTGCTTTATTTGTAGTTATTGAAAGAGTATTGTTTTCAGACTAGTTAAAACCTACAGTAGTTCAGAGGAAAATGACCATATAAATATCAGAATAAATTTCGACACAGCAAAATGTACAAAATTAATCATTATCTTCTGGTTATTGTATGCTTCATGTAATTATTTATTTATTGATAGAAAAAAATGAATCGGATCTTATGCTTAGCCCATCTCAGATATGCTCTTGCCAGAATTACATCCGCAAATTTGGACAGTAATTTAGAGTTTAGAGTGTATTGGTTAGTTGTGTTGTACGCTAAGGGGAAAAGTTTCTCCAGAAATGTTTGATAATGTCTTGCAATTAGTAAAAATTAAAACCGTAATTACAACGGATCCTCAAGGGATATAAAATTTTGTCTCAAAAGCAATCTATAAACCAGATCACCAGATGAGGTAGTTTCTTATAAACCGCTTAAATGGAGTGTTTATTGATAGATCGAGATAATGTGTCACTCATTTCTAACTACAAGTCGCTTATAATTTGATATTAGCATAGCTGCAAAAAAGCTTGTGCTTGGGAACGTCCCTATATGCACTACAACAGTTAAAGGACTACCTGAATAAAATAATCAATCCTTTTAGAAGATTTCAATTTTATAATTTTTTGGGAAAAAAATGTTAAATAATTTTGTTAGGGCATATGCGAGATAAAGCTTACTACTAATAAATGTTGAAGACAGCCACTAATTTTGTGGAAACTTTATTATTACTTTATATATATAGAAATATTTAAATTAAATTGTAAAGAACTGCGTGTGTGAATATTCATTGTCAATACTTAAATAAAAAACTATTCACGCAAATATTACTGCACCTGATTATAACTTTCTACATGATGATTCATTATCTCTGATCTCAGTGCAGGTAGTATATTAGAGTTAATAGAAACATTCACGTCAAGTAAGACTCACGAATCGTATTTGTGCTCTGATGTTTTGGACTTTTGCTGTTAATTATAAATGGAACACAATTTGTTGTCATATACAGCTACTTATGTAGGTATCCATTGTCTTCCATTTTTGCTTACATCTCGATAAATATTTACAGCCTTTTCCCCAGAAAACTTGTAGCATATCTCTTCAATTTTAGTCCGCATAAGGGAGTGTCTTAGTCGAGGTTTTTGCCCCCGAAATCTAAAGTTGATTTTACACAAATCGTAACTAATTTTTTTGCAATTTTTATTTAGTTCTCATTTTACGCCGTTATGCTCACATTTCTCAATTTACCTGCCAGATAGTACATTAAAAAACGACAAAAAAACACAATAACTCGCCTCCAAATATTTTTCGAAAATATTGGTATTGGTATCAATAATAATTGTAATTTTAATTACTAAACTTACGCAGACTTCGCCTCACGGCCACCGTGACTAGCGCATGGTGTTCAAAGCAGTGCCAAATCGTAGTGATATGTGCAGTGCTGCATTGATGGGCACTCTCACGAGGTATGAGTTCTTCCCTCGCCCTCGCCCTCAATTTTTGAGGGACGAGAGCGAGTTCCTGTCATAAAAGAAGCGCATTCATATAACGAGGGCGAGGCATAGCAAAATGTATGTACTAAAACGAGGGCGAGTACTAAAAGCTAGTCCTCATGAAGTTCGAACAACAGTATTAAATCCCCCGAGATAATTCTCGAATTTCCTCTTTGCTGTGCCTTTTTGCCATACGCGAGTCTGGAGAATTAGATCAAGATCTTCAGAATAAACTAAAGTTCGGAAGAATTAACTAAAGGTCTGAATAATTAAGTGTACGTTTGAAGGTCTCAACTTGGCGATACTGAACTATTTTTCAAGGGACAGATCATTGACTGGGCAACTTTTTGCCGATGCGGGACAAATATTTCACTGGAAAATTTTTCCAGGGATCAGGACAGGACAAGGTTTCACGTGATGGTTTCGCACTTCTCACGCCATTGATGGGTAATTAGTTATACCTTGCTCTCACCTCACGAGGTTAGCAATTAAGTCTATTTGCACTCGCCAATGTCTAAACCTTCACGATAAGCGACGCTTCTACTCGCCCTGAGACTCGATGGGCGAGGGTGAGTGCATGTTGTTACAAGTAGGCCGTCACGGGCCCGTGAGATCTAGATTGCAATGCACTGGCAGTTATGCTGTACTTATGGACTCATGAGGCCGAGGTAGAGTGCTTATGATTTAGAGTAGGCCCTCACTAGACTGAGTGCGAATTCCAGCGTAAGCTGTCGTGAGGGTATGGATGAGACTAGTGGTCGGATCGATTCAATTCGATTCAAGATTGTCAATTCGATTCAATTTGAAGCTTGAATTGAATTGAAAAACTGATTTTCGTTTCAATTCGCCCCAAAGCAATTCAATTCGATTCGGTTCACTCAGTGAATCGAATTGAAAGTACCCGTGCGTAGTCGAAGCGGTTTTGCTGAATTGTTTGAATTGCAATTCACATATGATTCAATTCAATTCAATACAACAAATCAAATCATTCGATTTGGCTTTGCAGCAAATCGAACCGAAATATTATTGAATCGAATCGAATCGAAAATTTCCAGTTCTGAATTGAATTGCTCCGACCACTAGATGAGACCGAGTGCGACAAGATTTAGTTACATACCTCGTGAGGTGAGAGCGAGGGATTTAAAAGTGCCCATCTATGCAGTGCTGTGGTAACATGTATTAAGGAATTTAAAAGTTCGCGGTGTTTGCAGAGATGTAACTAAAGGGTGGGCAATATAGTTATTACCTGTTGCTGTCGCATGCATGTACTAATGTACTAAAAAATGTAGTATGGTGCGATTCAAAAAACTAAAAAAAACCATCTGCGATCAGCACTACGTGCTAAATCACTGAGGGGCGAAGCGCCACCATATATGCACCAACGGAGCACATGTTCCCAAATTGTTAATGTCCTAAAACGTTTATACATTACAGGCCACTGGTCATTAAAACGCATATAGATACCGGTTCGTATTAAAATGTTTCTGGATATAGTCATCTACATGCGTACATAAACTTTTGCACTGTTATGCTCGATCCCACTGGGCCACAGCAAGTGATGCCGGCGTCGAATTTACAGCGCACTACAACGTGCCCCTTGTCCGCGCTGTCAGCTTCAAGTGCGGTCGTGAATTATTTTTAAAAAAACGTTTCTTGAATTTCTTGTCCAGTAGATTTAACTGAGATTTAAAAAAAAAGTACAAGTGACGCTGCATAAAATTCGCTACGACCTTTTGGAATATGCACTTAGACATTAAAATATTCACATCTTCATCACTTAAAATATCTAGCATTTACCACAATACTTCTAATCATGGTAAACATTCATAAATTAGATGTTAGTAATAACGAAACCCAATTTTCATAAGTTCAAAAATTAAATACAGACACAAAGGGACGTGAATTTTTAGAAAACTCGTTGTACATAGGTGAAAACTCAAATACTTCGCGGATATTCTGCGATATTCGTCTCCACTTTTTTCCCCATTCATTCCACGATACCCGTTCCAAACGAAAAAGGTGAGAGAACAAGGGAAGGAAGGGAAAACTCATGTTTTGATCCAGACAGTCGGTTTTTAAACCCGGATAACTGAACGTTTCCCCTGGGGACGAATACCTTGCGTACCTTATCCTTATTATTAAAGAGTACTTTCTGTCCGTTTATTTAAAGTTCCGCGCGTTCATAGTTCAATGGCCTCACACAACGCCCAAAAGGTGGCATGCCAAGCAATCCTTATTATTAACGAGCACTACCTGTCCGTTTATTTAAAGCGCTGCTCTTAATATAATCGCGCACGATTCAGGCATACAGGTCTCTACGACAGGGCTTGATTCGTAAACCGTTTGGCTTTTAATTTCTACAATCATACTACCACCTCTTCAAGTAATTGTCCCCGTGAAGCACAGGGCTTTTACTAGTACCTTAAAATTGCGAACACGGCTTTAGTTCAACATTGATCTAACAATTTAATTACAATTCTCCCGTGTAATCGTAATGAGTTTGCGCCCGCTAAATTTCGAAAAACGTTTACAAACAAATTACACGTACTTGTGTGACATCATCCGGTTGATGTGAACAACAATTTAATGTCAACGAAATATCATACTATAGATTTTGTAAGTTTAACATCCCGTTAATATTTAGTTTCTGTACATATGAACACGCGAACTCTCATCATTTTCTGTGGTCGCACGAATGACCTTCAAAATAATCGGCTTCTTACTTTTTACCTAATAAATCTACAGATACACAGAAATTGGTGCCATTGGTTCGGCAGTTATCGTCCGGAGAGCCAAGCACACAAGCAGACACTACGCCATTCGAAATAGCAACTTTCCCCTGCGCTTCACCCCTAAAAAAGAGGAACGGGTCAAGCTTTAATCCATACACTCGTTGTCAGACACACTGATTGTGAGTTGTGCTTTTTTACAATAGTTAGCTCATATTGTTAGATTTGATTTTTGTTTGTATACATACCTTAATTTATTTTTTACAAGTTAAGTGTAGTGTTGTTTTTCAATTGATGTGTTTGGTGATTTGAGCATAAATTAACATTTTTCTTATCTACTTCCTAGGGTTTTCATGATGGCAAATTCAAATACTTCAGTGGAAATTGTGGAGATAATAAGTGACGATGAGAATGAGCAGATCAGATCCAGTACAAATGACCGACGTGAAGTGCCAGGTTCATCTTCAGGCGTCGGCCCAAAGCCTCGGCAAATTAAATCGGACGTACCAGAACCACCAGGTCCGAACGTCCCTGGTGTCATCCCGTTGTCTATGGAGTTGTTGCCTACCAAGGACCGACTGAGTTACATTAAAAAATTTTGGGCAATGCGGCAGAACAGAATATACTTCCCGTTACGTAAAATAATAAATTTGAAGGAAAGAGCGGTCATGGCTTTGGAAACGCTCTTCAGGCTGCAAAGCAAGTCTCTCGAGGTCAAGTATGAGTATACCATATGGGGTGAAGTCATTTGCATGTATAATATTGGGTCAGACAAGTGGATTGCAGGAAAGGGTATGTATACTTTACTTATAAGAAATTATTGATTATTTCCGAATATTTTTGTGATTTGAAATATTACCCGTACAGAAACAAGTTCAGTGTACCAGCTATTCACCGCACTTGTTGAAAAATGTTACACATCGTCGTTGGAGCGGCAAAATGGTCTACATGCTGTACAAAAATATAGCATGTAGACCATTTTGCCGCTTCAACGACGTTGTGTACTATTTGAGGAGTAGGTAAAGAATCTGAAGTTTGTTTGTAGATGGTTGTAGTTTCGGAGTTCTGAGAGGTCAGTTTGGTTCACTACTAGTATTGATTTATTGCAGACGTGACTTCCATCAATACTTATCATCAGGATGCTTACACCAGCTCACTCGTTGACAGGCACTCACTTAACTTAACCAATAAGTATCAAACCTCGAAGTGGTGTTACCAGAGAAAATACTTGAACAAATCTTAGGTTTACCAGTAGATTAAACTGCATAACCTAACCGAAATAACAAATAATCGGAGTCAGCGCTAGTGCTTATTAAAATCACGCCTGTAGTGAAATATCGTTACGGTACCTTTGACCTCTCAGAACTTTAAAACTGGAAGCTGATAATTCTTTCATTTCATTTATATACTCCTCAAATTGTACCTGTATACCATTTTTTATACATTTTTGTGAATAGCGGCTATTCTACACTTACACACTCCACCCTTGCACATTTTAAAAATAATGGTTTGATGTTGATATTAGGACTTTGTAACAACGAAGCAAATCTCAATGCCGCCGTGAAATCCCTGAAGGTAATAATGACACCACTGGAATTTTACCATGCAAATTATATCTCTTCCGAAGCTTTGTAAGTTTATACCATATGGAAGATTGTTTTGTATATGAATTTAAATGAATTATTGAAGTAATTATAGTATGAATACGATAAATCAGCTTGATTTGTTGTTGAAGGAAGATGGTGATCTTCCTGTATTTCTTCAATAACAAATCAATTATCGTCATTTTGCTTACGTTATATTTGATCTCAGGGTAAAGTGCTAAAGTTAATTTGCAGTTTTTGGTGCGCGTATGTTGAGAGTATCCTGACTGGCAAAGTTTAAGTTTATGTAACTCAATACTTTAGCATTAACGGAATTAAACCTGAAATGCTGGAGGAAGCTCTGAAGGAAAGTCAGACACAACCACTTTCAAAGACTGAGATAGACCCACCAATTTTTCAATGGACATTTTCCAAGTACAACCTACTATCTCAAGAGGAGAAAGAAACTGTAATTGTAAAGTTTTGGACTGATTATTTCTCCCCCAAAAAGATCAACAGTTTCCCGCGGATAAGCCAACTAATGGGCATCGATATTCAAACGAAATCTCTGAATGCATTTAAGAGTTTGTTCGCTGCAAAGGATAAAGCTGAGAGAACTTATTATGAAGAAATTGTATATGATCATTTAAAATTCATTGGAACTGTTAAGTGGTTTGTGCAGGGTCAGGTGTTTCAGGAGTCTGCATCGGGTTGGCTTTTGAACTAAGTTATATCATAATACTTCAGTTACAATGTGAAACACGTTTTGCCGATGCGAATTCACTTGAAAATTTGGCGTTATGTGATTAGGTTCTACCAGGGATATCGCAGAGACACACGTTGCTTGCAAAGCTCTCGAAGTAATTCTTGGATCACAGTTGTATTACTCGGTGGTGCATATGAATCAAAGGTTTATGTAAGTAGAGAGTATTTATTATTAGCACTTTAATTTTCTGTTGTGTACTTGATTAATATACTTGCTGCTAATGTTAGGTTTAGATACGTTATATTATTCTTCTTTTTACTTGCTTTAAGGTGGAGTGATATTTCACTTGAAAGGATCAGGAATATTATTCAAGAGAAACTGGATGAAGTACCACTTGAAGGCTCTGTTGATTTGCTTGAACAGCTTTTGAAAAGTCGGAACCTGCCTCCTTCTGTGTTTGAATTCAATGAAGTTTTTTACGTTAAGTGCTCTGTTCGAGGGAAGGAGTTTGATGCTTTGTGTACGTATTTTGTTGTTCGTATAGGTATCCGTATATTATTGTATGCGCATGTTGTTAGGACTTTCAATAATTCTTTTGTTTTTGTTCAGTTGCTTCCGAAGAAGATGCGAAAAACATGGCTGCTTTTCAAGCTTTAGAACATTTATTCGGAAGAAAAATCGAAACTGATCGAGATTGAGTACATTCAACAACTTTTTCTGATTACTAGGTACTATTTTACTATAACGCTATTGAAGACTTCCTTAGTTATGGATAGTCTGACTAGAACCACCACAGCTGAATTATTCAACGATGGTATACTTATACTTAAAAACATGTGACAAGTCACAGTGATGTGATAATTTAAACATTTTACCTCACCAATTTGCATAACTGTTAAACCCGTATGTAAGTATATTATATACGGTGTATATCATATATATAATTACATGATGAGTAAGGTTTTATAGCAATTTATCATTTATGTCTCATTGAAATGTTTAACCGGATATAAATTACCAATTAATATTATTTAGGGGTTTAGACTATGTTCTTTACAAAAATAGGAGACTAACCATTGAATATGACGTAATGACCGTAGGGATGTGAACATCAAAATGACTACGTGTTACATCATTATGATGTCTCAGAATTTTGAATGATTAAAAATTATACTAGTATCAAGGATATAGAAGAATTTCTTCCACAGCCTTGACCGGCCTGCTGTTATTTGGAGGGCTTGTTGATGAATTCAGGTCACTGCTTAGAAAACAATTATTTAAATATGTAGGTAACTTTTAGAATTGTTAGTATTGGATGAGTGAGGTTTTGGTTTTTGTTTCAGTTTCATTCCACTCCGTCATGTGTTTATTTATAATTTGGTTGAAGTGTAACCAATCAGTAGTTTTTATTCGGATTATTTTGAGAAGACAGTTTGCGTCGTTTTTGTTTTCCTGGTCGTGATGAAATAGTACGTTTTCTATCGTGACTAACTACATACATAATAATTTTACTCAATAATATTTTTTATTTTAAATTCCTGCGCTGAAATGCATTTTTATTGGATTAAATTAGACATTAAACTAATATTAGATGACTGCCATGATTATGACTCTATGGACACAGTCGCGGACAGTTCACAGAAGCGTGTATCTTTATCTCTAGATTTATGTTTGTCTTCGATGAGCCAATCTAGTAGTCTAGTAGTAGGGAGTCGGGGTTTCCAGTTTGTTAAGTGTTAAGGAACCTCCCACTGAAGTCAAAAAAAGGCAAATGAAACTGTTTGTGTACACATTTCTATAAAAACTAATTTTCTAGACTAATGCCGCACCTGAAATTTTTTGCATTAGAGATTTGTTTCTCGTTCTCTATTTTCTCGATTTCTGTTTTATTAATCTCTTCAGATGCCCAAATATCTGCAAATATTTTGACCTACCACAATGTTAATTTTTCTCCATTTAAGAACAATCCAGTATACATGTACAAAAGAGACCAATTTTGGAGTGTTTAGTGATGGTTATATAAAGACTACAGTTTATTGGAACAAACTGAACCGAGTGATAGGAGAAACTACTAGGCAGGTAACGAACGCTGTTCTGTGGAATGTGATGCACTTCTTGTTGAGTCATGTACACGCTAGCTTTATGAATAACCGAACCAGTTGCGAACTGCAAAGCATTTGTTTGGGGTCGAGCTTCATAGTCTTGCCAAGCTCTCGAAAATTCGAGCAGTGTTACTATAAGTCGCTGCAAAGTTTCCCATTTATTCGTTAAAGACAGAGTCGATAACTAACATAATTACACATAAGTTTTAGATCCATTTGAATTATTAAGTGCTAATGGAGGTTGCAGTGGTGTCTGGTGTCAAAATTTGTGTTCATATTTCGTGTATATGTACCTTAGTGTAAAATGCGTGTAAAAACCATTCGTCCACGTTCACTTGGCTCGTTGTCAGCTTGTTCAGTATAGTAGTTATTTTAGACTACAAAATATAAATATATATTTGAAATAATTAGTACTTTAAACTTTCATGCATATAAATGGTTGTGGGATATTCAATTAGTTCCTCTAATAACCGATATAATGTCTTTCTCAATCATTTTTTTCATAGTCCGAATCTATTTCTAAATTCCTTCAAAAACTTTGTAATTGTACCACGGGCACCAATTATCAGTCCAATGACTTTGGTTAGCATATATCAATTCACAAAGTATGTATGGGAATGTAATGTAATGCAATGTAACAGCTTTATTGTGTCAAATCCTCACAGTTCAAAGCACTGATTTCCACAGACAGGCAAAAATAAAACAACGTCATATCTATTCTGCAATAAAACCAAAAAGAAGTTAATTACGTTTATGTAGGACTGTGTATCTAAAAGATATGATATTAGGGAAACATGTTTTAGGAAGTATGAATAAATAAACATGGATGAGGAATTATTATAACAAAATAGAAGTGCAGAAAATGATTCTCCAAAATTTTGCACACAATTTGTTCGTATTGTAGTAGTTTGTCACTGAATTACATAAAATTTTGTAACATACTTCATTAGCCACGATGAATAAAATGTACAAATTAGAGTTCTGGTGAGTTGGATGGCGAGTTATTTTGTCTTATTTCTAGTTGATTAGGAGAATGCAGATATTTGTAAGAAGATATTAATGAGTTATACATATGTAGATAGAGCTATTGAGAGAATGAGTGGAAAAGGCCGACTAAATTAAGAAGTGAAAAGTCGACTCGCCAAGTCCCAAGCAAAAACTGCAAATCAGCTATGTACAAAAATGCATGTACATATGGACTGGGTGCCATAAAACACTATCAGCCTATAAACAAGCAAAAGGGGAAAATATTTGACTTTACTGTATACTTTTTAGCAGTTTTTTCCAAATTTTTCAAAATATGAAATACCGCTCTAGCTGGTCAAAATTACATACTAGGGGTACGGTAGTACGGTTATATCTATCTACCAGATATTGCAAAACGTGCACTTAGGGTACGGATACGGACACCGATTTTGTGTACCCGTGCCGAGCACTGAGCACTGCCTATAAGTACCCTTAGACTCGGAACGGAATCCTTTAAGAACTTATACCATTTCTGGATTACGGGAGAGGCTGCACACATACTTACATTACCTGTGTAAATATCATTTAGTATAATTACAGACATCAAAAAACGTTATCATTTTTCATTTTGTTGGTAATATTAATATTATGAGCTTGAGCAGTACGTTTGTATAAATTGGATTTGTTTTGAAGCCATGAATAACAAAGTATCCAGGCTAGATGCAACGCATGTCCCTGAAGAAAGTGATGATTTTATTTTATCTTATATACAATATATTTTTTAAAGTTTTAAATCAATTTTCAAAGCAATATTTGGTATAAATGATAAGACTGCAGAACCCCATAAAGATAAGACCCCCATGGTAGCGCACAATCCATGTATACAGACCTTCAATGAAACTTAAATTTGATAATTACGTATTTCACAAAAAGGTCAATTCCCTGTTCCCGTATCCATAATGACTCTTGTTTGCCTCAAACAAACGTCGAAGAGCGTTAATGTACTCCAAATGTAATTTATCCACGTCTTCAATGGTGGTGGTTTCTTGCTTGTCAACTTTTAAGGGAGCTCCCACTTCATGTAAAATACAAAGAACGTTAGGGTACCTATTTGTACAGTTACATAAACATTTCGATGAAATCCAAGAAGTAAGCAGATCTGATGTAATCAATAAAACGTACCAACAGTCGTAATTGCAATAGCATTAGGAAGTATTCCATGTTCCAAGCCAAGGAATCCTTTTCCACACGGGATGAAAAAGTACAAACCGAAAAGTGCTCTTATAACTTGTCTAATTTGATGTAATATTCCCCCGGGTTTTATGGTCACCTGGTCGTAACTCTCGTTCTCGCCGAATGATAACACTGGTACTATGGATGTACTGTGGAAAAATTATTATTGCAAAAAGATGAAGACAATATCATAGAATGTCAACCATGTAAATGTATACCTGGTCGCTGTTCATGTCTACATAAAATTATCCATACCCATGTTTCAAAGCCATGCGTACAAATCCCTTGCGATTGTTTAAACACAATTGTAGATCCCCACTTGTCGAGGTATAAAGAACTTCTTGAAGTCCTCCAGGCATTACTACTGCCACTTTGCCGGCTCCAGTGCTGAGTAAATTATTGAAACTGGATTTCTCAACGGAAAGGATACCTTAAAAACGAAGATTTATTTCAAAATGATTGAAAAATATCCCGTTTTCATGTTTTGTTTAACTGTTTGCATAAAGGTGTTAAGTGAGGCTGTTAAAATCAAATTTGTTAATTGAAGTAAACAGTATCATGAAAATTAGATACACACTTAGTTCTAATTATTTTAATGCAGTGTAATCTAGATCCTTTATAGCAGACACACTTATAAGAAAATTTCCTTCATAAGAGCCAAATATTTGCAAAGATTCTCTTAACCGCATTTTGATTTTCATCTTTTTAACAAGATGTCACTACAAGAGTGGAAATTTTGATCTCTTTGGGGTTACTCTTATAAAAGTAGTATATTCACTGTATCTTTTATTGCAACAAACCGTGTGATAGAAGAAACTCCCTGAAAGGTAATGCTAATGGAATGCTGTGGATCATGAAGTGCATACTTAATCCCGGGAAGATGTCCTTCACGTTAGCGCCTTCTAGAAACATATAAGTATACATTAGTTGTCGAGAAACAAAGTAAATACACCATAATTTCTAGTCGAGTCATGTATACGCTAGCCTTATACATTCTAACCAGTTGCAAAGCATCCGAAAGGTCCAAAGGCAAAGATTCCATGGGGATGGCAAGCAAAGATGTAATTTGTATTTGGGTCGAGCTCCGTTGTCTTGACAAGTTTTATTGGAAAATACGAGCAGTATTCCTTCCACATCCTAAGTTCCCGCAAGGTTTTCCAACTACTTATTAAAAACAGAGTAGAATTACATGTACATATATCTATGTGCAAGTATGTTTTTTGGTCCCAGATAATGACAGTTGGAAAGGAACTGTTGCTATTTATTGGCTACTTTTAAAGATAAAAATCTACTTGCCTAAAGTTATTCTTGCGACTGGAATTCCATGTCCAAACGAACCAAAGTAGATAGAGGACAGGGATTACGTAATAATTGGTCCAAAATGCAGTGTATAGTAGTAGGCATGTTGTGATGACTCCCACAACAGCATTGCTAATTAGGATCTTAAAGAAAAAAACTTCAGTTAATATTAAAACGTTAATTTATAAATTTCCAGGGGCTTACAGGATGGTTGATAAAATTCTGCGCAAACTGTAATACGAGATATGAGGGATATTTCCTAATGCACAATTTGAACTGGAAAAGTAATTATTCCGAAAATTAATTGTAACACAAATAACTAATAATATAAGTAGTTAGAATTTTCCAAAAGTTTAAAGATTAGTACACTGTAAGTGGAAAATTTGGTTGCTTTAACGGCATTACGGTTTCTTAGAGAGAGCCTCTTCGGAGAGAGAGAGTCAAGTATTGCATAGAAGCACCTGCCAACTGATCAATTAATTCAATATATAATTATAATTATAATCTACAGCATATTTCGTTCCTTTGCAGGTTTACCATGGTAGGATGTAAATGTGGGGGTAAGAATACTTATTTCAGCAATTGCTGTAAAATCTGAAATTTTAAATGAGGTAATTACAAATTACCTTCATTTATACTCGAAACGTACATACAACGCTGTTTTTACTTTCAAATTAACCTGTTAATACTGACTGGATTTTTAATAAAAACCTAGTAATTGAAACACAGTTTTGAAACAACAGGAAACTATGAACTTGGTGGTTAATTTCCTGGAACTAATTTAGGTCAACTCAAAAGTAGGTGCACGGTTATATCGTGTGTCTGACTTCCAGCCACTCTATGTACTGGAGTTACCAAGAATACCGTTAATTACATATAATTATGGCGAAATCATGATTTTCAAAAACAAATTTCGAACAATAGTTTTATCTATATAGGTCATCCTATTAGTCTAGATGAAACAAGTTACATTTGGAGGAGTCACTATGTCACCGTTTATGTTTGAACATTGTGAAAGTTAGTTTAAGTATCTAATTATATAAAGAATCTCGAAGCAAAAACAATTCTCCTCTTAATTCATTTTTGCGTTGGAGTTATTATGTGAACATGTGCAGAATTTTCAGCATAATTTACAATTTAGTCTATAAAAATGTCAGGGTTATTTTTTTGTCCAGCACGCAATGCTAACTGTATTCAGTTAAATAACTAATAAGATGGGTAGTATAAATCGGCCTGTAATTTTTAACTGTATTTTTATTTCAAGACTCACCCACAGGAACACTACTAGAACCTTCATTTTTTTCAACGGCTTTACTTTGCAGAAATTTTAATGTCAGCACAAACAATTGTCACTATTTGAATTTTAAACAATTATTACAGCAACCTATTGCTTAATTTTAAAAATCTTACAGAACCTCGTACAAATGTTTGCTCCTCAACAGAGAAACGTCTACAATGATATATGTTGTTAAAAAGCAGCTTTTAAAATACTAAAAAAGGTTGTTTGTGAGTGTTGAGATAAAAATAAAAAGGGACGTTATTTCTAATCAGTAGTAATATAAGTACTGAGTAGTTTTTCAGTATTCTGTGAAAAATAGAAAGGAATGGATATACATATAAGGAAGCAATGATGCTTTTGGTCTTCTAATTCCTTTTTGTCTATTCGTGGGCACTGACAATAAAACATAGCACTTGCCAACCTTCAATCTTTACTGCGCCTTGTACAGGACAGTATTGTTTCTAATAAATACGGAGAAAAATCGACAGTTGACGGTGAGATATTTCAGGCTTGAACAATAACAGTCCAGTTAAATTCCATATATTTCACAGATCTTTATGCTTGTTCGTAGCTAAACATAAAATGGGATGTTTTATTTCTCCTTCCGTTTGGTTTAAGAAAAATTGAAAACTAGAATTTAGCCAACAATATATTACGTGTACATACTGTGCATACATATGTACATTCAGCACGCTCTCGTATGTAAATACGAAATACTTCCTAATAACCTACGTACAATTATAAATAACACAAATCGTGTTAAAGGCAATGCTTTTATCTTCATTTTTATTCTAATCTCATTTATATCAATTTTGTTGTAGATTTATCTTTAACCAGGAAGTTAGTGAATTCGATATTTTAACAAAGAGAATTTTAAGAGCATTTATTTGAATTTTCCTTTGTAAAGTGTTATATCTTTGTACTCGGCTTGGAAAGCCTCTAGTTCTGGGATTATTTTGATGGCTCATAAACCAAAAGGCTTGACAAGGATTGAGACATCTTTAGTTCCTGTCCATATCTCTGGGAATTAAAGCTCTCAAAATACGGTCTTAAGCCTGTCCCACTATGTCGTCCGTGGGCGGGTAATTTATCGTCTGGAACTTAAATCCTCCTGCTTTTCTTCCACTCAATTCTTCTACAATGGTTGTCATATACTTATACATAGAAGAGGCGGTGTAAAATTCTCCTAGATGTATATGTACAACTGCTATTTACATCTACATATATCTATAATTATTATAACTACACATAGTTGTATAGTGCTGTATATGGCTGACTATACATATCTTTCAAAATGGTTCAAAGATCCCAGTCCAAAACCCAGGGGCTTCCCAATTGTCCCAGGAAATAACGGTTGAGGGACGGAGCGGACGAGGGCATGTAGAATGGTGACAAAATGCCGTCTTTTGATGGCCTAATGCATTTCCTTCCTGTACACTTCTCCTTTCTCTCGCTTTTTTTCTCCCAGCGCCTTGTAAAACAAGACCAGGCCCATTTATTAGGACAAGTTGTGATTCGAACCCAGGAAGAGAAAAAGTAACTAAAATTTATGTCTTGAAAGCAATAAAAGCTCATCTGTAGCCACAAGGCACAATATATCCCGTCTTATAATTTGGCAGGGGTTGAAATAGGACCTTAGATACAAAAGGAGATCAAGTTTTACTTTCTCTCTGTAAAATCCTCTTCCTCTTTCTTTCTCCTTCCATCGCTCGAAATTGTAATGAGATCCGGAGAAACAGAAATGGTAAAACTCTCTCTTGATTTCATTCATTTCATTCTCAGTCAATTTTCCACTCCATGTTCCACTTTGGCAAATTCCAGCTCTTCATTACCACTTCCCGGGTGGCAGCGCCCCATTCACTTACTTTCTACACCATTGACTATTTCACAATTAATTGATTCTCCGACTCCCCATCAACTCTCGTATATTGTTTTAAAGTTTCCGACTCCATGGAACTTCATCCACTCCAGAACCATTGTCTTCAGGCATTTCTTCAGGGATTGACTCTACTTGGACAGTCTACATGCATAGGCTTAAAAGTAATTATCTCTAGAAGTTTATTTACTACTCATGATCAGTTCTATCGTTCATTCTCACAATGAAAAAGACTTATATAGACGCAAATATATTTTTTAAATCATCACTTCATAACCCCGCACAGGTTACACTGACAATCAGTGTAATGCAACCTCTCACCTTTCTTGAGCATTTATTTTATTGTATCAGGAAATTTTGAAATTCGCGAGCTTCTATAATTTTCAGAATTTCTGAAACATTTTTGTCAAGAAGTTTTGGCTTTTAAATGCGCTAAATTCATAGTTATTGCATTCTTTAATGCTTGCTGTCGTTCTTTATAGCAGGGACGGAAAACCGAAAATTATGGTTTTGGTTAATACCTTAACGTTTCTGTCAGAATTATTTACGTTAACGTTATGGTTTACGTTATCTGAAGATAGGGTTATTGGTAAAAACTGTTACGGCTTACTTGCTATTCTGTTAAACGGTTAAAAACAGTTTTCCTAAATTACGGTTACAGCTTCCATGACATACCGTTAAACGGGTAAAAACGGTTATAAAAATAATGTTTTCTAGCTTTAATCAATGAAACATAAATTTATTGCCTATTTAATGAAAACAATGATAATAACTGCATACAAATGCATAAATGCCTCTCAGAATCCATTTACTCGAAGAAATGGAAGTTCATCTTTCAATCTCATTCTTCTGTCTGACAAAATGTAAGCTCGGCACTTGTAACAATAATTAAAATTGTAGTACATGTGTGGTGCAAAAGTTACCCGTGTTAGTGAATCGCAGCCTTTCACTAAACACGGGGCTTTATTTGTCTTCTACAAGATTGTATTGGAAATAGTCGGTCACTGCGCTCGCCTTTTTTCGTCCCATTGCTTTCGTTATTTGGTTTTGTTTCACCAGATGAACACTAACAATGACTGTTTTTATGACAATGTTTCTATGCACTCCTATATACAAATGTCATAAGGAGAGAACGTGTTAGAAGAATTAGTTCAAGTGAAATGAAATTGAAGCGTTTTACATGTCTCATTTGAGATCAGCCTAAAGCTTTACTGGAGCTTACAAGATGGCAATGCATGGGATTTATAAAAACGGAAAATAACGTTTATATTTTTGGTTATGGTTTACGTTTTTGGTTTTGCAAATCCAACCTTTGGGTTAGTTTTAGTTTAACGTTATTACATATTTTCCGTTTCGTTTTCGTTACTGTAAACCGTTTTCTCTTTTTTTCCGATAATAACGTTATTCAATAACGTTATGAATAACGTTATCCATCCCTGCTTTATAGTACAGATAAATTAGAGTTAGCCAAGAATTTTCTTGTATTATTTGATTAAGCAGCCGCAAGATGGCCAGATGACATTACAGTATTGTACCAATTCACCGCGAACTTTTCTTCACACACTTTTCGCGTATAAAGTTTATTATTTTTTCGGAAACTATTGTAACATGTTCAGCTAAAACTGTACTCGACGGCGACGGAACATTCACTGCACTATGAGAAACACAGTAGCCAAGTATGAATTCGGTACAGAACGTTTTGACTGATCGTGTTCTCGGACATTATTAGACGTATGGATGTACGGGCAGGGCCATTCTATTAGGGAGCTGCGGCGCTCTAAAAAGCCGTCGAGTAAACAATGATTCGTTTCACTGATTGTGAGCCCCTAGAAATAGGAAGCACAGCTTTACATTTGACTCATGGATGGCGCTCATTAGAATTTTCAAGTTCAACGATAAGCAGGAACAACAGTACAGGTTAAATAAATCTTTTCCCGTTGAACGTAACAATAAAATTATAAGGGCACGTAAGAAAATAACGGTGGAGCTGGAAGAAAATAAATCTTATTTTTATTCTTCGTTTTTAACGACACACAAACTTTGGAACCTTATATATACCAAAAAGAGGCAATGTTTATTTCTATTATTTATTAAAGGTACATAGGAATTTTCATTTTTATACACGACAAAATGTACTCGTCCAGAGACTCTCGAAAAGAAGCTCTAAAAATAATTCACTTATACAAAATTTCTCTCCATGTTCACTTAAAACCCCATGGAGAAGGTAAAAAACGAAGGGAGAATTAAAAAATACTATTGATGTGCCAAGAATCTGAACGAAATTGATTTACACAAGAGATGTTACATTACAACTTTAGGAAGGAAACACAAAGGAGCTGAAAAAAATGGGAAATATTTGAAATGTCGTCGCCCCTTTTTCGGAGGTAAAAACAGACTCGGTGTTCAAATGCACATATATATATGCATTGCACACATGTGGAAACCCCAACAAGTTTAAGGTTCGCGTTATTACCTTATGAAAAAATCAAGTTTGGTTGGTTTTTTTGTGCCCTTTAACTGAAATATTCTTACTTTGGCCGGTGTTTACTACTTTTACATTATTTAGCTCAGTGTAATAAGTACATGAGTACAGGATTTAGTGAGAGCTTGAGCATTGGAACTGTTGGAATAGGGAAGAGTGCATTTGAGAGATGTTACATGCTAAGAGATGGGTTGAGTGGAAATATCTACACATTACATTGGCAATGGAGTTAGTACACTTTGGAATCGTAACTCCAACAAGGTATTCCATTACAGTGTACAGTAAGGGCTTGGAGTAGTAATGTAAGGAGGGACGTGAAACTTGTGAAAAAAGTTGTTTGCTCACTCACAACGCCTTCTTCTTTTTCTCGACTTCTCAAGTATGAGTTCTCCCTCACTGTACCTCCTCTACACACACAATGTACACATACAGAAACATACAGAAGTAAAGTATACGAATTTTAGTGCAGTTTCGCGTACGGAAGAAAAAAAAGTGTTATGTTCTGGCTATGAGAGGATGAGTGCTCTGGCTGTGTGAGTGAGAGAGAATTCTTGATTTTTTTTCATTGCATGCACAGACACACACACACACACACACACACACACACACACACACACACACACATACTCATACACAGTCATACTTACAGTGCACTCCTCCGTGAAGAGCATTCTTAAAAGTATAACAAAATTTTGTTCTTATAAAAGTATTCTTACATAACTTGGCAAATTAGCATTCTTCTAAATTGGAAAATGTGGGAATATCCTTTCCCTTCAGAGTAAATGCTCTTACCGGGGGATTCCCTTATAGAGAGAGTGTACTGTAGATGTAACTATATGTACATGTACAGAGACACTCGTAAACACAAGTCTACAGAACGGAACAGACTGGGAGAATTGCAAAGAGCAAAATAGGAGGAATGCTTTCCAATGCAAAGGATGCGGTGCGTGTGCTTCTGTAATGTATTCTCTTACCTATATATTTGGTTATGTATTCTATATAGAATACACTATATACTACGTAAGTACTTTCGTATAGGAACCAAAGCTTTATTCACGGAGAAAGACGAAAGGGAACCATGAGAAACCAGTGGAGCACGGCAGAAGCCACGGAACCTCGAACCACGGCACAACCCAACGTCCGTTCTCTCCCGTTGCTATTTTCTTTTAGTAAAATACTTACTCCACTACTAATAATACCTTAACAGCAAAAACTTTTATATTGCAGCCAGAAATTAAAACCCTGTGTCCTCCTTTGACTAGATATAATTTTTACTTTTGCTTAACTTGAAAAGTGTGGTGCACTTATTTCGTACAAAGGTCACAGCCATTAGTAGTAGCTCCCATACAAATTGAACTTGTACAACCTGTACACTTGCATTTACCGGGCATATTTTTTTTTCATTTGTTTGTTTTGTGTCTTCAGAGCGAAACGAAACTCCTGAAATTTTAAAAACTATTTAACCTTCTCTGCCCACGAAAGTTCAAAAAGTGTGTTTAAAGGACATTTGTGTAACAAAATGAGTTTGCTATGTGAGTGTACATAGCTACAATAAGTATTTACATAGTTCAAATAACTTTATAAGCACAACAACGCTCCCGCTATTTCCAATTATAAGACAGTGACGGTATCTGAGACATTACATTATAAGTTGCCCTATAAAATTGTACGTTAAGGAGCGTTAAGTAAACTTCCAGAGCTGTACATTATAATTACATATTGTCAATGATAAGAGACCAGGCTTGATACTTCCAGAACTCATCGTGTAATTCTCACACCTTCATCAGGTGAGTGACACATTATTTACAATAAATACATATTACGTACTCCGCCCCTTTAACCCTGTACAAATTTTACGCATAAATATTAGTCTAAAAGCTAGCAAAATATTAAATTTTAAAAACCTGTGACATGTGCAACCCAATGATTATTGCTTATTGTAATAATGTTGTGACATTAAACCTAAAAGTTCGGAATCCTAAAACGCAGGTTTTCAGAATTAGCACGTTTTTAAATTATACATAATTATGCATATGTATGTATACGTTTAATTATAGAAATAGCTTTCGGAGGAAGAATTTTTGTTTGCATATTTTATTACATGGATTAAACCTTGGTGGAAGTTCATTAGGAGCGCCTCAGTTCCTTTTGGATACATTGTCCTTTGAAGTTTGCTCCATAGCAATGAGCAAAAAGACTTTTGTTGTGTAACTGGCTCTTAGTAAAAGAATAGATACTTGTAATCAGATTATGCTCGCAGCTATACGCATCATTAGATAAAATTCATATAATTGTTATTTATGGAAGCTTTGTCTTAAGAACTTTGAGGATACAAAAAGATTTGATTAAAAACAGTTCTCTAATCCCTGGAAGGTTTTTTCCATATGAAATTAAAAGCCGGAGGTGCACATTTTTCAGGATCTACAGTATTCAAATTTATATATCTATAGATACTACAAATAATACAAATAATGATATACTACTATATAAAAAAATCTTACACATCTTCTAGCGTCACGTAGACTAAAAGCTATAATTCATTATTAAAAGATTAAAACATCTTTTAGTTCCGTTTGTGCCTCTAGTGAAAAATGAGTCTGACCTGGAGAGCTTCTGAAGAGATAAGGTTACAGCAATTTATATTTCTTCCGCTTCCCCCAATATTCCTTTAATATCTACTGTAATGCATAGTCCTGTTTCTGTGTACATTACGTTGGGAAGTAATCCTATATAATATAAATGACAAGAAGTAGGGCACAGGAGTGTAAGCTGTGAAGAGTTTTTTTCTTAAAAAAATACGAAATCTAAAAGCAAGATCCTATAATGTAGTCTCTCAACGTACGTCCTTAGCAGTACTCTGTAATGGTTGAGATCCATGGAAATGATATTTTGCGAAAAGGTGGTGAATGTAGGGAGACGATTTTTCCTAACACTACGTATATCTAGAATTTTCTTTAAAATGTTTGGACAGTGCTGAAGGCGTCTTGCTTTTCTCGGATAATTCTATATGTTATGTATGTATGTATGAAAATGAATGGGGATTGAGAGCCAAGTATGATTTTGATATGTTAGTGTCAATGGGCCGGGTGCCAAAAAATGTGCAAATCTCTCTTGCATCAATTTCTTATACATATGTGGATTTCTGTGTACATGTAGTTTCACTCTAAATTGATCCTTTGTCAATTCTATAGATATAGAGAACTGGGCGTATATGGAGAGTAATGGGAATTACTATAATTATAGTGAATGTAACTGCATGTATTTTTAGATATATATATATATTTATGTATGTACGACCATGTACATAAATATGATTATGTACATAATCTGTGACCTTAGGCTGCGTTTCCCTGATTCTGAATGTACACAGGAAAGGCTCAGATGGATTTTCTACATACTAAAGAGATTGCCATGACCTAAGAGTCTTTTTTCGGGGTGATAAAAATCCAAGACTGTGCTTCCTCTTCTGCCCCGAATCCTTTCTTATCTAACGATTCCAATCAGTGACTTTAATTTCCGCGTTCTCCCCAACTCTGCTTCACTTTTATTTCCACGGGCCCTTATATTAAATTAACGAGCCGGAGCCTTTTGGTAATTTTATATATTCTTATAGCTTTATAGAAAAAATAACTTTTTCCTATCCTAATGTCCATATAGAAATAGAGATAGATAGATAGATATACATATGGCGTTCAAGAGCAACAGATTTATACGAAGCAAAAATATACCCTTGACCTTAAAGAGCTATCCAATCTATATTCCCCCATTACTCAAAGTATGTGTTTTCGAGGAAATAAACTTATTATATAGACTTATGTGTATACAATGATACATGTATGTTATATTTTAAGACATAAATTGATCAAATATAGATGAAAGTATTTTTTCAGCCCTCTACATTCATAAATTCGACCCCTCACCCACGTTTTGATGTACTTATCTATTGATATAATTACATATATGTATGTACCCAATTATACATGAGAGCGTTTGAAGAAGGGTGCGTCTGTGTTTTTCCCCGTAAAAATAAGTCAAATATTTAAATCACATATTTGCTTCTGTAATATGTAAATACATATATGTTGGACCCAATCCTCATCAAATCTGCACACAGATGAACCATTAAAAATAAACAAGGTTCACTTGCTATGTTCATGTGGATGCGCATACATGCTGATACAACTACATCTCTATGTGTAAAATTACACGAAATCCCCGAGATTCTAGAAGAGTTTGTGTCCTAGAGTGCACTCCCACAATCTCCGGTATAACGCACACACGTATGTATATATGTCACTACATGTTCATCTCTGTATGAGCTGTACATTTGGCTGGTTGGAATCTGGCCAAAAGAATGTCAAAGGATGTGTATTTAGATACAGACTTATATTTATAGATATGAAAGATACTGTTACCTGCAAGAAATGGCAATATGAAGCTTGTTATTATTATTCAAGCGGTGAGCATTACATTTTTAATTTTTATTGCTTTCCCAGGCATTTCCGAAGGAAAATGTAATGCAGGAAAGAGATAACCCCTAATTACGTCAACGGGGTGTATACATATATTCGGTGAAGAGACAAAACGAACTAAGTGCATTTTATAATCAAAGTGAAAATTATTTGCAAACGCAAAATGAATCCTATGGATGTAGTGAGTGCTATTGTTTTTACTAGAAGCAAAATTATAATAAATTTATACTTTGCTCTGTATTAAATGATACGATGTAAGTAGTTCAATTTGCTTTTAGAAGAAACGACACCTGGCGGGTGGTATTTTTGTTCAATTATTTTAATTTTTTTAAATATTTTTTTAATTATTTTTATTATTATTTTATTACAATATGTTCAGTTATTTTCTCATAGTTTCATTTAGAAGACAGAAGATCCATACGGAGTTTCAACTAAATGAAATAATGAGAAAATAACTGCCGTATCCAGTCCATTTTGCCTCTTCACGTACGATACTTTCTGGGAGTTTGTAGGGACAAGGGAATGGTAACATGGTAAATATTACAAGAGGAGGAGGAGGAGGGCAAATGATGATTCTAAATTATTCAATCCACCCATATTCCAAGTTCTAGTGATTAATA
Organism: Allacma fusca; assembly: GCA_947179485.1. NCBI lineage: Eukaryota > Metazoa > Arthropoda > Collembola > Symphypleona > Sminthuridae > Allacma > Allacma fusca. Next base: position 20,706,869 of record OX359245.1, read on the forward strand.
AGCTCGGGTAGACGTAGAAATGGTAATTTGAGAGATATACATACGTGGGAAGTATAGGTAAAAGTTGCTAGGGTGTAGAAACTAATAAAAACGGATCAATCCTTTCACCGAAACTCAGTGATCAAAGGAATCTTGTCTCCCATTTGAATGCATCAGAGAGCTGGCAATTGCTATGTAGAAAAATCATTATTCAGGGCTTGGTTTCCTCTCCTTTGGAAAAGACATTTTATTCCCCTTACACTACATTACTTGTGAATTGTTATCCCTATTCTACAGTATACCCTGGTTTGTATTTCTTGCTCAACTTCTTCGAGTCTCTTCCAATTGAGACGATATCCTCCAGACTTTTAATTACACTCGCAAAAGAAGTCCAAGCACAATAGATGACAAGGTAGAGATTCTGATTACTTTTCTGAATCTTGCACAATTCTAATTTCAAATATTCTGATTTATAGAGAAAATAACCTGTAAGACTTGGAAGGATTGATCACACAAGGTTTTCGAACACTTTTATTTTCAAAATAAGTATAATGCTGTCAAAATGTTTTGAGTGGAATTTTCAGAAATATTTTAAAATTAGCTCCAACTTTTTACCACATTTTAACGTGAATAAAACCTACGTAGAATCATGGTTATCTGGTTCACCAAACAAAATTTCAAGGACAGTTTCGAGAGAGAAAACCAGAGAGATAAAAGAAAGTTAAGCCACCTAAGAATAAGCACACGCAGAAAATTAATCGCACTGTCTGTATAAGTTCAGTGCTAAAGAAGCAAAATTTGGACTAGTATAATTGCATGCCCTTATAATTTAAATAATTCACGTTGTGTTAAATGGGAATGTATGGGAACACTTTTGATGCTCCTGTAGAGACAACGGTCTCTTTTAGCGAGAATCGTAATTATTTTGTACATAGAGAAGTGACACAAAGGAAAAGTAATTATTCTGTCATAAATGACAAGGCAGACCTTTCTAGAGTAAAAGCAGGGATTGATTGTGTTGTTGTGTGTTTGTGTTTGGAGAAATACACGGTTCAAGTGAAATGATTGAGAGAAACATAACCTCACATCAAAGGCAGGCTGAGTTGTCAAAAAAATGTAAAGGGGCTTGTCACACCATACGCAGAGGATCCTGCCTACTTTTCAGGTCCAAACTTTCTCTGGGTAGCATATGATGAGAGAGGGTCTATAGATATAAATGAGGCAGAGTGAAATATGCTTCGCAGACCTGCCATCGCAAGCTGGAGTGTTTGATTTAGTTGTAAACGCTCCTGGATCAATACTACGTATGTATGTATGTATGTTTGTACTGCGACTGTAAGCGATCCCGTATAAGTACCTACATCTAAAGGCCTTTTGACGCTCGTATTGTTTTAGGTGAGGCGTATGTACGGTACATAAAAATACATTTGACTCTATCCACTAGTACTACAAACAATAAGTGTGAATGTATGTTCATAAGAAACGACTGGATGTAGTAATGAATGTCACCAAAATGCCAACACGGATCAATAGCTCACTAATATACATAAATCCAGGGGTATTGTAGTTCCATTAATGCTCCTTGCTTTTCAGTATGTATTAAATAATCCGCATCTTAGTCCATGCAAGATTCTTGGTACAAAAAGCTTCAACTATCCCTGGCTTTCCGAATCTTATTGGAAAATTTAATAAATCCTCATATCCACGGCCACACCTGGAATTTGGATATAATTTTTACTGTCCGTGCCATTATTAACTCCCTCAATTATAAAACACGCCACAATAGACTGCAGGCAGCGAAGAATCTGTGAATTATACTACGGTCAACATTAATACCAATGCATTTAATTTGTAAAAACTCCAGTGACATACATAAGAAGGCAAATAACTTGCAAGATAAATTGCTTGCAAGATGCAAGCATCGATGGGTAAGAATTTGTATCGATAAGTTATAGGGTTTGCATCGATGAGCTCTTCGTATATTTTCAACAAGTAAGCATTCAGGAATAATTACTTATGTAATTTATTCAGGTGGATTTGTGGCCAAGACCCTTACAACCATTATGATACGAATCAGATAATTTTTGCGTTAGGTGCATGTTAATGAATAATTACTTAAATTCTACAATGCCGTGTGCTGTAATTACTATTTTTGTATCTATATTTATTTTACCTTAAAAAAGGAATTTATTATATCATAAAAATAGAGGTGCGAAATTAGTCGTCTTAAGGAGAGTCGACTGTGCAGTCAAACTACGATGTTAGCGAAATGAACATACATAGTAAACATAGTCCCTTTTCATTAATATATACATATTTCCACGCATTGCTCAATTTCAAGAGTATTATTTTAACCCCGCCTCGTCGGAAAATGCGTTCATCGAGCTACAGTATTTGTCAATACCTGAAATATTTTAATGAATTATTCACAAGGATCTTTCTCTCATCCTCACATCTCTTCATCACCGTTATGAGCTCAACAGTAGTAACAGAGCCATCATATGGGATTTTCCATGTGTGATTTGAGCCCATATCCTGCCCTCGGATTCCACTATCAACAATATCGATGATGCTGAATATATTAGGGTAGAAAAGGAGCTTAGAGACGTACAATTTCAGACTGGAACAACAGAAAGGGCAGAGTCTGTCTTCAATCCAACATTTAATTCAAATTTAAGCACTTTTCCAACATGCAAATGTGAAGGGATCATGAACATGGATGAGGAAGAGAATTTACACAATAAGTTCCAATCTCACTGCCAGACGCTGCTCCTTCAAACAATTTTTCTGTTTGACTTACCTACAGTAGATACAATGCATACACGCATGCCTGTTTCTACATACACAGTACATATTTTCGCTGAAGAAGCAAAATGGTCTAAGTGCTGTACAAAAGCATGTGCAAGTACACCAGTTTGCCTCTTCAGTAACGATATCTGAATGCCTGAATAATTATATGTATGTATGTAATTACATGTAGATACATACAAGAATGGAAGAAGGGACAAACTTTGTAAAATGCAGGAGCAAAATGAACTGGACGAGAAGATAAATCTTCAGGAGCACTAGCTACATTTTACTTTTTAGATCAAACCCTAAATATAGAAACTAAACCTTGCTGGTGTACTGTGTAACATTACACTCTCATTATAAGAATACTCTCTTTGTAGAAGTATTTTCATTCTGTATCTAAACTATTTAGACGACTCCCTGTTCACCACAATGTTAAACTTTGTCAATTGTTTTTGTAACAGCAGACAATAATTATTGGAGGAGTGAAATTCTAGGTTTCTCAGTGTACATCTCATAGAGACAGTGCACTGTATGCTTATATAATACAGCAAATGCAAGGGAAACAGCCATTGCAGTTTAGATTACCCTGTACAAAATCTGTTTGCACTAAAATTAAGCAGAGATGAAAAGATTACAATAGTAGTATTTAGTATTTGGTTTGTTCATTTGTTTCACAAGAAAGATCTGGAATTTAAAATCCTCCGTATTTTTATACACTGCACTCTCTGTATTATATCCTCCGTACAAGAGGCAAAACGTAACTTTTTAATAGACTGTTCGATATTAAGGTGGGAAAATTAACGTTGTTGTAAATTGGGGTTTTAGGTTCTTTAAAAAATTACTCTTGTAAAGGGTCCCTTATAATAAGAATATACTGCAGTTCATTGTTTTTAACTCCGAAAGAAAATCTTTAAAAGATTTTAATGTAACTTTCAATAACGTTCAACTAGTACTAGACAACAGATACATGGTGTCAAGGAAAGAACCATAGATATTTATTCAATCTTTCCCCCGTCAAATGTAAACATATTTTTTAACATTTGTCAAAAAAAATCATGAAATTCATGAAATAATGTTGATTTCCCAATATTTTCTAGCTATTTCTTCATCCCAAGCTCGACAAATAATGTTTTTAGAGGATAAAGTAAATACCCTTAAAAGGATTTTGTTTGAAAGTTTTCGATTGTACAGAACTGATGCTACCTCTGAAATTCTAGTTTAATTTGTTTTGGAGATTGAGCGACTTAAAGGGAAATAATTTCATAAAAATCTATAGTCCATCCGGTTTCGAGTAATAAGAACAAACATTGAGTGTAATTTATATATGTATATGTAACTTATAGACCGCTTTTCATTCCTCACAGAGTATGTAATAATTGAAATAGAAATAAATATCCTCGAGTCTGAATGACTGCGAAACAGTTCACATGGCATGTGATTTTAAGCATGAATAATGCAAATAACGAAGAGTCTATTGTTCTCTGAGGATTCTCATGCTCTCAATAATAATCAGCTTTTGCAAAGAATTGGCGCTTCAATTTAATGTAGTTTTTCCTTAGGGCTCAATGCTAACAGTAGTGTTAATTTTTATAGCACTGCTTTTACACTAGTACAGTTGAAGTTTAAAAGAATTAAGATAAAGTGAAACTTCCCTTTCTCAAGTGTAGACAGTTTTTCTGAGTCAAAATAATCATTTGACTGAATTTTGAGCTCACTCCGTCCGCTGAGGAATTGTGAAGGGTCTTAAAGGACAGTTCTAAAGACTATGTGACAAGGTTTAACGTTCCAAAAAGCCTGTAGTTACAATTGAGAGAGTGATAGTGTTTGAGAGGACGATTTAGATAAAAATTAATTATCCGAAAGCCCAATTATAGCAGAGCAAATGAGCCATGCTAAGCCTCGGCAGCAAGTGAAGTGACTTCGAGATATAAACCGCGGCTTTTGACCTTATCTTATTCTTCCATTAAAATTTTGTGATTTGGTCTCATTACCTTAAATTACTAGACACATCTAGATGTATGTATGTATGTAATTATCTTACACTGGTGCACTTATACATTGTAAAATCAATGGGAGACTAAGTTTGGCATTAAGTGGAATGCCATACACTTATGTGAAACCAATATAATTTTGGTTAAAATGTGAGAGCAAGTACTTGCACAGCGTCTCATTATAATGAATGTACTCAAGGCACTTATACGAAGAAACCGTTTGTATTCAAGCCGTGGATCCAATACCTACAGTAAAAGTCTTTAGTAAATATTCCACTACTTTACGAACTCCCAGAAAACATTTCCTTCCCTCATATCTTCAACATTTTCTATTCCTCCATTTTGCAACAAATGTTTGCACTCATTTTCTAAAATTATATTTTTCTTACCTAGGTCAATAATTATTATTGCGTTACTCCAAGTATTAACCTGAATCAATCTAAAACGGAACAAAATTTGTTAGACTGAATGGAGGAAAGGAATATTTTTGGCTATGAGTTGGAGGAGGGGGATAAAAATATTTTGTGGGATCCTGTGTATATACAAACATAAAATGAATTTCATATAGTAAGTAATTACCCAATGCATATGATACAATAGTACAGTGCTAACGTCCGGATGGGCTCAATGCAGTGTCTACAAACTACAAGTAGTATTTGTCATCTAGGACTCTAGACTGTATTACAGGAGTTACTAAAAAAGTACACACCGTTGGAAATGCTTGTGTGCAGAGGAAAAAAGTTAATGGTCATTTGTGATAGATAACGCCAGTAGGGAATCTATAGATAACTATATGTACATATGTACTTGAAAGGATTATCGTATGGAAATGTCTGCGGTCAATTTCTTCCCTCTCATTTGTCTCCTCAACTTTCAATTTCCACATTTCCAGATGAATTGACTCTCTTATTTGAGCGTAATGTGTAGATAAATATAATTACGTAGATATGTAGAATGCTAAAGCTCTGGCATAGTAGAGTTTCCTGAGGTTGGTCAAATGTAATGGTCATGTAAAAGGATTACAAGGGGATCACCTCAGCTCTGAAATTCATCAAAGAGTCGATATTACATTGGTTCCAAATCCACCTCAACAAAACGAACGTTACAGTGCACTCTCTCTCTCCACGAGCTTCCCTAAAATCTACAATACTTCATCTAGGAAATGCTCCTAGACGGGAGTTTTTTTTATAGGGAGAATATACTGTATTCCGAAATTCCTGCAGTACTGTAGTTTTCGTCCTCCAATGAGAGGACTGCTTACTGTAAAAGTATAGCACAGAACCTCAGTAATGCATAAAACCTCCAAGGATTTTTACCAGTGCCAATGTATATGCTGTAGACTCTTTCTGTAAGGGCACCCGTTAAAGGAAATCATTTGATAGTTGGATACTCTTACAGGAGAAAAATTACCATCGTGCTGTGCATGCGTGAATATGTCCAAATACTTTTGCCTCAATAGAAATAGCAGGTTCTTAGAAGGAGGTCTCTAATAGGGAGACGACACTTTATGCGTAATTACATAATATATAGATATACAACATTTGGGGGAAAAGGCAGTTTCCAATTTTTTGTGTGTAATAAAGTTTAGTTACGTGAAGCTGATTTTGTCTCGTGGATTTTACATGAGCTTCTCTCCGCTATAGTACGTGATGATTTATGGGAATACGTGCTGAAAGGAATATGAAATAACAGTGTGGAGAGGATTTATTCCTGAGTTTTCAATAATGCTCACAACACACGCCGCAACATTAGCCATAGAGTCTATAGACTTTGACAGAAACAAGGCCAGAGGTATTGAATAAGATGGAAGGTAATGAGCCATTACTTCCATGTTATACGTGTTTAATGAATAAGCGGAAATTTAAGATGGGTTCGAGGAATTCTCAAACAATGCAATATAATTCTAGACATGATTCCTTTTAGTATCTCTGTACCCATGTAGGTACGGTGCACTCGCTCTGTAAGTGTACCTCTGGGAAAAAAAAACAACAAAATTTGACTCGACCAAACGCACGTTCGAGCAAAAATTTAACTAACATTTTATTAAATGAGAATTATTTTGCTAAGAAATGTCTAAGAGAAATACTGCTCTACCCGAGCGTCTTTTATAGCGAGAGTTTACTATATGCCCTATGCTATTAATATTTTTAATACATAGCACACATGTATGTATTTACCATTATCTAAAGACTCAGCCTGCATGCACCGCACGAAAGGACTGAATTACATTGTGGGAAAAAAATTTCAATTGTTTTTCCTTCTTTTATAAAGGCTTGAGTTTTCTTGTTAAATTCCAAGATCCTGTATATTGTAATAATAATCATTATTGTATTCATCAGCTGATAGTACATCCTCTCAATAAAAGCACTCCTTAAAATTTGACTGCATCAAAGTGCTCTTATTGAGTGAAAACTAATTATGAATGTTATAAACGGGGAATTGTCAAAATGTTTCTGCTCTTCTAGAGCAAAAATACTCTTTTGTGAGGAGGTTTTTTATAGGGACAGTATACGCTGTACATTTATGAAATGATGTTCGAGCTTGGAAGTTGGGAGACTCTGGGAGTAATTAATTATTTGCATACGGATATAATTTCCATCGCGTGTGTATCACCCTGTACGAACCGGATTGACGTGCGACCTGTCCCACCTCTCTCCTTCTCATCTCATTGTGAGGTCAACACACAGTCCATGTCATGTCCGAGTCCTTATGTCTGATGTAAAAGGGGTTTTTAATTGGATGAAGAGTAATGGGGACAACACGCAGTTGCGAAACCTTCTAGCGCATCATCCTATGTACATAAGAAATTGAATTCGTAAATATTCCTTGTATCCTTGCAAAATGGTTGCCTTTATAAGCAACAATCCTTATTTTCGGTTTACCGGTTCTCTTCTGACGGCCCAACAAAGTGAACGCTCTTTATAAAAGCATCGCTGAAGCATACTTCGTCAAACTGCATTCTTTCTTCTTGTTTCAGACCCAAAATTTTCTGAAAATGTTATATTGTGTCCTTATAAGGAGAGTCAACTGTACTAAATCCTGTCCTGTGAAGGAAGTATAATACTTCACCCCAATTAATTTAGGAAGGAGAAACATATTATAATTGTAAGTAATATGCTACACGGTGAGAAATACTATAATGATTTTTGTATGCTTGAGCTCTGCTAGGAATCCCGCCAGTCCATTGGGTCCTGCATGCGGAGGTAATTGAGGTACTATGTGCAAATTATTTCCTATGTATGTGTGTAATAGGAGTATGCACATATGTACGTCACAGGAGCTGGGGAAATTATGCATTGTTACGCTATCCCTGGTAGTAACTCCCAATTAAATGCTGATAGTAGTGTTCCATTTATTACTATTATAACTATATGTTTTTGAAATTACTTCACGGCAAGGGTGGTCGGGTCTGGGAGTCCTTTCCGAAAACGGAGCCTCAGGTCAGATTCATTATTGTAATTGTGACCGTGAATTGTGATGCATTAGCTGATATGGGAACATGCAGTGTGTGTAATAGGATAGTAAAATCTCTAAAAGCACCTTGCTAACGAAGCGTGCCTTAAAAAATGATAGCAGTGTTTGTAATTATAAAGTTATTGACTACAGATAGATACGGAATGGTAATAAAAAAAACGTAATTCGAAAAGAATTGAAATAATTTTGAGGCTCGAGAAAAGTTCGACCCGTTGGAAGATAAGCCTCATTACAGATAGCAAAGAGTGAGGGGCTGTGTGTAGTTTTGAAAGGGCTTACAGGCCGGGGTAGTAATGGTAACATGAGCAATGTTCCGAACATTTGCTGGTACTCAAACCTGACTAATGAGATAATACTTGAGGGAAGAGTAACACATGTGAGTTTATTGTTGGTTGCGAAAATAACGCTATAATTGCAGAAATCTTGTAATTCTTTTAGTTTATGACCAAGGCTACACGGTAATGAATGTAAGGTTGAAGATTACCTGAGTCATAGAGACACAAACTAGTAATTATGTTCACTTGTTGATTTCGCAGTGGGAATAATGCGGTATAGGGCTATTTTTAAAAAAATAGAAAGCATAGGTATAGATAATAGATACATGTGACTATTAATATTAACCATTTAGAGTACAAGGTGGAACAAAACATGTTTCTTCCCACATTTCCCATAATCACGAGTTGGCTTCTTCAAAAAGTGAGGCTTTGATTTGGAAAACTTTGATGTAATTACACACTTCTTATTCGCATTTTTGTATTCAAAATGCAATGATGGATTTTGAATTCTAAAAGAAACGTTCGAATAATAAGTTTTAATCCCTTTTGTAGCTAATTTTAATGTAGCTTCAAAATAATGTATGAAAAAGATCACCACAGGAGAAATCCGGGGAAGGAAGGACAAAATCTGTGGTGAGTCTTGTTGGTTTGATGTTGCAAATAAAATCTTTATATATTTTGACCTCACTTGTGGATTTAATATTGCAATAACGTTTTACATAACTCATTTTGAAGCTGATAAAATTCTACGTAAATAAGCGACAATGTTTAATTGTATTGTATCAATGTTACTCTGGAAATTTAAAATCTGAAACGACGCAAAATAATTTTTACGATAATCTCAACTTTGATTCATTTATTCAACCTTTGTGTCCTCATGATTTGAGCTAAATCGGAGATTGTGTATTTTTAAAATCCACAAAATAAATCTGTAGAAAATGCGGGAATGGTAATATTTTAACAAGCCAGTCTTCATGAGCTAGAGGATTTAAAATCGCTCTGAGCAACCCTGTACGGCAGAAATTTATAAAGAGTAGGTTTGCAGGAAGTATACATGTACATATGTGTTCTTTATAGTAGCATTAATAGTCATATAAGCTTAAATGAGATTAAATGGCGAAGTTTGGAGAATCTTTATCTTGTTAATAAATACCTTACATAAGCGTACGTTACATAGAGGAGATACCTTAAATGTCAAGGTTGGCTTGTGATTGTGAAGGAGTCACTCATGCTTGCGATCCTCTTTATGCTCACGAATTTCCACGGTGTTTGCAAGTACTCGTTTATATATAGCTCTCAAAAGTGATGTCTTATTATTGCAGGTACTTTATTTATGGGGGAATTGTGCACGCTTGGCACAAATATAAACATTTCTATGTACTTTAAATGGAGTATTGGATATACCCCACAGTTTTTCGTTCCTTCAGACTCCCACAGGCTGTACTAGCAAAATACTCAGAATTGCCCATTAGTCGAACAATAACATGTAGATATAGATGCACAGGAATAAGTTTGCATTTTAAACAATCCCTGCATCATTGCTAACTCAGCGTTATTTGTAGCTCTTGAAAGGTCTCGCTAATCTGCTACTAATTTTACACAATGATATTTCACCCATTGTCACAATTTTCAAATAAACTCATATGTGCTCAAGTTTTTTATTGTATTGTTTGTGGAATATCCTCCTTTTTTAAAGGGAAAAAATGTTTTACCTCAATGACATCTAGTATGTATGCCCAACTAAAATGAAGTACACAGGAGTATCTACTAAAATTTTAAAGCACAATTGTACGTGCTTATAAGCAAAAGTTTCTTTTTGACAAGTGGAGAAAATGACAGGTGACAGTAATGGACCATTTGACATGTGTTACAATGGAGTCCTTTTGGACACATTCTATGCCCTATCTGCAGTCATAGTGACTATAGAGTTTTCTATAGGAATGAATATAGGGAATTTTGACAAACAATTCATAAGTATCTACAATAAGCTTAGCAGAAAAAATATATACAATTGTTTTTATCTGAGTCAATCGGCGGAAGTCATTATGTTTTTTTCCTGTTGACAATTCCTCACAATCAGAAGTGCGTTTATAGCTACATGGATTTGTAGTTACAAGCTTAGTAGTATTATTGATACAGTCGACTCGCATTTTAAGAGGCCGTTTTTATTATAAGAGGATTTTCTCTACATGGGCAACGATATTTGGAAGCATTCCCATTTACCACAATGTAATTTTTCACCTTGCAAAAGCACGTGTAAAAGTCAAAATTGGCTCCTTTTACCGATGCTCTTACAAGGATAGTGCATTGTATTTGGATATGAATTATATACAGTAAATACCATTTATAAGAACACCACTGAATGAAACACATTTTACTCTCTTGATGGCATATTATTTGATGCTATAAATTAACATTATGGTAAATGTGAAATGTTCAAATGTGTTTGTGTTTACCTCTATGGAATAAATAAGGCTCTTATTTTTGATCTCTTATAGCGAGAAAGCCTTGTACATGAAAATATGTAATAATACAATAAGAAGTGTGCAAAAAGATATACTACAGTTTCAAATGGACTTGGACTATTTCCCCTAATTTTCTTTCGTAATAGCTTGAAGCGTTGAAAACTTTTCCGAGAGATTTCTCAATAATTTAATTTCTTCCACATTGTTTACCTTTTCGTTGGACAACAAATTCTTGTGACAGTGTTACTTCCATTTTTCTCTGGTTATTTGTTTCTTTTTCTAAAGGTTACATTTTACAGTTTCAAAATGAACTGACTGGGCACAATTGAGTGTGTGTACCTATTAATTCTTTGCTATACAGACATTAAGGATGTTAAGACTTGTGCCATTTCTCTTATTATTAAATAAATTATTTCTCCCTTGCAGTTACTCATTTGAACTTGCACAAGAGTCCATGACCTTCTCTGTCCTGTAATCATATTTCTTTCTGAGCACAAAGGTCCATAATTATCAGCATACACTTGTAATTACAATAGTTTCCATATGTAATGTGACATCCGTACTTCCACCACGGGACTACAAAAAATATAAAAATCACTGATGTTAATTTAATAAGGATACCTATTTGGATGCCTTATTTCCGGCCCTGGCTTATTACATACTTACACTTATATACATAATTTAGCCAAGCGATGAAACGAAATTGATGGAATGGTGTGAGATATGATTAGCGTTCCTCTACAATAATTATCTCTTGCACTTGAACATAGACACTGTGTAAAATAATTGTACGTCCAAGGAAGTGATACAGGTTTAGTAACTACTGGTTTATTAACTTTTATTACTTATTCTAATGCACGGACGCGCTCTGCCCCGCCAAAGTGAACATATGTAGCTCCGAAGATAAGAGTAATTGATGAATCCGCAAAGCAGAGGTTACAGTATTTTACAACTGAACACAAAACAAAATCTAATGTGTAACAAGTTACAAAGTCTTACTACAATAATCGTGCATGTATACAAGAAGTAAGAAAAAATTTCATTAATTACATACCAATTTGAACTCAAGCCTTTATTATGACAGTTTCTTCTACTACAGATAAAAAAAAGCGCATGTGCTTTAGTCTTGTTCTATTGCGTAATTACAGAGGCACGTACGTACAGATGGTACATATTTATACTTACATAAGGACGTATGTACATAGGGTAGATACTTGTAAGGTGAAAAACTTTTCCCTGGGAAAAGAATTCGGAGATGATAAAATCCTTGAAAAAGTTGGAGCAATTTCCCCATTTTATAACCTTTTACCTGTTCGTATGCATTTAATTATGTATGTACTTTAGACGGTGCCTATATCAAAGCACATATGCACATTTCTTATATCCCTATCATTTCTCGCATCTCTGGCTGTATCCTAAAATGTATGATCTATTGCATTGCGACTTCTTGGCACTCACCATATCTCATGACGAAGGCCTTAATTGGAGCCTGGGATGGAAGTTATTAAATTATGTGCGAATCCGAGTTCTTTTGACAAGTTGGATGTAATTACTGAGGAGCCCCAGTGTGTTCCCTTTATATCAGCACCTTGATGAAGGTATCAAAATGTGGCTATTAACTTTTGTGCTGTATACAAGGATAAAAATTAACATTGTGGTTACAGGGAATTTGTTCAGTTATTTTTGTTCTCAAAAGGAAATGCTTTCGTAGAGAATATTCTTTTACAGGGAAAATGCTCTTATAGATAATCTGCTCTCGTAAGGGCGTCCCTTACAGTAAAAATTCACTGTAGACAGAAACTGTATAAAGCACGCCTGCCCGTATCCCGCAACTTATGGGATATCTTTGGAATCGCAGCTAATGTATATATATATGTGTATATAATTACAGATACATGTAATACGACTATGCACAATAAAGTATACTATCGCAAGGATCCGTACACATACATATGTAGATACTGTATGTATGTAGTCCTGCGAACCGCATTGGAAATCGAGCATTCCCTTTATTATCTGCATAAGGAATTATTACATCCAAAGGATCTTGTAAATACGAGGAATGCAAGGAAGCGGGAAACTGATTATCCGACCCATTTAAATCTCCGCATCTCTATCTCACTTTGCTCATAGGATATGCTTTGACACTCAAATGTTTTTGACCTCGGACTTATTAGTATAATGAATCCAGTTATTTTTCTCCCCTCGCTTCCAATTTCATCATACAAAAATTACCCCTACATATATCTATGTAATTATGATTATTGCGGAGCCCCCATTAATTTAGTACTCATGCAAATGAGTACGAGTAGATACACAAAATGCACATGAGAATTTTCACACTTTTCCTCTCCCTCTCAGAAGCAATTTTAATTTTGACATTGGCACTTGAGTAGACACTTCTCTGACATACAGTTGTGTTAACGCTCCTATTAGAATCCCATGTATAGGCCTCCTGTACACAACTAATACATAATTATTTCATACACAGCTCTGTCTGGCACATCATTATAAATAATGCTTGCATAAAAAGGAGGAACATCCAATAAAGGCTGACTTGAACTGCTAACTTACACTGACGCCTGCCCATTGAATCCAATTACCTTGACTAGGAGGAAGATTGGGACGTTACTTTTAATAAAAGTGTGAATCAATCCTGTCGGGAGGCTCCTCTGTAATTCACCTCATACGTAGTATATGTGTTATTTGCAAAAATTTTTCCAAGTCTCTCCATAAATTCTGTAAGTTCCGTCATGTCTTGGAAAATACTTGTATCCGTTGCCTACTTGATGTGATGAGTCGTGTTAGAGAAGTGTGTAAAGTTGAAAATATCTCTTATATGTAGATAGATACTAGGTACTTCAGTCACATGTATCTACTGACATAACATTTCCTAGAATTTTTAAGGAACCTATATATAATGGAGAATTCGCGTTAGGTATAGATACACATTCGTTTCAATATAGAAACTTAGACTGAATATAGAGACCTGATCAGGCTCAATACGTCAGCCTATGCTGTAAACAGATACAACGACGTATGCATGTATCTACTTAAATGTTAAAGGTCTGAAACCCGTATATAGCCCCAGAAAGGAACTGTATCTACGTATAAACTTGTAGACAGCATCCAATGAGATATGAGATATTCCTTTATATAACTACATGTAAATATGTATTTATAGGTAGTTACCATAGGCCAAGCAGAAGTCCCACTCAATCTGACAGCAACAACAAGGATGCTGCACTGCATCATAATTCTGTTTACGCATATAATTGCTGTAAATCTTGTTTCTTCAACTGAACTTTGTCGAGCCAGCCTTGCTCATTGGAGCTAGAGACAACTTTTGGGGTTTGCTATTACGTATTATGTGAGCAAGGCATAAATGATTAGGTGATCTGAGCCGTAACTAGGATCTTTGTGACCATACATATAAATACTTAAGTATCTCATTGTATACGTTACAGCTCATGTGCATGTTATTGAGTACCTACACTTTCTTATAGTATGTTTTGAAGCATTTTTATCTATACGGAACAACTATTTGCTTCTCTTGATTTAATTCGGACCAGTTCAACGTAAACATATAGAGTGTGCCTTCAATGCGGAACAACAAGTTTGCACTTCGATCAGGAAAGCTTCAAAACCTACTCGATAGATAATGTACCTATATATGTAAGATATACTGTAACTATATAGGACGTAGTTATTAGAAGGTCAATCGTTTAGTAGTATGCATTTCAACAGCCCGCAAACCCCTCCGTAGATTTCATACATGGTTTATGATAGCGGAAATTTGTGCAGAGCAAATTACAGGTAGGAATTTGTAATAACAAGCATTTTTTAAAAATTCCTCCTAAATTTTATAGTAATTGGATTGCGTTAAGACTCCACAAGCCTTATAATTATTACAGTACATTCTGTCTACAAGAGCACCTCTACAAGGCACACAAATTGGCACATAATCAGATATGCTATTGCAAATGAAAAGTAAACATGAGATTGAATGGGAATGTATCCAAATGTTTCGGATTTTCGTAAAGAATATGCTTTTTTAAAGGCGTCTCGTACAGTAAGAGTAGACTGCATAGTCTTCACTAAGATTAGTGTTGGTTGCCTGACTATTTAGTTAAAGATGCACTTCACCGGAGAACGTGTGCTTCCAAATGTTCAAATTAATTATTAGAATCTTTTACAACGTCCTTTTTGTAAACTTGAGCCATGGCGTGGTTTTTGAAGCTGTAATTAAATGAGATTTGCACCTGCAGTTATAAAAACGCAGTTGTGTGCACAACTTACCTTTGAGTTTTTTTATCGTTCAACACAGAGCTCCTGTGACCTTAAAGCTTGGTGTGAGGCTCCTGCATCCATCACTGTGATAAATCTCACTATGTCAAGTGATTGTTGTTGGGAGTGTGAGTGGAAAGGCGGAAAATGAACAGGGTCTTTGTCTTTTTCCGAATGACTTGCATACGCAATTATGAGTTCATGGAAAAGTATGGGTGCCAGTGCGTATGACAACATATTTATTCTGACTTTGTAATAACCTGTGTGTGAAGACTTTTACAGTATCATCTCTCTAGAAGAGATCTCCTTAAAAAATTATCACTCAAAAACAAAAATATTTGAAAGCATTCACTTCAGATTCAATGTGAATTTCTGTTTTAATTTTAATTTAATGTTTTTTGCTAAAGTTTGTAAAACAATTGCAAAATTTCAGGGGTTGCTTGTAGGGATCCTATTATAAAGGGATATTTCTGTATGTGAGTTTTGAAGAAGGAATTTATTATGTAATATTTCCTATTGTGCTCACGTTTGACTCGCCAGAACCAAAGTGACAGGGGAGTACAGAACTTCAGGAATGAGCAAAATAACATGACGTAAAAAATGGGTACACTCATAAAATATTTATTATCTAACTGATTCTAATAAATCCACTTTTATTGCATCTACGTGTGTGTGTGTGATTTGTATGTATGTAGTAACCTCCTGAAATCCCAAAGTATTTTCAGGGAGTTCTACAGAAAATTAATTATGACATTTGTGATGCTTTTTCTCATTATATTTTACCTTTGGTTTAGTGCCTTGGAGTAATTACATGGATGGAGGGTTTGGAAGAGACTTTGAAAAAGAAATTAAATAATGACGTTTGTCTCACCAAAGTAGCAATTCTCACCATTTGCTCCAAAAAAAAATTGGAGCTGTCTACACAGATAGAGAGTTGACATGTAATAATAAGTATCTACGAATGTTGTAAAATCTGTCTTAAAAGTAGATCAACTCTGAAAAGAGATTTCAAAATTTTAACAAACTTTCTTACAGATTTGCAACAGTTGCAGCTACATTAGTAGAATGTGTACACCCTAATGTATTTGTGGGCACACTTGAAGTATCTACAATGTTTTGCTGAAGACGTTACAGTACTGTCTGGCTATTAAAGATGCCCTGATCAGAGTATATGTTCTAAAGGGTAAAAATATTTGGGCATTATCATTTACCACAATGTTAGTTTTTTAACTTATGGGAGCATGCGAATGTAACAGGCTAATTTTGCTTAGGGGTGTTCTTGTAAGGAGCGTTCACTGTTGGAACACTGCTCTATTCGCAGTGCCTCCCTTGCAGTCACTAAGTACAAAGTTAACGTTAAAGTTAAGAATTAATGAAAGCAGTCTCTCGTCAAAGTTACAACTTTTACTATTTTGGCAGCATTCAGGTATATACATACGTTCATAGTAAATGTGTATCTACATGTATGAAGAAACTTATGAAGTGACAGCGAGAGTATTATAAACAAGGACTTTAGCGTTATATTTTGTCTCCCATAGCCAATGGACCAATGGGCTTTGTATAGCCTGACAAAGACAAGTATATTTGTTGAGATGAGATTAAATGAAGTCTCCTCCTCGATTTAATGAATATTGATAGACCTGAAAAGTTTTCTCATTAACATCAAACTTTTTCACATTACACTCTTTTCCCATATGCACACAGTATCCCTGATTACGGTTCAATGGACACGCCTCATATGTATGCGTCCATCAGCCTTCATTTTTTATATTTTCTACCCGCCGAGCTCCCACTGTCCCAAAGGAGATGATGTTTTCAATGTAAACAGTAGAGGATTTTGCTTCTGGGTTAACCTATATTGATGTTCACGTTGGGGATGCACATACAGTGTGCTCTGTCATAAACACACAACCCTATTAAACAACCAAAATTTCACTCTTACAATATGGTTTAACGTTAGAATGCGCAAATTAGCATTATGATAGATACATGAAAATGAGACAAAATATTTCTGCTCCAACAGATAACCGGCTACTTTACGGGGGACTCTCATAACGGCAGTAAAGTTTATAAATGTATTACATACGTAATTATTTATATGCATGTGCGATCAAAGTTACACAATACATAATAATGAGTAATTTCCGTAATGTATTGTCCATTATGTAGCTACATTTAGTTTTGTGTCATATTCATGATTCCTTTGACATTTAAACGTGCATCTCAATCAGTATGTATGGATTCTACAGGCATTCGAGTGATGAAATATGACCTTTATACAGTACATTTTCTTCACCTCCACAAGGGAACTTCTATAAAAGATGAAAGATTTTGCTGTTATTAAAGAATGTGGTCTTCTGAGGATAAAATTTACGTTCTTGTAAACCGGGTTTTGTACTGAAGTACCTACTTTTTCCCTATTGAGGAAATCTCTTGCAAGGGCTGCTCTTATAGCAAAAGTTTACAGCAAAATGAAGAGAAGAAATTGCATGTAATTGTCAAATGCGCGTTTCTCGTTTGTCATTTATAAATATACTGTAGATACGCATAAGCACATGGCGATAGTTTTCACGTTCGATTTGGACAACGAAAGCCATTCGAATGGTACACAGGGATCATATGGAATGTTATATGTGTATATTGTATATATTTATTATGTATCTATGGTCAAAGTGAACTTTGGCTCTGACAGAGTGTGTTAAGGTGGACCTGGATGTGAGTAACTGAAAGTAACAATGATACCTGTCGTTTTTATTTGAAACTCTAACATACTCAAAATTACAATGTTCAACCATGCTTTCAGACGAGGAGGTTCGTGAGGACAAATTACACTGTGTGTACGTGTGTGTGTGTTTTCACGTTGTTGTTAAAAGTTCGTCGTGCCTGTAATTCAAGTGCCTATGTATGTACACCTACCCTTCCCCATACGTATAATTACATGTATGTCTTGTAGGTCTTCAATTATTTTCGAAATATATGGCTTGTCCCAGGTTAATTGTAACTATGCATTTTCACGAGTGAATATAAATAGTATCTACATTTGTGTACAACATTTAGATACAGACATACATATTATGTGGAGGTACCTTATAGACCTAGCATTTGTATGCAAATGCATGTAATTCCACACAGGCACTTATGTATCTATTACATTTTTTCACGAGAGGATAGGATTATATTGAGCATATGGACTTTTGCCAGGGACCTCATCAGTAACACATGAAAGTACATGACACCTTCAGCTCATACTGAGAATTTTTATGCACATACTTTGACATTGTTAATGCTCCTTACCTAGAGTCATAGAGTGATAAAACCTTTTGCTTTCTTTTAATTTATTGCACTTTTGTATTTGATTGCTGCAGCATCCAGAATATGAATACATATGCATTCGCATGAATCCTTATGGAGTGCACTCAAATCTTCCCAAGGTCTTATGTACATATTTACTACAGTTTATAGATGACGTGTGGCATTTTTGTTACTATAGATACTGACAATACACTGCGAATTACAGAGCAATAGCGCAAAATCCAACATCTTCATACGTTCGCACTGCTCTTAGGATCATGAAGATGCTGAAAGTAATTATGTATTTATTTACCTGTCCAATTACAAATGAAATCTTCATTCTCACGTGTGACAATACTCTTTGTCGTTAGACCGTCATAAGAATTTATCACCAGCCCATATCAATCATATTTAATATTAACAAGTGTAATTATTTCATTCCTTTCCGATGCATATGGGGAACACTTTTCCTCCATATAATTTGTATACAAAAACAAATTTAAGTGCAAAAGAAAAGTCGATTCTTTTGCTAAATTACAGTGCACTCTCTCCATAAAGGTCTCATTTATAAATGTACATATTTCCTCAGTAGAAGCTAAAATAATTGGACACATTCCCGTTTATCACAATGTTACTTTTTCTCCTTTTAGGAGCATGCGATTGTAAGAGACAAGTGTTGTATCTTTTAGGGACGTTTTGTAGAAATGGTGTACTGTATCTATTTGAACAGCGTTTCATTCCGGGGCTGGAGGTTGAAATACAAAAATATTAGCAAAAGGAAGTTAATAGAAATGTGCGGAAGCTTGATAAATATCCCGAGATTTTTTTACTCGAGGAAAAAGTATATATCCGAAAAATAAATAGAGGGATTTTTTTCCTCCTGAAGTTTCTTGTCTTCTGTCGCCGTCCTAATATTATTGTCTCTCTCAATCTCTTCGCTGTCACTGGGCTCCATTAGGAGAGTATTACTATAGGGGCTGGCGACATTTCCTATAGACTATATATACATACATGCATTTATAAGTACCCACGTATGCAGCTAGGTAGTTAGGTGTGCATATGAACATATGTGGGTATAAGCTAACTGTGGAGGAACATGGTCCCAAGAGACTAAAGTTTTGGTCGTTGCTCTGCATATCTTTACGGGCCTGTTTTATTGCGTCCGTACTCCTTCTCTGTTATGGTTACAGGAGCATTTACAGGGGACATGTAAAAGTGTGATTTTCTGTCGGCGTATTGTATGCACGTACATTTAGAGTTACGGCGTAGTGACAGCGTCACATATACACAGGTATCTACGTATTGTTCCCAATCTTTCCTAT
This sequence comes from Allacma fusca, assembly GCA_947179485.1. Taxonomy (NCBI): domain Eukaryota; kingdom Metazoa; phylum Arthropoda; class Collembola; order Symphypleona; family Sminthuridae; genus Allacma; species Allacma fusca. The sequence goes on from OX359245.1 coordinate 20,726,746, forward strand.
AAGTATTTGTACTTGTTTGAGAAACTTTCGGAGAAATGGGTTCATTGAAAATGTTCCAAAAGCCAAACGTATATACACACGATTATAAAATCGAATTTCGTTTCCTTCAGGGGATCTGTTTTTTTTCGCGAGTACTGCAATCTACGTTCCTCTACATCTTGTTTCCTTTTGGCATGAAGCTGTTACTACCACGTCGGGTTGTAGACATAGGAATGTTTGCAAGGGACACGACGAACCCACTTGTCTTGATCTTCTCCTCTTGATCGCATCTGACCTTGTGATTTCTTCCATTCAATCTTGCCTCCAAAAACTTGTTTCCCTACTGTCAATGGAACATTACAATGAGAATGTTATCAATCTCACATATATGAAGTTGTTTTTCTTATCACTTCATATACTTTAAATACTGATACATAGCAAGTTTCAAGCAGCTATGACTTCATCTGCAGATATATCTACATTTTTATTTGGAAAACCTTTGGTCACTCCTTACAATAAAAAATTATTTTCACACAAAATTCAAACTCCATGTGGAGGTAATTTCATTGGTAGATAGATACACATATGTGATCGTAAGAATTTCTGAGAATTTTTTGATGTAATTACTTGAACTAGCTGAAAAATACACAAAGAGTTAGTTGGTTCTAAAGAAATGATTTATTTGGAGGGTTTTCGCTTCATTGTCAGTTTAGTGTCAATATTTTGTAATTGCTGCGAAAAGGATTTTGGGAAGTGTAATCACATTCACGATTCTGGAGTAATATGAGTGACAAGCAAGGCAATTTTAATGCTAGACTTGGGGAGAAAAACTAATTGCGAATTGATATTTGCAACTTATTTAATCTTTATGAGTCTTTTTTCCACCAGTTTATTGCTACTCTAACCTCAAACTCATGTTGTGGAAGTAGGTAAGGGATACATGCGGCGTCTGCCTTACATTACATGTACATACATACATAGAAGCGTCCAAGTACTTATTAACCCATAAGTACACCTTACAAATACTCATTAAGTACTACAAATGTTCGAGAGACGTCCGGCACAAGGTGCATTGCATGTATAATTATTACCTGAATGAAATTCCCTATTCTCTTTCTATGTTATCAGGAATAAAAAAAACTACCAAAACATTATAGTGCTACGACCTATATCTATGTCTGCAGAAAACTTCTTGTAACATCTATATCTATGCATCTTTCTGTATTGTGTGTGTACAATGCCGAGTCTAAAAGAACCCTATAACTTATAACCATAGAGATGTTCATAATACTTGGGAGATACGGAGTCGGCAGCACAAATACAGGATTTGTACGTATTCAAATGTGAGTACAAGATTTGAGGTCCATAAAAAATTGTGGACTCGAAACAAGGTTTAAGGTTGAGAACTTTGTAGGATTGCAAAAGTCACATCTGGTTTCTGGCTCCCAGTTCCTTTCTCTGCATACGAGATTGATGGATATAAGTGCGCAAACATTTGTGCAAAGCTAGTAGATAGATACATATGCACCTACGTATAGGTACGTACATATACAAATAAATGACATGTATGTATGCTTGGACACATGCATACATAGATACATAACTATCTATATCACATAAGCAACATGCGTATCTACATATATATACAAGAGCAAGGAAACAAACCCCTATTTTTTCCTGTGGATGGAAATCCATAACCTTTATTGATACATACATACATATGGATGGGCATATGTCCTGTATGAATAGGAAATACAGGAGGCTTAATACCAGTTAAAGAGGATATTAGATATACTTATCTATCTATCTATAGATATATGTGCGGACACTAAAGAGGAAGGGATACATACGAAGGGTAGATGAAGCTCTATCTCTCCCTATAGATAAAGTAATTACGTGGACGAAGCCAACGGAGTGCAAACATACTAGAATATACACAACGTACGTATGCGTAAATCTCTGTACCTATATGTACATTACATATAGACCCCTATGTAACAGCACGTATGTTTGACTAACATATCTATACGTAGGGACCATGTTAGAGCGTCAAAGTTGATAAGGAAGGATTTATCTCTCAGTGGTTCATATTTTATATGAAATGATGAGGTGTCTGCTTTAAACTTGAGTAAGTGTATCTCTTTTGTATGTACTCACTTGGACGTGGTCTACAAGCCACAATTGTACGTACATATGGGAAGCCGGTGGAAAAAAGCTTGCAGAGTTAGCTGAGCTTGAGCCAGTGGCAAGTTGGAGCTTCAGCAGTGAGCATCGTGGTTTTCCTTGTTGCAATATCTATATTAGTAAAAGCCCAACACTGCAACCTTTTTGAATTTTTTCCCTGCCTTCAACTCTCCTTGTATATGTACATTCACACTACAAAGGATATAAGTACAGTAATAGTGTTGACTTGTCAAGAGAGTCATACACATTTGTTCAACTATATACTATTTTATATTACATAAGGAACTCATCTGCAGATTACATAGTTTGTCTAAATGCGACAGTAGTGGTTATAGTTCCAAGTGTGACTTTGTGAGATTGACCACTTTTTACGAATACGGTTCTATAGAGCCCCAGCTCTATAGATATCTAACCACTGGACAAAAATCACTTGTGTTTTATACACTCTCTCAAGCTTTTTTTATCAACTCAGTCTGAGTGTTTACTGACGGTGAATTACTTGTTCCTCTCTACCTCTCGCTACTACGTACACTTCTCACGACCCAACAACTCGGCTGGGTTTTATAACTTTGTAAGTTATTCACCACATTATTTTTTTTTACTTGTCTACAGCTTCAGCGCAGGCTTTCAAATATATTTGCAATTCCCATCCTTCAAAAAACACTACCCCCTCAAAATCTTTCCTTCTCTACCCGATCACCCACGTATAGACATTTAGGACGTCGAATTCAGACCATGTAAATACCCCCAGTAATTAAAGATAGGGTCCATAAGATACTCATATCATGTACTCTTGGAGCTCTTTTAAATTCGTAAACATGTTGACACTGAAAATAATTCTTGTTTTGGTTGAGCTTAAAAACAAAGATAGAAGCATCTTGGAATCTTTATATAAAATGGGTTTATATGTAATTAATTATAATTATACGTATATGCCAAAGTTGAAGGATAGATTCCAGAGTAATGAGCACAAGTCCTGGAATTGTTTGGTTTAATTAGAACATGTTTTTGTACATCGAGGTTTTGTATTGGTGTAAATGTCATAACTTATTTTTCAATGAGCACTTCCTGCAATCTATAGAGACCCATGGAAGTATAATATTCTCTAGCTGTAAGAGACTCCCTTACAAGAGCATCTTCTCTACAGGAGCATAACATTCCCCATTTATCACAACTTAATTTTTCTATAAGAGCTTGTGAGTTTTTGTATTAAAATTTGGGGTGCTCTTGCTAAGAGACTCAGTGTGTCGGGACAAAAAGCTGTTAAAAGTTAAGCCATTTGATTTTACTTGTCACAGCTGAAGAGACATATGTATGTAGGTGCAAATAATTTGTGCATTCGTCTTTAGGTAATGCGCATCTGTAATATTGCGTTTTATCCTAATTAATTAATAACTCTAGGAGTTTTGGGACAAATCTTAACCATATTCAGGGCAATGTTTGCTCATACAGTATAAGCTCCTACCAAATTTGAATATCTACTCGTTTAATTGTAAATTGCGCTTTGGTCTTTGCCAACATCCCTTGAACATTGTATTCGTGCTTTTACGAAAATTGCACTTGTTCCTGTGAAAACTATACTGAGAAAAATGTTCACGTATGTATTCCATTGCATTTTGTTACATGCTCATATGAAAATTTTACGTGGACTGTTGCGAAAATTAGACAGAAGCTCATTTAAAAATTTCACCGGGACTCCAACAAAAATTGGATAGAGGCTTCTTTGAAAATTGCACTTAACTCCTTTGATAATTGAAAAGCTACGTGTCTTGTGTTGAAATATTGCTCACCAGCCCTATCGAAATGCCCTGACCAATCTCTACTAATTCAATCAAATTAGTATTTCCTACTTCCCTCAAACCACACCGTCCTTGAAGCATTCATCATCCGTAGATACTTCATATGTGGAGCAGTAGGTTGGGGTAGTTGGATTGAAGTCTGAGTACACGTGGCAATTAATGTAATTAAGTTAAAAGAGGGATCTCTCTATTTCTCAACATATGGCTGAACAAATCAGAGTGTCGAGATAACCCAGAATGAAAAACAAGAATCAGAAGCCGGGCACTGTCACAAAAGACGGAGGCTTGGAAAAGCCACAACAAAGACAGTGACAGACACAAAACAACTACGTTGAGAAGCGGAGAGCTCTATATTTGACTGTGTTCATACATCCGTACATATGTATTACCACATATTATTGCTCTACCCTAGGAATAGGAAAACATTGGGAAGGGATTCGTTACGACAGGAGACAGTTCCATTGTTTTTCCTCCTGAATGTCTTGAAAACTCCTGCCATTTCCAAGAAGGGCTTACATATAGATATAATAAATATACATACGTATCCATCTATACGGAGCTCTGTTACAATTTTAATCACTACGTTTCGCAAAAACAGTTATTTAATTCAGCTCATCCTCTTTCCGACAATTGTTTGGACTTTGGTTAGCGAAAATCTCTGTGTACTTTTCTGGGTTAGTTAACTCCGGATTGAAATTGGGGGGAATTGTGAAAAGTTGCTATTATCCGTCACAATCTATGGATATACTATTCACTGCGTCTATATCTATCTATAGATACTTATATGCATACTTAACGTATGTATAGATATGACCATTGTCACGGGAATTTGCTTCCTCGCACAGATACTAAAAGGTACTTGTAAAACCAAGAGTTTTCAAGGGATAAATATCTGTCTCGAGAAACTAGAGTAGAGCGATGAGGACGAAGAAGAAGAAAAGAGGAAATTTGAGAGAATCGAAGTTTCAAGTAATTACAGTGTACTGTCACTATAAGAGACCCCTTTAAAAAATATATCTCCATAGCTGGAAAACTCCACGGACAAATTCCAACTTACCCCAATGTTCATTTTTCTCGCTACAACAACATCCCAAAATAGTAAAGACATTTTGAGGCTGCTCTTAGAGAGATATTTCACTAGATTGTCCCAAAGATCTAACACAAGAGCAGATATGTGCTGTGTGTTAAGGGTATTAGATCTGGGAAGGAAACCCACCACAGAGAAATTGACTCTTGAGATGGAAAGAGATGGTTTCAGTTTTAAAAGAGAAATCAGGAGGAGGACAGATGAGTGAAAGCCATAAGAAACATTATATGTAAAATGCATTCTCTTTATAAGAGCACCCCTGCAAGCAACAAAATTTGATACGTATAATCAATAATAAGCTTTTAGGACTGCAGAAGTTGTTTAAATTCTTTTAAGAACGTTTCTAAATTTTGCTAGAGCGTATATTCTGAGTAAATGCAGAGGATTGTCTCTAATAGCGAGAGTGCGCTGCTGTGTAGAGTTAGGACTTGTTAATCTAATGCTAGGGACGATGTATTGAAAATGTCGTATCTATTTATAATGTAAATCCGTGCACTTATGTTCTACTCTGCATTATTAGTTCCGTATGTATATGGGTAAAGATATCTTACCTATTTCTAACTGTTGGAAAGACTAAAATCGATTTAAATTTCATTGAGCCATGAAATATTCGGAATTTGCGAATTCTGAATATTAAACGAGCTTTCACCGCAAGCTAGAATGCAAAAGAAGATGTGGAGGGAGCTCCGGTGAATATTTTCCTGGGGAAATTCATCTGTAATTATGCATATCTATCTATAGATATCTATGTATGTAGATTCCTGTTTAAAGGCTGGGAGAAGTGAGATGCTCCACGTCCATCTCCGCATCTGTCATTCCGTTCCAGAAGTACAGTCACCTCCCTGAATTAGAGCACCTCTGAAAATTTCGAAATTGAACCCCTACAGTGACATTTGCTCTTACAAGGAGCAAAATTAACCCGGGATTAGGAAGGAATGACTCCAAGTAAGTTTTGTCTTGTAGAGAAAATGCTCTTACATGGGAGTCCCTTATAGGGAGAGCACACATTGCATCTACGCATATCTTAAGTAAAAGAGAAGCTAGAAGAGTGCACATCCGTAAGCATTATTAGTTTCCCGGGGTCTGGTTGCCGGAACGCTCCTATTAAATAGTGGCTTCTCTTCTCTATGTCTGAGAGCAATTCTCACTCACACCGCAATATTATTATGCTGAAGGTTCGAGGCTTTTAGTATTCATCTCCTCCTGCACTGGAGAACTTCGTACACACATTCCTCCTCAGTCGAAAGCAGACAACTGAGGAGGTTCCCTCTTTTAGGAGTCAATTTGTATTTACCTCACATTCCCCGCTCCAAACATTAAGACAACATGAGGTCGGCTTTAACTTACAGCTTATAGACATCCACCTTCCCTCACTTTTACTTTAGCTGGTGATATATCAAAGGGATTAAATTTCTTCCTCCTCTGTTCCAAATAAAGTGAACACTCTCTATAAAAGCACCTCCTAATTTCCACCATATTATGTGCTAATTCTGACATTTAAAACAATTGAAATTTGAAATTTAAAACGGGAGATTATTATTGGTCTACATGAATGTTACTGAAATGTTTGACAACTCTTGAGTTCTATAAAGAGCATGCTCTTATAAGGGGATCACTTATATATAGGGTATACTGTCCTAAGTAAGTTAACTCACAGTTTTTCTACGGGTAAGGTTACATTCTGGGATGAGCTTGAAGCTCAAAGGATAAGGAAAGCTGAAGGGCTTTCTTTTCATTTGTAAGAATGCTGTTTTTCAAGGCAGATTTCCAAGGAGAAGGGAGAAAATTTAAAATGACAATTTTTTAAGGTAGGAACTTTTTGGAGAATTTTTGAGTCTTAATTTTTGCAGAATTTGTGCTTTTAGGAGTCCTTCAAGCAGTTTTTATGACAGGTCTTTCACATGGATTTGTGATAGTATGTTATCATGGAACATTTGTCAGATTACGTCTATGGGGTTTACTTTTAGCGAATATTTTTTTCAGGGACTATTTTTCAAGGAATGTTTTTTCACAAAGTTTTTAAAAGCTCCCATTTAGTATTCTAATGTCAAAGGTGATTGAACAGATGAACATTCTCTCTGTGGCTTGCATCATTTGCACTGTCAATTTAGTCGATTAATAGTCTGGTTTGATTTGTATTGAAGCATTCATCATGTTGATGAATTATTAATGGCCTTCGATGTACTCTAATTGCAAGTTTCTCAACAGCTGTATTTATAGAAGAGTGTGGTTTTGCCACCCATCAAGTATCTAATAGTGACGATAATAGATATTATGTTTTCCCCCCAAAAGTGTCCTCGCTTAATGACTCCATAGCGTTCTTTTTTGTATTCATATTTCCTGCATGGTTAATTGAAAAAGCATTAAGGTACTATTACCAGGGCTTTTAAGGGACTGTGAATATGTCCTTTCCATACTTTCCATACAAAATTTATCTACAATTAGATTTAAGACTGTGCCTCAATGAAAGCTCGTACATGGTACGAGGGCATTGGGAAGGAATTAGAAAAGCACTTTGAAGGAGAGACGAGCCTGTCAGATTTAATCCATGGGTTTAAGTCCCATTAGGGATATGTGTGTACGAGCAAGTCATTGGACTTGGAGTAATTATTTTTTTAACAGAAAGAAAATCCTCCTTAATGTATGTGAACCTCATACAACAGGGCTAAGTTCTTCTCTTGCGTTTTACGTATGAGGACGGACGTCTTTCCATAAAATCATCAGTTTCTCATTTAAAATCCATTTGTCTCGGTGACATATTTTTAAAGCTTGATTTTAAAAAGTAAGAACAAGTTTTGCATCCACTCGTTTCCACGGAACAGTTAGGAATTTAATGACGGAGTTGATTTTCCAGAAGCACGCTGTTATTACTGTACTCTTGTAAGTCCTATTGATTACTTCGGTAATCTTTCTCTGAAGTAGTGTCAATATAAATGATCCTAAAGCAGTTTCCTGATTCTGGCTGATTTTGTTTTTGCATTTTTTACAGTTTTTTAACTAACTACAGTAAACCTAATTAGTGACACGAGAGGAGCATGCAAAAGATATGGAGACAAACCTGCTGTATATGTGTATGGTTAACAGTTTACTGCATGTGTCAATATGTAATATAATAATTGTCTGATGCACAGCCCTCTCTCCAAAATATACCCAATCATAAGAGCTGTTTCTCTTTAGGAATAAAATACCCTTTACCACAATTGTAAATCCTTATCAGAGCCAAATCTTGTTTCATGTAGGAGTGTCCTTAAAAAGAGTTTTCTCTGGAACATAATTACTGAAATATAGCATCTGCGATGTTAATAGAATACAGTCCACATTGATGTTTTTGCACCAACAGATCGTCAGTACAGTTTTGGAGAATAATTTAGTAATGTAGATATTGTTATTTGCAAATAATGTTTTGCCATATAAAATTACAGATGAAGTCTGTATGTGTGAAAATTATTTAGGGTACAGTCCCTTTATTAGAGCATCCCTTAAATAAAAAATATAATTTACTGTTTTATTATATTTATCTTGTAAGGTAAAAAATTAACACCAGGTATTTTGAAACATATAAAGAAATTGATCACTTCTGAGAGGTTACTTCTACTGAGAACTTGCTGTTTATGTAGAATCCACATACATTTCTTGTGAATTAATCACCTAAGAGGAACTTGGCAATGAGGGATGTTTGTTTGTGGTGACAAGCAGGCTTTGTAACACATGCGTTGGTTTGAGCTGCGGAGGATCCTCATTGTGAGCTAACGGGGATTAATTAACTGAACCTTTAGCTATGGTGAGATGCGGAATTGGCTAATTAATTAATTATGGCCAATTGGGGCTAATTCTGGTGTCTGTGGGGTTTCAGTCCTTCTAAGTATGTGTGTGGGAACAGACATACATAATTATGTATATACAACTATGTATAGATATATGTATGTGAGAGGTGGATTAGGTTGTGGGGGTTGTGCACATGCTACTTTATGAATTTTAGGAACAGTCCTGTCATTAATTACGTTCTCCTCACTCGTCTGGACTCGTACAAAATTCAAAAGAAAAAGTTAAACTCATACAAATAATAAAAAGAAATGTACTCATTATTAAATTTACAAGCGCTATGACCAACCGAAAATATTTTGAAAAAAATGTATTTGCAACAAGCTACATTGTACTCTGGCAAAATTGGAACGAGAAAAATATTTACAAAAGGCGATGGTGCACTCATAACGCCAAAAAGAAAAAAATATTTACACAAGTGAGATGATTCCATTCTTGGGATACATTTTAACGTTACATTTATTTCGGAGAGAGAAAGTAATCAAACCTGTTCGGTTGCTGTTATTATAAATTTCTATTCTCGTTCGCATCTTCATTTCGTTAGACTGCACGTGTTCCCAAATAGAAGCTCCTTTCCTCATTCATCAATTATTAGAGAACTGTCAACCATCAACCATGTATCTGGTTCTTTTGAAACAAAGAATTTTAGTATTCTTCTGAAATGCAGTTTTAACCTGTTACTCATAATTTTTTGAGGGATTTTACAAATGATTAATTATTTACAATTTGGATTGTAAATGAAATGTTCTAATAATTCTACCCTTCGGCCCTCACCTGTTTATTTTTCGAATAGATAAACTGGAATTTAAATTGAAGAACTACCACCCTTGAATTGTCTCTTTATTAATGAAACGATTTATTTATTATAAAATGAGGCATGAGAATTGGAACAACTTAAATAAATGTGTATCTGGACCTTTGGAATATTATCTGGGAATCATCTCTCCACTACTAGCCTCAAGATAATTTTTTATCCTTGTCAAGGTTATGGAACAATTATCTCAAAATTTGCACTCCCCTCAGGTAACAATTGAATGGCCCTTGTTTTTCCTCCCTGGGCTAGTCTCACTCAAAAAGATATAATATAATGTGAGATCAAGCACAAAGAAGTGCCTACTACAGTGCGCTCTCTTGACAAAAGCTTCCTTGCACCTCGCACAATTTGACTCGAACATCTCTTGTAAGGCTCTTGTAAGGCGAAAAATTACGATATTCTTGTCGCATAAAAAAGGGAGTGTTTTATACTGTGATCACACTGTGTGCGTATAGTTAAAAACATTACATCGAGTGTTACCTTACAGAAGAGAACTTGCTTCTCAAACTTTACTCTTGTTGAGCACAAGATATTTACCATGTTATTTGGAATTTCAGCTTGTGTTCCATTCTTCGTCCTCACACGTCCCTCCTTCTCGATATTCTCTGCCTCTCTCGTACTCACGTGTGTGAATGACCTTTCCTCCGCCGTGAATCTTCCTCACGTAAAAAAAATATTTTTCGTGTAGATACATACATACCCCTATACATTAGGCATTTGTACACTTACAGTAGCAGCACAGGACTTCTCACGAAGCCCTATTCCAAATGTATAGTTTTTAGTTGGAGGATTTTCTCGTTCTTTTGGAAGAAACTTTGAGGGAGTACATGAAGACGTTTTTCAGTGAGTTTCAATAGAAAAAAAATTGGGAGAATTATCATGTATGACAGGACATTACAGCCTTCCATTCTTGAACGGGAGTCTATGTCCGGTGGAATTGAATTATTTTTATTATGTCGTTCTGTTTCATGCCAGCTTATTATGGTACGTCGTTATATTGTCTATTATTTCATTGGAGCTGTCTCATATTATTTCTGTCTGAACAATGGTCCTATAATGGTGTGGAAACAATTGAAGAATCCAATCCTCTTGACTCCCCGTCGTCATCGTTAAATCATTATTTGACATTTAATACTTAATTCATTAAGTAATCCCTATCAATGAAACTCTTTCATTCCTAAAAGTGATTTTCTCCATTCATTCATGTTTTTATAGAGATTCAGGTTAGTTGGCATATTTTATAAATAGGTCCTCAATAACCTCATTTAGAAGATCATAATTATTGCAAATTTGCTTTTTATTTCATGACCCTGTATTTTGTAATAATTACTGATCTGGAGATTTTACACAGTTTGTACTATTTGTGTGATAAAAGAAACTAAATTGCAATTTTGGAGATGTGAGGAGGAAGTTCGGATGCTAATTCGTAGATTGTTATGTCAGAGGTGAAGCAAATGTTGAGAATCTATTCGCATATCCGACTGAATTGCACTTTCCACAAAATGACAACACTATCGACTAATCAGTTGAGTGCAATTGAGTTGGAGTGTTGAGCAAAGCTACATATTTGTGATGATAAGAATGGGATGAAAAGCGTAGGCTCTTAAGGGCTCTTAATCTTTTTCTACCATATGGTAAAAGCTAATTTGAGTTGCAACAACAGCTGGTTACTATCTGTCTTGACTTTTTTCCCTTTGAATTATTTTTTTTTGCAAGGCTTTGAAAATTCACAAGGAGCCTTTTCATAGATACGTGGTGATATGGTCTTGGATAAAAAAAAATAAGTAATAATTTTACTCCACTCGTCATCACTTTTTTCTCACTTGCCTTTTCCTTACAAACTTTACTTTTATACGTATATAAAAGTAATTATGAACATGCACGTGGAATAGATAGACTTCCACTGTATCACTTTTGTATAATAACTCCAGAGTAAGAGTGAGTTTGTGAGCTAATGAAAATACATTTGTAAGGTGCGGCTGCACTTTTTGCACTTCTTGCAAGCATAGCGGGATGTGTACTTGGAAAGAAAATTACAATGCACAAGGTTTTGATTTAATTTTAGTGAGCAGTTTTTGATAGTGTCATATTTAAAGATATATCTAGACATATCTACGTTAAAGTAATTATACATAACTTTAAAGTAGTGTATAAAAATAAAAATGCATTGGACCATTTGTCCCAAGTATATGGATGCTTATTCGAATTTCTATCTATTGTATGTAATAATTATTATTTATACCTAAGAAGTTTTAGTGTGGTGCCGGCAAACAATAAGAGGCGAAAAAAACCTTTTTAAAGCTATAATTCAGATCAATTAAACTCGATTCTTGTACTCTTGCTAATGTTACGTTCCACTCATTATGCCAGCTATTTATTTTCTTGGATTAATTCTCACCAAAAGAAACGGAAATACTGTAGATAGCTTTCTGGCTGTGTCTTGTATTCAGAGTATTCTTTTATAAATTTTTTCCTTGAAGAATTTGTCGGAGTTTTATCAAATTGCTCAGTTCTGGTTTACAGTTGTTTTGACGGAGTCTAAAATATCTGTCCGTCTGATAATGATTCACTTTTTTAAATGTAATATTTAAGTTTGATAGATTTGTCTACTTGTGGAAGCATGAAAGAAACCAGAAATTGAAGGTGACCATTGTTTTCAAATTCAATGGTAAATTATACTTTGTTTGGGTGAAATTGATTTGTATGATTTTAAATCAACTCACACATTTGTGTCGATCTACTAATACCAGTACATCATTTTATCCTCTGCTCCAGAATAGAATATTTCACTGGTCCTTTTGTAGTTGCTTGTCTAAGGATTGCAAATAGTTATTTAATGCAAGAATTTCGTCATCCTGTATTTTGGTATGACTTATGAAATATGTCAGGATTTCTTTCCCTCCATAATTTCTGAAGGGCGGTACTAATTTAATTTATAACAATAAATTTGACAGGTAATTATTGAGTTTAGTATACGAACTTTTCAAGATGTTCTATTTTGCTCCCTAATAGTTTTGTACGGCTAATTTTTTGTGGCTGATATTCGTGGTGTTTCTAAATACTTAGATACTTCTGCGTAAAAAAATTTTTACAGGGTTTCTCATTCTGTGTCATGAGGAACACCTACAGATGCTCACTTTGCTTATTGTTAGTGGACGATCTTTGACGGACAATGCATGATTGTTGCAGTAGAGATATTATTGCAAATAAATGTAGTACTAGATGTAAAAGTTATACCTTCAAGATTCATTGTACTTTTCGGCTCTAGTATAATTACATGTAATTACGTGTATCTTTCTCTGTACAAGGAGTCCTATGGTGAATAGAGTAATTTAGACTTGTGATAAAATTTCATTTAAATGGTAATGTAATCGTAAGATGAATGGATCATTACCAATTGTATGGTAATTATGATCTCTTGGAGTTGATTAAGAGCTAATTGGAAGAAGCAAGTAGATGTACGCACAGTAGTTTTCCCAATCCGTTGATAATTGAAGGGAATTGAAAGGCACAGTCAAAGATGCTACCTTTCCAAAATAAAATTCACTCCAAAACTTAACTCTCTTTTTCTAGTGTACAATAGCTCTATAAAAATACATGTAGATATAACTACAACAACAGTGGAAATTCCTCGTAAAATAAACAACTCCAACTTGAACATATATTTGCCCTGAATTGAGTTAATGTTCAGCATTTAAGAACATACGTCATAACGGCTTTAGCCCCCTGTATCACTGAAAACAATAGAGATACATGTGAGTAGTATGGTTATCTAGCTATATGTATCATTACGTAAATATGGAGTATGCACCTTAAAAACGCTTTGTTATTTCTATACTTACAACTCACGTGAACAGAGTAAACTATACACAACAAAGGACTATAAATCATCAGTTGGGAATCCAAAGAGCTAGCTTTGACTATCAAATAGGAGTCTTATAAATCATAGCTTTTAGCTCCATACCTCCGACAGGATTATTACTATTATTAATGTGCATTACGTAATTATGTACACATAGTCTCAAATCTGAATTTTTCTCGGCAAGCTGTGTGTGTGATGATTGAGCATTGTCGTAGCTGGAGATGGAGTGGTCAGTGATGATTAATTGATAATGGGAAATGTCACAAGGGATATTTTTCATGTGCGTTCTGTCCTGTTGAAACTAATTTAATAATATTTCACATCTTCCATAATTACTTTCTAGCCGGAAGCAAATGATACCAAATATTATGTCTTATTAAATTGCAAACATTTCCTGCAAACACAGAGCGTCTTCGTGGAATTATTTTGAAGGGGAGGGCAAAGCTCCGAGAGAAAAAAAAGTTATTTCCCTCTTTGAATTTATTATCCTTCCGCTCAGTTCCCTTGGATTTTGTTTTCCTGGAAGGAGACAGATCACATCCAAGACAAAGTAAAGTAAAGCCTTTAACGACTTCTCCTTGAATAACCTCCTTTGGAAAATCAAATTCACTGTAGAATAATATGAAGCTATTGGTATCTTTGAGGGGATCCAGACTCCAATGATTTTATATAGATACATCAACCATTCAAATGCATGGGAACGTAAAGAGCTCCGCTTGGAAAGGAAAGAGATGGATAATGCAAATGTGAAGAGTATAATCTTCAGAGACAGTCTTCTCCAGGCGGAGAGTGTCTTGTTATGCGTATATCTACATATGTACATGTCTGAAATCCTTGTTGGGGAATAAATCCAGAAATATATGGATTTTTCTCCTGATTTCAAAAAGCTCATTCCTCTGACATGCCCTTTTTTAGAAATGTGAAATAGAAGAGCGTGTAGATATTAATACTAGTTTATTTATGGACTCATATTAATCTATGTATGAAGTTCGTACAGTGTACTGTCCGTGTATAGCACCCCATGAAAGCTCCAAAATCCGACTTGCTACAATAATACGCTTACAAGTTAGCATTATTTAAGTCGGAAATGTGCGTAAATTTTTGACGCAGAGAAAATAATTACTTTTAGTAGATAGCTTGAATTTTGCGCGAGCAAACTGTATTTAAACTCCTAGAGTAGTATTAATCCGAGCATTTGCTATATATAAGTTGATTTACGCTTTTAAAATCAGAATTAACAGGGTCAAAGTGGCCGTTGATTCAATTAAATGGGATTCCGAATACATGTATCTATTATATCCTTACGGAGAAAACGCTCTTTAATTTTCTTATAAGGGTGTTTCTTATAGCGAGTGTATACTGTATTGAAAAAGATAGGAAGAAATGAAGTTTTTGAAGGAAGAGTTGGCTTTTGGTCTTGAATTGAAGTTGGCGTAATGGAAATGGCGCATGACGTGGCAACCCATCGTCGTCAGCTGGACTTGTCATTTAATTTCTGCTTGACTCTGCATTATTTACTGGGGTTACGCATATCCACAGGTATACATAGATGGAACTTGTGAGACGAACTTTATACGTTTATATTATAAGTATACACTCTTTTGTATGTATTTCCATAAGTCCTTATATAGGGAGGGCTGCTGTGCCATAAAGTTTTTTCTCCGTGCAAGTCAACCATTGTTAATTTCCTTTGCGCTTGACAACCGATGAGTAAATGCGCAAGCAATTATTACATCAAGTCTATTGATGACATTGACATGGATGGACACCAGACTTGACTTTTGTTCCCTTTCAAACACTCCATCACATCCCTGCCACTCTCAATCATCTCAATTCAATTCATAAAATTAGACTTGTGTGAAGTTTGGGGGAATGAATAACTTTCCAAATTGCTTTTCCCTGGGTTTCCTCCCAAAACTTTTAGTTTCTATTAATTTTAAGCCTTTATTGTCAACCCAAACACCGAGCATGGCTTTAAGAGGTTTTTGTTTACGACTGTACTATGTACATTATACTCTCGTCATATATAAGGTACCTCCTTGTTACATAGTCTTCTCTGCAGGGGTCGTACTCCCAGCTACCACAGTGTTAATTTGTTAGCTTCTAAAAATATGTCACTATATGATCAATGTCGTTGTAAGAGTCTTTGCTCTCTCTAGGGATGCTCTTATAAAGTGAGAGGACTGTATACAGTCTAATCTCTATGTAGAATTCATGCATTCCATGCATGGCTCTTAACAAGTGCATTCATCAGGAGTTTGTTTACATTTCCGACTTTTTTATGGACACAACAAGCTGTGAAAAGTTATTTGGGAGAGACTCCATTATAAAGTCTATATTTCAAATGTGATAACATACAAGCTCTCATATCAGAGGATATTTCTTTTATAGCATACGAATTCATGTGCAATTCTGTTTACATCTCTTTTAGGGCTCAGTGCGTATATGAAAGTCTCATGACCACGTGTACTTAATAATGTACACTATGTAGGGATAGCTATATATATGGGGAAGTACTATAGCAGCAGATCCGTGGATTGTTTGCGTAATGCTAAAGCATGAGATTTTGAACGTATACAAACACCGCACAAATACTTATTTGGGCCCTGCCGAGCCATTGCACCAGTTAAATCTTCACAATTGGGAGACACTTATGTAAATGTGTGTTCCAGAATGATAACATATGCTTGGAAGTGGGACCTTAGGAAAGTGCTAAGACCAGATACGCAATAGTAAATATTGTATGTGTGTGAGAGAATGTTTACTCCTGCTTGCGGCTCAAATACCGTGTGTACCTTGTGTTGCGCTATTTCTTCAAAGATTGTAATATCCCATGAATGTATCTTCGGGCATAGTAGAATTTACGTACAAGTAAAGTATAGATACACAGCAATGTACAGTAGATATTTTTTATTATTTTTGTCTATAGGCTCAGTTAAGAAGTAATTTAGAACAAGCGTTATTTTACAAGGAGAAATAAATACAGGCCAAACAGTGAATAGGATTTAAATTGTAATTAAAAACAGAATTTAAGAGACTTTTGTTTCATAAAAATTCTGTGGATATTAAATTTGTGTGTATTCAAACCCTTTGGAGATGTTAAATTTAATTCTTACTCGAAGCTTTGGACCAAATTAGCTATGCTTAGTACGTACACGCTATTGAGAGGAAGGGCAGTGTAAGAAAGTTGAAGCTGAGTGTGATTTTCTCTCTCGCATATGTAGAATAATACCATGTATAAAGTTGTATAAGCTAATAGATTGGGGCACCAGAGAGAAAATTCCATGTACGGTCATTGCAAGTTGAAGAGTTGCTTTTCACGTTACAGTACACACTCTGCATTAGAGCACCCCAAAAAGAACATCATTTAATTCTTATAAACCTAATGCTCTTGTAAGGAGCAAAATTGTCTGTTGGGACAAACGGGGATGTGATGAAATAATTGCGCTATAGAGAAAATCCAACTGTTAGGTCTTTTATTATAGCGAGGGCTTACTATATTTTCTATTTATTTTCCTGAGAGTCATGGACATTTCTCCTACAAAAGGACATGTGTAGGATTTTGGTGTATTAAACTTTATTTGGTGCTCTGAGCTTTTCGCACGGAAAAGCACAACAGGGAAGTAAATTTATAGACGTCTTATGGATACAACCTTTGATACACACATATGGAGGGCCAGCGTGGAAAGTGTCAGAAACTTTCTACAAACTGTTTTATAACTGATTTATTTCCTTTTTATTACTTTCCCCTTTCTCCCATGCAACTCTCTGAAGTTGTTGGTAATTCCTGCTAAAAGTTAATCTGTATTTTCCCTGTAAATCTCCTGGCACAAAACATGCCCAGCAGCTTGGTGCACTAACCAGTCACCTTGGGGCTTAACACTGATTTCAACTTGTTTCTCCGGAAAATCCTTCAAACTGACACGTGTAGACACGTCTTGTTTGAGGGGCGAGAGGAACATTTCCAACAAACATATGATTATATCGGAGTATAGACGCTCATTTTTACCTGTAAAATTCTAAATTTACAAATTGCTAGACGTCTGATTTTCTCTCAAGATAACCTGTCGCACCCCATCATTTCTCCTTCCATAACTTTCCCTTAGCTTTTCTTATGCATTCATGCATAAATAAATACATACGATCCGGCGAATCGTACTCCGTTCAAACCAACATCAAATCCGAGCATCTACTGGATCGGAACATTTCTATCAATTTAAAAATGACAATTATTTTGGATTTTGATTTTGTTATTGGACCATTTGGAGCTGACAAATTTAATTGCGCCTGTTAAGTTAGATTCTCAAGTGAATGTTTCGCCACGTGAGCCAGATTTTGTCTAGTACTTGTATTAAGATATAAAACCTCCCTGAAAATTAACAATGGAAATATTTATTGTACCATGGTTAGTTTACGAAGTTTTTCCAATTTTGAAGCCTGAAGAGAAATTTGGTATTTGAATCTCTCAGTACTAAAAGAAGGATGACCATGGCTCAATTTTTTACAACTTCGCGCGAAGGGAGGAGTTTAGCTCTTAGGAGAGCACGTGGCTAGGCGTCGCGTAGTACAGTAGAGAACAATAATTATTACAAAAGCAACGTAAACGCGCTTTATAGTTTTGCGAGTACAAATTACCATAAAGGCTAATTGGCTTTCATGCGGTATGTGTAATTACCGATACCATCAAAACATTTTAAAGTAGCAAGCGCGGTGACATTGTAACGGGCAACCGTCCCGGGAAGACCATTGGACTTTCTTAATACTATAATTTCACGGAAGCTTTGCTATGACGATTAACAAGTCTCAAGGACAAAGATTTGTTAAAGTTGGTATTTATTTACATGTTTTTTCACATGGTCAACTGCATGTTTCATTTTTGAGAGGTAAGTCAAAAGAAAATGTTAAGATGATTGTAAATGACACTGAAGACAAGGTGAAATAATGGGTAACGGTGAGGGAATCTACACAAGAAATAATTGATTTAAAAAAGTTTTGTAATGCTAGATTAAAATCAGGGGTAGATTTATGGGGTGACCCACCCTGTAAAAAATTTAGGGCTCGGGTAAATAAATCTGAACTAAGGCCCTCAGATTGCATGCGTGAGGGCCAAATCTATTTTGAGGGTTTAGCCAGGTTAAGAATTATTTTATTAATTCACACCTGATTATAATCATACGAAAGTGTATTTCAGAAGCAAAGGTCATCATTTACAAAATATTCGATTTGAAAAGCATCATTTCGGCAATATAATTTTATTACTAGTGGATCAAGCACTAGACTGCGTCGGTGTTATTACTGTATAAGGAAATGGCAGTTATCCACCGACGCATGCGGTGGCTTGATCAGCTATTTTAATAAAATTTGGCCAGTTAAAATGTGACTTGAACCATAAGTCCTGATCCATAACTTGCTTTAACGTTTTCTAAAGTGTAACATTAGTTTAAAAACAATTTATTTTTATGAATTTCAATCAAGAAAATGTAAATAAACATACAATCTTGCACATTGAACATAATCAGCTTGTAAAACGCGTTTAGCAGACCCAAATATGAGTCTCATAATCTGGAATTTTCAAACCAATTAATTATTTTCCTGTTCGAGTCTATTTGAAAATTCCTGGAACAAACTTCCCATCAGTTCTGAAAATATCTCTTTAAGCTTGACAATCTGACTTCTCTTAAAACTTGCGAATACTTGACTTTACTTATCTAAACCTTTCCAAGTATTACTTGAACTTGATCTTAGCTCTGTATTTGAATTGGTTATTCTTCCCTGTGTATGCCTATGTACATAAATGCATGCATGCATAACGTGTAGTTTCTTTGGGAACCCTTTGTGCGGAACAAGCATGCTAACGAGGTGTTCCCGTGAAAGCAATTTTCTTCACAATGTTCATCATTACTGCCTTGCCTGTGAACGCATACATGTAGAAATATTTACATACATATGTATACCTATGTACAAGTATTCTTGAATGTGAACTCGTGTCTTTTAATACAATGCACCACCTCTGCAGAAATTACCTTGTAAAATATGAGCAAGAAGCACACAACACCCCAGTAATTACCTCAGACCATGTGTTCTTTCACTTTTTATTCAAATACTTGCTTCTTTCGAAACATGATTTCAATTCTTCAAAAAAAAAGTCGTCAAAAAAGGAGGATATGAAATGGAAAAGTATCAATTTGAAGAACATTTGAAAGAAAAACGTTGATTCCAAAGCAACTCTTCTATCAAGTAATTTGAAAGAACGTATAGAATCTGTACTAATAGCCTGGTGGCTAAAGCCTGTTAAAATTGGAATCATTCTGTTTGTCTTCATTGTATATAAACGCGAGAATTTCAAAAACGTTTCCCAGTTTTTCTTTTACAATATTTATTTTTTTTCCTAGAAGATATCCAGATTTTTTTTCCCAAGGGAATTGGAAATGGCACAGAGAAAATGTTTTTTTTGAGAAGTTCCAATGAAGCGTGGTTATCCTGCTGGAAACCATATTTTCTGCCATCTTAGCTTCAACTTAGCGTTAAGCTGAGTAATATGTACGGGCGAATATTTATGTACAGTTAGAGTATGTTTTTGTTATAACAGATTTACTCACAAGAGTAATTTATCGACAATAAAATTCAAGACATTCTCGCTTACTATTACGATACTATTTTTTAAAATTATCAGGGGGTCCCATATAATTATATACAAACCGGGCTTTTACAGGGTACCGGCATGGATAGCGCGTACTGTATGCATAGTTTGATAAAAAACATATAAGAGGGTAGTTTGGAAGCTGAGTTGCTGAGTACATACGGAATAGAATAATGTTGTAAGGAAAGAAAGCGGAGATCTCATTTTTTTCCTGGCGCATTATTATTACGTTATTGAAAAATTTATGCAGTTTTTGTATACTCAACTGAACCAGTTCTTTCTTCACAAGCCGTATGTCTTTCTATAGGCTGGAGTTTGTGGACTTTTCTTTATCCTTTTTTCTCTCTCTTGCCGTTTGCATGGGAGTACATCTCTGTGTATGGAAGTGCGGGTCGGGAAGATGCATCATGTTTACATTTCCGAGATGGAGGATAATACTTAAGTAGATAAGATGTTTGTGGATGGCGGAAGGAAAGGGGAAAGTGGAAAGAGAGAATAAGGCCAGAGCTTTATTTTTCCCTCTGTCATATGATCATGATGAAACGAGAGGTTATTTTCTCTACGCAACCCCGTCTGTTTTATACTCACTACACTACAACTCCCTTTCCCTGAGAAATATGGTTTCTGTACAAAAATCCTATGCAAATGTACGACAGCCTGCTTCAGACTTTAGTAGCAGCATAGCACTTTCCGTTCCAGTTCTTTAAATGGCCAGAGTAAAAAGCTGGACGAATTTACTCTGGCAAGACTTGATCGTTTACTTTCGTCTTTTTTACATGGAAGGACATTTAAAGTGAATATTTAATTGTATGCAATAGCAATTCTTTTCTGAACTTACACGTACATCTGTGGAAACTTGAATATAGTTTTATGTTTCAACTTAATGTTTTCATTACGTAAAGTGCTTGGAAATAATTTTAATTCGATGCTTAAAACAGGCCAAATTTTGAAAATATTCTACTTAAAATGCTTTTATATCACTTAGCCGGTATTTAAAATTGAGTAATATGCTATGATAGAGCGTAATGTTTAGAATTTATTGCAGTATTCAAAAGTTATTTATGTAAGTTTGAAGTAATGACCAGCGGACAAACTTGAAGTGCTTCGAGCGAATTTTCTATAAGATGCACATACTCAGTTTGTAAAAAATTCTCTAATAAGTAAATAGGGGCAAAAATATTTGGATACATCCACATGTACAGGTTTAATTTATCTCCTTATAGGATAAATATTATTGAAGGGATGGTTTCTCAATACAGGGTGCTCTGTATTGAGATATTGCAGTTTAAAAAGTGGGAAGTATTTACATTTTAGAATAATATTCAAATTAGAAGCAGTTAAAAAATGTATTGCTGACATAGTGGCGGCGCAGCATGGAGAATTATTACAACAATATTTAGAATTATGCCTCATATTCAAAAATGTGCGCAATATAATATGCAATAAATGTATTAATATAATTAAATGTGTAACCAAACTTTGTTTTGAGAATTTGACTAAATTTAGTGTATATGTTTGTTTTACTTACAGGGAAAGAAGTAGGATGCTATGACAGATGAAGTGGATACAGCGCGTGTTCGTAGCCCTGCTGGGGCTGCTGGTGGGAGCAGGTCTTCTGGTAATGGTGGATGTGCATCAGCGCTACAGCAGTTTCGGTAGAGGTTTATCCCAAGGTTTCGGCAATGACCCTGCTTCGCTCGCATTGGTCAACGGCAATGGTTTAGGAAACAGTGGGCAGGACATTGGAGGGGTCCGAGCCACTGGAGAAGGCGCGGGAGCTTTGACTGGGGGCGAGCAACAAGCCAATAAGGAAGGTCTCAATGCAGAGCAGCTCCAGTCTCCCGAACATCCTTATGCCAATAGCCACGTCGTGGCAGGAGCCGGTGGTGCAAGTAATGGAGCAGCTAATTTCCAGCAACAGCTTAACAATGTCAAGCAAGGGAAGCAAAATGCCATTAGTCAGTTTAATAGCAAGTAAGTGAGTTTTCCTTTCAGAGCATTTCGTTGGGGTAAAATGGATTACTAGATGCATTGCCGATTAGAAGAAAAACTATGACTCTGTGAAGTTATAATAATTGCAGCTTCCATAGATTTAGTCAAATGCAAATAAAAATGTCAACAAAATTCAATTAATCTTTGCCGCAAAGACAGGTGGCACACCACAGCATTAAAAATGCAAACCATTTTATTTTTCAGATTATTTCAGCCACGAAATTTGAATTTAACTGTAGCATGGTGTCGTAATTCTTTTTTTGAATTGTTAAATCCCATAAAACTTTGGGTTCAGTCTTTAAAAATTAAATTTTGATTGGTTGTAGGCAATTGAAAACGAAGACCAGCAACGAAATTATGGAACCTCCCGACTCTTTCAATGACTTGAAAGAAATGCTGGACCCCAAAGGGAAAGGCTATGTAATTCTGGACGGAGTGGAAAAAGATAGCCCTACCATTGCTGAGGTTCTACACATTGAGACTGAGTGAGTGTTTTCCTTTTATTTAAGTTTTTCTTTATGGCTATCCACGGAAAATGAAAATCAAAGCTTTTCATTCCTTTGTAAAAACGCTACGTGTGTTTTCTTTTGCTTCAGCCGTTGTGATTCCAATAGTCCGCACATGCCAAATAGTACAGTCCGTGTGGCTAAAAGGAAAAATTAAATTTTAATGCATACAAGTACATAACATAAATGTATCGAAAATCCCTGTATTTGATTCCCCACATCGTCATACATGTTGAGCGACTGGGTATAAGCGTGTTTACCAGCAGCCAGAAATAAATAATTAGCTGGAAATAATACGGAAAGCCTGCCCTGAATTTCATATCCATTTCTCTTGTGTACACTTTTATGATTTCGTGCAAAGCTTTCCATGAAAAGAACTCTACTTCAATTTTATTCTTTTTTTTCTTTATAGTATTTTTAATGCTGCATGATATTTTGAATTATGAATAGAGGAATCTGCTATGTGAAAAGTATGCTAAGCCTCATGGTTTCCCATAAGTTATCTTTGAGTAACTTTTTTTCACACCGTAAATAAACAAAGTATTGAGAGTTGAAATTGGGCTTTTGTATGCATATAAGAGTCCTTGGTTGAACATTGAATGTTGAATGAGATGGATGATTTATTATGGATTCTTTGTAGTATTATTCTTCCGCTCCCTTTCTTGTCTTCCTTTGATGATGATAGAAGACCTTGTTTTCCCATCAAAAGGATATATATGGAAGTGATTCATTCAAACTTTCCTTATTAATGTTTCCCTCACTCTAAATTACTTTTTATTAAAAAAATTCCTTCCCAGTTTCCAAGTTTAGTTTCATCTTGTTTAATAATAAATGTGGATGTACATACATACACATGCACAGATTTGATGTACAAGCAGCATGTGTGCATACTTTTGATACTTGCTTGTCTATATCTTGGCATGTTAACCTCATGTGAGTGATTGTATTTTATTCCGATCCCACATAAGGAAGTAATATTTAAAGAAACGTATTGGTAGAAAGCAGGGATACGTACTCAAGTTTAACTAACACTTTATCCAAATTTTAAGTCCACAGTCAAGTTCAGTATTAGTTATCGAAACAAAATTTTATGAATTCCGCTTGTTCCAGGCTCAAAACATTTATATTGGTAAAAATCTAGTTTGAAACAGGCACCTGAAGTTAATCCAACGATACACGAGAGATACACGAATAGGACTCCAAGTTGAAGTTTCCGCGAAGGATTATATGTAAAGTTATTATTATAGATAACATTTTGTAATTATTTATTATGAATTTTGTTTTGGTAAGTGATTTAACTTGGTGGTAAAAAAATAATAAAAGATTTGTATTTGTGTATCTAAATAAAGACCTAGTTGAAGTCTAGGTCAGGGTCAGGTAAAACGAAAGTTTCAAGCAATATGAAGGAAATTTTATTTTAAAATGTCAAATGGAAGTCAAATTGAAGTTCGACTACTGATATGTTTTTAAAGTTCAAACATTAGAAATTAAAGTATTTATCCAGTCTCGAAAAAGTATTTCTTTCTATGAAAGCTCAGAGATCTAGTAGAGTTCAAATGTAGGTGTCGAATTTATAGAAAACTTGAAAACTCTGGATATGGTTGAAGTTGTTTTCTTAAATCAGAAATTGTCCGTTTGGGTTTTAAAATTGTAACTTGTTTTTTAAGTTGCAGTCAAGTAGCAGTCCGCATCTTTGAATTAATTAAGTAGCCCAAACCTACCTCTGACACTTTCACACGCACGGAAAATATATGCTATCTAGATATATACAATTTTATGTACGTGCATGAAGAGATCCCATGTCAGAACAGAAGATGCCGGTCGCAGTTAGGAATCTTTGCGTGGAATTTGCAAATGGAAATGTGTACAAATGAATCTTCAGCATATTTCCCTACTCTACTTGTGCCCTTTATAAGCAAAAACGTAGTAGCATCATTTCCATGCATATTGTACATGTGTTTGTACGAGGAACAGTGTAATAAATGTTATTATTGCGGTTGATTTTTTGCTCGTCTTGTATTTCCTCCATATGGTTTTGTGCATGGTGAAAAACACGGAGGATACATCGTATAAAGTCATAATAATGTGACTTAGGCACACGCGATAGTGGTTCATTTTGACTGCTCCCCAGATTTTATAACACAAGCTCAAAAGATTGAGACTGCAATCTTTCTGTATTAGTATGCTTTTAAGGTTAAAATAGGTCGTGGAAAAAAACTTGTCTTGAATTAATTTAATTTTTCATCGACAACTTCTTTTTCAGAGCCTTTCAACAGTAGTTTTACTCATAAACACCCTTCAGCAGTGCTGCTTAAGATTCTTTTCTTTTTTCTCTTCTGGTGTGGGTTAACGTGAATTGCATTGACCTTATGACATGCTTTCCGACTGTGAGATATTCCTGTGGTTTGTTTATAGGCTGTACTATCAAAAGCACATAAAATATCTCCTTTATCCTTTCCTTCATCCTCGAATATGGCTTTCTGCTCTGCATCACTGACTGTTGATGATGATGCTTTTGCTTTTTAATCCACCTCTGGCTGGCAATGAGTGACAGGACTGGTTTCTACGGCATGAACTTTTCCATGAAATGATATTGGTATTTCCAATTGTTACTCTCAATAATGACTGTGTATGTATTCCCAAAGGAGGTTACGAAAAGCTATAATGTACCTTATTTGATTTTGTGACACAGAGGAAGGCCGAATTTGACTTACTTCGAGCGTTTCCAACTGCTCATCCGTAAACAAGCCATGTACACTGAGAGCGACGGGGTGATCGAGGGCCTGCTCAGGGAGATGGCCACGGAGGAGATTGTCCATTTGGAGCAAAAGGAAGGAGGGACTCAGCTCAAGCTTATCATAGAGTTTGATTCCAATGGACAGGCCATGTTTAAACCCATGCGGTAATTATTTTTATGCACACTCTGAGCTTCTGTATTAAAACGCTTCGAGAAGAGAAGAGAGAGAGAGAGAGAGAGAGAGAGAGAGAGAGAGAACGGCTATTATTAAAACAAATTATGTCGTTTAATGTATGGCTGCCCAGAGTACCAAGATTTGGATAAATTTAATTAATTACTAACTTTATAAGGGAATGACAATGAAAGCAAATTCCAAAAGGTTTAACGTATGAATTCTGGGTATAAAAATACACTCAGTTTTGAATAAGGAAAAGAGATACATACTTATTCTACAGTTTGTTTATAAACGTTATGTTACCACAAATATTTTGCAAGTTTGATTCGAACAAGTGTATTTACAGGTTATCAAATGTACATACTTGAGTTGCAAATTAAAATAGAAATTGGGAATAAATACACGATTTAGCTTAAAACGAAACTTTTGGTTAGGGAAAGTTTAAAAGAAGAATTTATTTGTAAACTACTGAGTTGAACTTGAATTATTAAAGTTCATGATCATAGCACAAAAACATTCAAAGAAGTTAGATAAATGTACACTTGATTGTCTATTAATATATTCTACAATAGTGTGTTAATTCCTTAAATGGGAGTGTATAATTGGCGCTAATATTGTATGCATAATGTTAATTTTGACCCTGGTATAGGTACGGCCGTGATCAGGAAACTCTCCCAAATCATTTCTACTTTACGGACTTTGAGCGCCACAATGCAGAGATTGCCGCCTTCCATTTGGATAGGGTATTAGGGTTCAGAAGGTGATTACTTTCCCTTTTTATTGTGTTAAAATATAAAATTTTGATATAATATGTGATAAAGTGTTGGAAATTTAAGTTATTTTTATATACACTGTTTGTATGAGAGGTCCTAAAAGTAGCATTTAACGCTAGCCACTTATAATATGGCAAGTTCTTCTTACAAGGAGAAACATGAACGGTAACTTTGAGTTGGTCAAAATATTTTTGATTCCGTAGGCGAAATGGTCCTATGGGGGTTTCTTATGAGGGTATAATTACTGCATGTATACACAATTTAATATTACTTTATTCTATGTAATTATATGGTTTTGGATTTGAACAGAGCCCCGCCAGTAGTAGGCCGCTTGCTCAATATTTCTTCCGAGATTTACCCCTTGGCCGAGGGTCAGTTACTCCATACGTTTTTTGTCTCCCCCGCCGGGAACATTTGCTTCCATGGGAAATGCTCTTACTATTGTGACACGTCACATGCCATTTGTGGTAACCCGGACATGCTTGAAGGAAGCTTCGCAGCCTTCCTCCCGCCGAAAGGTACTATTTCTGTACACACATTCAAATGCTGTTGCATGTGATTTGAATTAATTAAACACAAGACTTTCTTTATAACAATAAAAGCTCGTCAATGGTTCACTGTGTGTAAAGGCAATGAAGGTGCTATTTTAAGCAACCGTGTGAAAATTACAAAATTTCATTGTGCTAAAGCATTCCGAACATGCAAACCTAATTGAGCTTCCCTGCTGGCATTCACTTTACCAGCATAAAATGTATAAAAACATTGAAAAACGAAAAGATCGCACGTAAAGTATTTGGGAGAAGCTGTTGAGTATTTCACGCTGGTTTTTTGGTAGTGAAGTTTAAAAAGTTTAAATGCTATTATGTTTTATTTTGAAATAAACAGAAGCAGCGGCGCGTAAGGTATGGCGACATCCCTGGAGACGTTCCTACCACAAGCGAAGGAAGGCTCAGTGGGAGGTTGACTCGGACTATTGTGATTTGATTCGGTCCACGCCGCCGTACGACAGAGGACGACGTCTCCTGGACATTGTGGACATGGCCATACTGGACTTCCTAATGGGAAATATGGATCGGCATCATTACGAAACCTTCAAGATGTTCGGCAATGATACCTTCCTCATCCATTTGGATCATGGACGAGCTTTTGGACGAGCTAAGCATGATGAATTGTCTATCTTAGCTCCACTATACCAGTGCTGTGTTATTCGCAAATCCACGCTGGAAACCCTCCTTAAGTTCGTAATCTTTACAAATAGACATGTATAGTTAGTTCGATGCTTTCGCTTTTATTTTTGTATTTTCGAGCTTCCTCCGTCCTCCGTCCTCCGTCTTTTCCAATATACGCTCTCCTCCAACAGTTCCTTCAGCATCTTGATCTGATAAAGACTCGAGGTTTTCGTTGATCCTATATGTACACTGATGATACCTATCTTTTAGTCAACTAATGCCCGTCTTAGTTCCAGCCACCTTTAAAAAACTTTTTTACCCTATAAATTGTTCTGACAAAAATTAAAGAGCAGAAACATAATTCCTCCACACTCGATTTAGACGGCTGTGTTCCTCCTTCTTTCGTCGTAAACTTATTATTTTTCTGAGGATAAGTTATGTTTAGCAAGCTGATTTCATTGTAGAGAGAAGAATTTGTTTTTTCACAATCAACTACAAAATTATAAATTTCCGATAGCCTCTCGTGTTGTTTTAGTACGCTTTAATTTCGTATTGGTTACTTGTTTGCTTACCTCACGTAATTATCACATGTTAAAATGAAAAGATACTGTAAGAACTTCACTGTAAAAACTAAAACAACTGAATGCTTGATAATGTAGGAATATGTGAAAGTTTACTGATGTTGGGGTATGTGAATACAGGTTCCACATCGGTCCTATAAAACTGAGCGCGGCGTTGCGCAAATCCCTGCGGAAAGACCCACTGAACCCTATCCTTTGGGAAACCCACCTATCTGCCCTGGATCGAAGACTTAATCTGATTCTCAAGCACGTTCGACAGTGTGTGACACAGCGGAAGGAAGCTGCGACCAGTACTGAGCAGAACATCGATGAAATTATTATAGATGACTCTTTCTAATCTTATATAATGTTGTAATAGAAAAATCAATTAATGTTATGTCCACAAGAAATATACATTGGCATAACTCGTAAGGAACCCCCGGAAATGTCGTCAGAATAGCCAAAAAAAATCTCGAACGTATTTTACTACATGTATTGAAATTTAGTACAGATATTGTGTATTACAATTGAATTAAGATTTAAAATCATGAGAAGGATTTTTGAAATTTTACTTCAGAAGGAAAATAATCAAAACTTAATGTGTGGGGAAAGTTCTGCGTTACAGACAACGTACATATACGTGAATGCTTATGTATATGTATATGTAAATGTAGTTAATGGAGAAGCTAAAGTGTAATTATTATACAAACATGGGTAAATAATATGTAACACTATTTTTAGGGTAATAGCACAGTGAAAATTCTCATTTTAAGAAGCTAATTATTACACTTGGACTTAGGCGCTTTAATTTAATCAATTAAATATGTAGGAAGCATAATACTGATTTCATTATTTTTGCAATGGATACTACTTGGTGCTCCTAATTAATTTATATGTAAATAGTGTTCGTTCCCGGTTAACTATGTTATGAGTAATAAGTGCAACTACTGTTTCTCTGAGTTGTAGGTTTTCCCTTATTTATTTGTAAATGCATATGGTTATTTGTGTAAGCGTTAAGTGATCAGAATCAAATAATTATATGAAATGTTAATTTCAACACGGCTGACATTTGGTGCTACTTTTGTTGTATGACAGAACTTCCATGGAGAAATTAGTTTCGGATTTTGGAACAATTGATTTGTGTTTTTGTCAACAAAAGGACATTATATAATATTTAGTTAATAACTATTGATTAATAGACCTATGTAGTTTTTATTTATTTTTAGTAGTAGAGGTGACCCAATGATGCTGATGATTTTGAATGCAAACATCCATCTTTACACATCCGTACCTATACGTAGAAAATTATCCTTTGATTTTACAAATCATCTCAAAGCTAAAGAGATTGTCAATCACTGATAATTAACATTTCTAATACGAATGTTAAGTCTATTTAATTATTATTGTTGTAAAATGTGTAACTAACCAAAAGGCTTACAAATGCTAATTTAGGGTATTTCCTGTAATTATTAATTTAGATTTAATTAGTTGTGAACAATTATTATAGTTCTAGTATAGTAGTCATTTGCTGCAATGGTTGAGAGTCACTGGTTTAACTTATTAATCGCAATTGCATCACTAATGTCGTTAGGGTAGCTATAGAAGATTCAGATAAATTAATTGTAGTTATTAAATGTTGTTCTTGTATATTTGCGCAAAGCTGGCTTTCAATTTGGTTGTAATTTGTCCCTAAAAACCCTATCCCTCTCAAAGATATCTCCCCTTATTTTGTGAAAAAGTCTATATATAATTACATATAGGAGTTATGTAAACAAGAGCCACAAAATGTGAACCGATGCGATCATCATGTTTTTGAGTGTTGTGTGCACTGCGCTGTGAAAAAAGTGCATATTGTCAAAATAATATTGTGATATTATAATTCAACTTTACATATGACGTAGACATACTATTATGTAATACAATTTTTTTTTTCGAAAAAAAAAACAACTAAGCAAATCGTTAAGTGTAAAAGCCGCTCTGCCTTTTCTGGTATACGGCTGATTGTGAGGTTTGTTTTTTGTATTGTTACATTGGATCTGATATAATGAGCAAAATTATACCTATATTTTGCTGTTCATGGTTAATTTGTTGTAATTGATATCTAATTATTTTAAAAGATACAGTACGACATCGAGTTTTTTTGTGATTTTGTATGATTACTGCTGCGACAACTGCTAACCCAGGTTTCCATTTCATTTTACTCTGAGCTTTTCAACGTTTTTTCGTGGATCTTATGTTTTTTGTCACGGATTACTTGGTTTTTCAAGGAAAAATGATTACAAGAGTTGTTGTAAATTTTAATATTATTATATGAGTTTTTACTCAATCGAAACGGAATGGGCTGGATCTGGATTTTGTAAATTGGTTGAAATATTGGGCGCGATTGTTAGTGGTAAACACACTTGATGTACACATGAAGAAAATGATATTACACTGTATGATTTGAGACAACGTGGGGAATTTTGTGGAAAACAATGACAAAATAAACGTTTTTCAGAAAAAGCAACCACTGGATGACATTGATTACTTTACTATTACCAATTACTGATGAAGGTATTGCACGTCGCACCAAATGTGTACAGTGGTATTTAAACCAACCTTATTACGACGATGGGTACCTGTCAAAACATTTTTTAATCCAACCCTTGACCTTTAATAAATTACTAGTTTTTTACGGTTTCAGTTCTCGACGGAAATGAGGTCTATATCGTACTGACAACTGGGCCCTTACAATTCCGTCCATCGTAAAATGTATCTTACAAAATTTGCAGTCTTTATCACATTGAAGTGGGTTCTGATGAGATGTGTGAGGAAAGACGCAAAATACAAGCACAAATTAATCAAAGTTTTGCCTGTTTTTTGCCATTGCCCACGTCATGGCTGTTCATGGCAGGATTAGCAATAAAAATGTTCCATGATTACATATAAAATGCGACAAAACTGAACCTTAATTATGTAGTCAAGGTATTAAGGCATTGCACTGAATTAAATAAATTGATAAGGATGAACAATCCAAAAGAAGTTCACTTGCGCAATAATAATATTAATGTACATACATGCCTCACACTACTCATCAGTCAATCAGTCTACTCACGGTCACTCAAGTATTTAGCTACTAAAAATAAACGTTAATTTTGATTAAAGTATCTCATCTGGTACATAGGGATTTTACATAGGGATTATACCTGGTGCAAAAAATGGTAGTTGGTAGTGCATTATACCAGGAAAAATACCTGGTGCAAGTAATGTAACCCATAATAGCGTGTACCGTGGTACAATAAATTTGTACCCGGCATGCATTGCTACACCAGGAAAAATCAATGTTAAAGGGCACGTGAGAAAGATTGGTCCTTTGGTTTGGAGCTGGGTTTTGGGGGAAAGAAAGAAGCACCAGGTATATATTTGGTATCAATTCATGTTAAACTGGTGCTGGCAATGAGGAATCTTCGTAAGGGATACTAGGTATATACTTGGTATCAATTCATGTTAAACTGGTACTGGGAATGGAAATTCTCATAAGGTGTACCAGGTATATACGTGGTATCAATTCAGGTTAAACTGGTACTGGGAATGGAAATTCTCATAAGGTGTACCAGGTATATACGTGGTATCAATTCAGGTTAAACTGGTGCTGGTAATGAGGAATCTTCGTAAGGGATACTAGGTATATACTTGGTATCAATTCAGGTTAAACTGGTGCTGACAATGGAAATTCCCGTAAGGTTTTCCAGGTGGTATCATGTGAAACTAAAGTGGTACTGACAATGAGAAGACCACCTGACGTGCACCGACTACATAATTCAGTTAGCACAAAATGGCGGCTTCCACAAATACTAGGCAAGGAAATCAACATAACTACAACGTAGTACTAATTGTGTCCACACAAATTTACACAAAATGGCGACTTTCACAAATACTAATCAAGGGAATCAACATGACGGTGACCGAAAATACATTCTGGAGTATCCGTCCCAACAAAGCAATGCAAGTTAATACACAATACGACGTGTGAATCCATAACTTGTTAGTTATTGCAAAAAGCTACCACTTGTGCACTCTGCTTCTGCTCCTTCCATAAATTTTTCCTATAAAACCTATTTCTTCCCTAGATTAAATTCCTCATCTAGAAAATACTCTATCATCTACCCCATTATTCCATCACATTAAGATATCGCCCTCCTAGTGTCTGTTTCGTTGTGGTGGCCGTTTCGGACAGTGAGGGTTAGGTTAGTTCGATTGGAAAGGAGCGCTGCTACTGTGATGGCCCCGAACGGGCCATCGTGGTGACAATAGCGCGTCTTTCCACTCGAACTAACCTAACCTGAACGTCCGAAACGACGGGCTGGGTTTCCAAATCCGAAAATTCGGATTGCACCCCAGCGTGTTAATTTCTAATCATTGACCTGACACGCTTTTTAGATGTAATTACCTGTTTGAATTCAATTGATACCACATATATGATATATACCTGATCAGAGGTGTCCACTTGAAATCGTCTTCGTTCATCCTTCAGAAGGGTGACCGTTTCCAATTATCCGTTCCTTCATCGTTCCGTAAAATGAAGCCTTCTGAATATTTACCCTTCCTTCGCCCTTCCTTTATTCAAATCTTGCTATAATCCTTCCTTCAGCCTTCAAAAAATATTAAAATGCCCTTCATGTGTTACCTTCCTTCTATGTTCATATATTTATCCCAAATCTTTTAACACAAGTCACAAAGTCAGAGCTTTAAACTTCCAACTGCTTACCTCTGAAAAACTAATAATTAGTTTGTAATTAATTACAATTATTGCAGATTATCCGTATGTACATATGTACAGTGAAGGGAATAAAATGCTTACATGCTCCGGCCCGGAGTCTCCGGAGCCTCCGGAATACCCGGAGCCTCCGGGTATCATTCTGCCGTTGTGAGAAAAATGTTTCTAGAATAACATTAAGCAGACCCGTCAGAATAATGTTTTTCAGTTGAGTAACGGTGTACTTACGTACATGAACTTTAGTTACGAAAGGATTTTGCCTAAAATATAGTAGATGGGATTGCAAGTTCCGACGGCGTTCGAAGGTAGTAAAATTAACATGCTCCTTCACATTCCGTTATTTCTGCAAAGAGCAGAGGCCTTCGTTCATCCTTCGTTTCCTTTCCAGCCTTCCTTCCGTTCCCTTCATAAATGCCAAAGCTAACGCTTAATTCGTTCAAAGAAGCCTTCTTTGAAGGAAATCCTTCGAAGGATGGACACCTCTGCCGCGGTAGCGATACGTACAAGGTACTGAGGATCTACTCCAAGAATGCAACTTTACTTGATTTAATACAAATATGGGCCTTTGCACAACCCTAGCCTACATCCTGCCCATAATTTAAATACACCGGGTCCCCACCTCGTAGCCATAAGCGAGGCTCGTAAAGTTACAATCCTCCTATAAAGGAACTACACAATATTTGGTTACACACATTTGGTATGGTATAGGATAAGAGCGCAAAGCTAACCCTTGTCTAGAAGGTGACCCTTCTTGCGCTCAAGCCGCTGTAATTTCGCGCATAACAATTTGCATCTGGAGCTTGGCAGTAGCCATTTTTTGCGGAGTTTTCGTCGTCGGATGCGCGAGTACCTTCTGCGAATCTGAGCATCCTGTAAGCGGAAATGTAAATAAACTTATAAACTTCAGAAATATCTCAACTGTTATAAGTACTGGCAACGTTTTTAGAAAGTCATATTGGGAACCTAGAACTTGTACAAATGATCACTCAACTAAGAGTTGTTCATAATTCAACCTCATTAGATAATTGATAGTGGGTACCAGAAGTCGGAGTTTTGTGGCAGGATTCTTCAAGAAAACAAATTTTCGTACAGGGCAAAAAAATCGGGCAGAAACAAAACAAAGGGGGAGAGAGTTTTCTTTGATTTAAGGGCTTTTTAAATAGGTTTACCCTTTCTTTAGCAATGATTTTGAAAAATGTAGATCACTTCGAGGGAAATGTGCTTTTTAACATGGATTTAGAATTTAATTTACATTTTTTAGTTTTTATCACGTTTAATTATACGTACGTTCGTAAGTGAAAACCGTTTTTCATCTGGTATTTTTGAAACTTCACACCAGGGACATTTTTCATCTTCCGTTTCCCAAAAACTTGTGAAACTCATAGCTAGTATTTTCGGATGCAACAGGACTTTGGACTTTCTAACTTATCATAGTAACTGGATTGAAAGCCGAAGATGGGGGAAGGAAGTTTAGAGCCGTCAACGCCGTTCTCAACATTATTAGTTCCTGGGTTCCTTAATGTTTTTATAGAAACTTAAATGCAATTAGAAGCAATTCCAATAAGATGGTTCTGTTTATACTGATTGCAATTATTTGTTATGCTCAAAATGAACTACGTAAATAGTAATAGTTAATCATTCATTTCCCTAAGTTTCAATGTCTAGTTTTTGGTTGGACGATAGATATGTGAAATTAATGTAATGAACACAAATCTCACTACGCTGATGTTGATATGCGTGGACACAACTTTATCACAATACCTATAGAAAACGTATCCGGAAGCTATCTGTGCATATAATGATCTGTATATATGATTATAAATAGATTTTGCCATTCATTAATTACAATAATAACGAGCATATTTACATAATGTTACAATGCTACTATTTATTGTTGATTTCGAATTAAAAAGCTGATTGGCTGAAGACAGGTAGCAGCTGGCTTCTATTCTGTGAGGAAAGATGTTGTAATATCCAAATAGTTAAATAAGAATTTTCTAGGTTATAAATGTGAACAGTAAGTATTGTGGAAGATTATTTTCTCTTCAAGAGCAACACTATTAGGATATATACCGGCTTATGTCGTTATTACTATATTGGAGCAAAAACGAGGGAGAGGTGTAAATCTACGGACGCTCATTTAGAGAGTACACAATAATTTGAGTCGTTAGTAGTGCGATAAAATTTGGACATGGTATAAATGTATGTACAAATATATTGCATAAGTACATATAGTTATCCGGTTCCGGAGAACACTCCCTTTTACAAGTAAAGAAATTATAAAAACATTCAAGTTATAATTTTGAAGATTAAAGAACTGTTTTATGAACGACTTAGCCCATACACGATGATTGTGAGAAGATCAGTCATCCTTTATTATTGCCATACTTTACTCACTAACATGTAGGTCAACTCTCTCTACAAGGGAGTACTCTATAAGGGAAAACTCACTATAAGGGACATAATTGGTTGGTCCCGGCAAAATGCCCATATAACTACATGTATAAGACTCGCCTTATAAGGGATATGTTTATAAGGGAAAACTCCCTATAAGGGAACATATTTCAAGGTACGATGGAGTGGTACACACATTCGATAACGGATTTTCAAAAAATAATTGGTATGTCTGCAGGCGCTTCCACCAGAATTTGGAAACAAAACGTGCAAACTACATACTAAGCTAATTTTTGCACTTCAGTTTGCTTCATGCTTGAGCAACCATGATGCTATTTATCCTGTTCAAATAAACCCAGATGTACAAGAATCATTGGATGAAATTCGCATGGATAAATAATTCTATAGTGTATTTTGCAAGATTCGTCATCCCATATGAATTTCCTCAGAGTGCATGATTTTTTAATCAGCACTCTGGACGCAATTGAGTTCCATGGATTCATGTTGTTATGGCAATGGATCTCATAAGGATTCTTTTCCATTCATTTGGAAGGAGTTTGAAAAGTCAGGTTACCGAACAGTGTTCGACAAAGGTCCGGCTGTTAGCTCGAGTTTGTTCAAATAAGTAAGAGCACATCCCTTTTTAAGGCAACCGTTTCATTATGACTTCCGTGTCGTGAGTCGAAAATTGGTAACTATGCAGAAATCATCTCAATTTTGTTTCGGTTCCCGGTTAAGTTTTTCTGTCCTTCTGGAAAGTATGCTACGAGTGGCCAAACAATTCCACCGAAACCCGTATTGGGCCATGTTTTGGGCAAGTGCATTATCCCACTTCGAAACTTCCATGAGCACGTTTGCAGAGCCATCTCTATTGTATTCTTTGGAGTACCTTCACCAGAAACAACTATTGAACAATACTATTATTCTGATTATGCTCAGTGATCATGGGATGTGGTGGCGTGATTTTCAGAACGGGGGTGACCAAGCATTCTTGGAGCAACGGCTTCCGCTGCTGTACATTGTACATGGTATTGCCGCAACATTTCAAGGAAAAGTATTCAGTTGCCTTCAAAAGTTTAGACAGCATTTGCTCTGCATTCGACATTAAAAGATTTATTTTTTTGGCTTATCGGTTCTTTATCGCAGAGACTGACTTTATCCAGATTACAAGTCACTTGTTTATAATTATTTCGTACAACTGTTTTCACGCTTTTTCTGCTAAAATTTTGAAACTTTTGCCAAAACTTTTTTGTGTCACTGACACGAATCCAGTCTTTCTTATGGTATAAAATTCAGCTCTCCGTGGCCAGTTTTTCCTGGTGTATCACAACACTTTACACAGAGCAAAATACACACGTCAGCTCACACCGCCCCTCTCCTGCTCCAAACGGGAAATTAATTTAAGTCTGTGCCAAAATATTTATAACTTCTGGTGCACCGCGGTTAAAATCAGAAAATACTTTTTAATGCTAATAGAAGATGGTTAAGGACAAGCTTATTTCAGGTTTCTTTCATTACATATAATTTGATCTAGAGATTGAATTAGGCTAAGCAATTTTATCACAATACACTTTTAAAATTTTGAATGTAGTAATAAGCTAACTAACTTTTCTTTTAATTTTATCACAAATAATTGGAGCGATTTCTCTTTTCTCTCCATGCAAACAAAGAATTTATCTGGAAATGTTCAATATGGTTGAAAGGGCTCTGGCCAAATATCGACCTGAATAAACTATATATATATATACATTAAAAGATTTATTGAGTTTGGAGCACATTTATAACAAGCGTTTGGGAAAACGTACTTTTACGCGAAAACCGAAATAACAGTTTATTCCTTTCCATCTGTGCCAGCAGAATTTGCGGCATGACTGGAATCTCTTTAATTAATTGTGCTTGCGGTACCCGTCATTCCATGTCAGTAACGGATCAGGACGGGATTCCTTAACGAAAACTTAAGTGGATATGACCAGTGTAGTCATTTAGAGCTTGTAAATATAACTGAAGCTTTCGATAATGGAGTTCGGAGCCATTAAGGAATTGGACAGGGCCTGATTGAAAATGTTATTAAACAGCGAAATGAGAGGGCTGTAAAACGCAGTTATGGAGACTATTTCGAAATAAGAATTAGCACAAATCCAGGTCGCGAGAAGTACTACGTGGCCGTTGTAGTCAACGACTTCGACGGGGAGGTCTCTATTGAAGGTATTGCGAGAGTTAGCATTTATGGTCACGATGCAGACTGTATGCCTGTGTTGGAATTAATTGTTATTGTAACTCACAGAATTAAGAAGTACTCGTCTTCCAGGATTCAATTATTAATTTAAGGCTCACGTTTGCTATTGTTTTTGATCTTTAAAGTAATAACGAAAATTAAAGTGCTAAAATAATTAACACGTGCAAAACTAGAGTAATGGGTTTTAAGAAATAGTAAATAATTATTGTATTTATTTTTTAGACCTGTGAAATTTATAGATAATAATTACGTCCATTGGTAAATTAATTTTATAATGTGGTCTGTAGCATTTCAGCAGTTTTTTCAGATTGTGGTTCCAGATTTGAAACTAAAAGGTATGAAGTACACATAATGTTATGAATATGCTAATTAGACATGTTCATACCGTTCTTGTTTAAAATACCGTAATTACCGTTACCGTAAAGTGGAAAAACTCCGGTAATATTTTTAAGGTGCGGTATCGTAAATTAATCCGATTATGGTAAAAACACGAATATAAGTCGATTTTTATGGTATGTGTGTAAAGATATGAAGTAAAAAATCCAACATCAGATATTCAACAATCAGTTTAGCGTCTTTGATGTCAATTAATGTGAGAGTATTAAATGTGCAGAAATTCCTTATAAAATAAGCTAGTTTGAAAAAAATCAAATTTCCTTTTTTACATTCGTATGAAAAATATGAAAATCATAAAATACAGAAAACGATACTGAATTCTTCGATCTATCTTCTAGTAATTTTTCCTAAACTAAATCTTTACCGAATTCGGTCGTACTTATATTAATTTAGGATGTGACTTCCCATCTCTTTCTCATAACAGGTGAAGTGCCATCATGCCGTCAGACCGACTCATAAAATGACTCCAAACACTTAAATTACTAGACGTACGACTTGGTTTAGATTCTAAATAATCAGTTCGATTAAGTTTTTTTCCATATTGACACTACACAGTCTTTATTTTCGAACGAATTCCGTTCATTTTTGAGTTTAACTCTTTTTAATGAAAATTCGAGTATGTAACACCACAATTTTATGAGCCTTCCGCTGGATTGACGATATCGAATGGAGTTACGATATCGCTTCAAAAAACCGAGAATTATCGTACCTAAACCGTACCTAAGTTTTTTACGGTAATTACGGTATTACCGTACTACGATACCGTAGTTGACATGTCTAATGCTAATATACTCAGCCAAGGATCATATTAATCAGGGGCAGCTCACGGCACTATGACTGGAACAGATTTACCGTATGCAAAAGAACGATTTGTTATTAGCACAGAGAAACGATATGTGCTATAAATTTACGGGCTATGTCGAAATGATTTACAGGTTCGTCTCTCACTAAAGCCATCTACAGGGGTGTTTGTACATCCTTGGACAGTGACGTCATGCTTACAGGACATTTTATATATTTTGAAATGTTGTTAGCAATAACATGAACAACGTGTGTACAGAGTTTCATTGGGCTTCTCCGAAAACTTTACCCGCTAATACCCTCCAACGTTGAGAGGTCTATAATATGTTTCCAGGGAGCGCTTGACCTGGTGTCATGGCAGGGGTCACTTATAATTTTATTATTTTGTGTTTTTTCATAGTACAGTGACAGCTAGATTTATCTTTGTAAAAACTAGGAGGTTGGCTCTGCCATGATTGCTTCCAGAGCCAAACAAAGATAACCTGCGGAAGAGTCCGAAATTCGGGTTTTTCTGCAAGTGGGCTTAGTGGCCTCCAGGATAAATTCATTGCGTCGAATTTGAATCTCCTAGAACCCTGAGATTCCTATGTGTACTTTGAAGGAATAATTCGCATGGATATTGTTATAAGAAATAAAAAGATGATTCGTGTTCGAAGGTCATAAATGATAAATAATCATGCATGAATCATCTCCCGGGTATTTTGTAAGAGTCCCTGCAGGAATAAAATATATATTGTGTGCTGAAATCGAAGAAGGGATATTCGTCAGTGGTTGAAACTCTGGTGTACTAATATAAACAATATTTTAAGAAACACGGCTACCAACGCACCAAAGATAAAGGCGAAAGTGAGATTGGTAACAAGTAAATTCACGTCAACTACCCGAAGGGGCGTTTTGCTTCAACTGAAAGTGTCCTTTAAAGTTCACGTCAGTTCAGCGGTTCAGCCCACTATATTTACTGTGGGTTAAGCCATTTACCCCAAGGAAATGTTGGTGCCATGATTATAATCCCGCAAGTTTTGATGGACGTGATAACAGAAGTCTCATAGATTTCCCAATATACCCGGGCATAAATAGGCAGTCTGAAGAGTAAGATTATTATGATGAAAGTAAGTGATACTAACTTACCCATGAAGTCATCCGGAATAGAAACACTTGCATATTTTTAATTTCGAGATAGGGAAATAATTCGTGTACTAACTAGGGTCTCATCTAGCGCCGGGGTCCGGAAAAGACCCCGATAAGAGGGTATGTAGATTCTAACCAAACCCGAGGAACCCGGTAAAACGTCGAGGGCATAGCAAAGGATATATGAAGAGCACAAAATAATTTTAATTGTGAATTTAGACGCCTTTTTAGATACACAAATTAAATTTTAAATTCCTTTAAGTTCCTGTAAGTTCTTTTAAGTCCAAGAATGTAAAAACACCCCTGTATATCTGTAAACACTGAACTTCCGGTTACACCAAAAAATATAGCAATAGACACTGATTTGAATGACAGAAAATCTAAAACATTTTGTAACTAATCTTCTACAGAACCAGCTTCAAAAAATATTAACAACGTAAATTTTTTTAGCATCTGCAGAATGAATGTACGTAAGATGACTCCTCTGATGTATATATAACTTCACCATACCAATCCACTCAGAAAAATCAACAACCGAATACCTGACAACAAAAAATATGACAGCTACTGAAACATTTCACTTTTCCTTTGACGTTTCTCCCAACGAAATAAGTGAATGCACTGCCCACAAAATCTCCATTCAATTCACCTATTATAATCAAATGACTTAAATGTATTAGAATACCCCGAGTTGAACTGAACATACTCAACAAAATCACCAAAACTTATCATTGGCCATACTCAAATAGTGATGAAAACCTGCGATGAGTTTATACAAAGAGTTTACCGTATTGGAGTATTTCGTCTGAAGACAAAAATTGAGAAACACTGCAACAACTATAATTTTAATGTAATTTTTTAATACAGAATCCGAACAAACCAGAAGCATTTATGCATGTTATTTCTCTGTGTGCTCGTTTTCAAAAATCCGTTATTTCCGGAGTATGCTATCCATGTCAATATACGCACTTACAATTATGCCGTTAAGTGGACTCACCAGAATTTAATCAGAATATAGGGGCTAATAATAAAATCAGAATGATAAAGGATACAAAAATAGGAGGGGGAGAAATTTCGGTGACTACGTTCTATGAAGAAAAACATTTGAGTAGAATCCCGATAGGTGTACATAAAGAAAATAAATATGTATAAGTATGTCAATAATCATTTCGACAGAAGCCGTAACAAGAACAATATTCAAATTACTCTCGTTGTAGGAGACCCTAATAGCAGTATTTTTTCTACAAAAGTAATTGTATAACGCCGAAATCCCACTTAGAACACCATGAGAGTTAAATTTTGATCGTTTATTATTGCTGCCCATGTAAAGAGAGTGCACTTTATTGATCATACAATTTCTGTCCTCAATGTTTACGCTATTTTTGTTTAAACTTCTTGCGAATTTATGTGTTAATTACAATTCAAAATAACATATGCTTCCAATTAATGCTTAAACAAATATTTACTTGCGGAAATTTCTCAGCCTCTAGAAGCTCATCCTAATAAAATTGTAAACATTGACATTTACAATTAAAATGATATTTACACAGAACTGTAAACAAGCAGGACCCTATGGTAATCTTTCCTGCCAAGCTTTTGCTACGAGTTTAGTTTTATATAAGCAGTGTAAAATAATAGTAAGTTTCAGCCAAAAAATACGCTGCATATCCTCCAGGTTTTGAGTGTATAAGGAACAAAATTTCGAGGTTGTCACACGAAAAAAATGAGCAATTTCATTATTTACACTATTTTCTTCATATTACCTTCAATGCGTAAAGGTATATGCGGGGATGTCCCAGGTAAATTTAAAACAAATTTAAATAAGTTTTGTTGGTCTTATACAATTTTGTTTATTTTATTTATTAATTAAATGCCATAAGGGGGTTGTATGATTTTGTAAATGATTTTTTGACCGCATGTGACATTTTTGTTTTAGAATTGGAAAATCCATGTGAAGATAGACCATTCCCTAAAACATGTGAGGAAGCGAATGGCCTGTCCCGATTCTTTTATGACCGATTCTCCAAGAGCTGCGTCGGCTCAAAATGTCAGAATGAAGGAGGTTTTGGCGATCTCGTCACATGTGCAAATGAATGTGAGAAGCATCGATCTGTTCGGAAGGTTTCTTCAGGTAACAAATTCGGTGTCCTCGCGGATTTTGAGATAACAGCCCCAAAGAAACTAAGCATAGCCACCAAACGAAGGTTCCCATTAAGCCTATGTGAGCTGGAATGGGATAGTGGATTGATCTGCCCAGGAATTCGGAGAGGAAGCTACTTGGATCAGTTTCATTATGACCAGAAGAGCAACACTTGCGAACATTTTATTTACAATGGTTGCGGAGGAAACGCTAATAGGTTTTTTACTCTCTGGGAATGCATTCAATCTTGTGTGAAAAAAAATTATAGTGTAAACGGACTGTAATATATTTTCCAGTTTTAGGTTTAATTCAGTAACTCGGTAATTTTGAAAATTTTTGCATTCACACACAGTTAATATTACTAATTATAAGCTCTCATTTCCTTGCATAAAATGTTATTAAATTCCTAGAATGTATGTGGTAATAAAATAGCACAATTTGGAATTCACTGTAAATTGTTGTTTATAAATGTATAAATACTTATACATAGATATCTTTTACCGAATTTGGAAAATTTCGAATTTCCTATAAGACAGATATTGACTTGATTGTGCTCGCTCGAAACGGTCTATAGTATGGTAGCAAAATGGTCTCCTTATGCCCACCTTCAACATGGTGTAGAGTAAGGATAACATATATGCATGAAATAATCAGTCTGCCTGAAACTCCATTTAGGTACCGTGCTAAGGTAGAGTCAAACATAGACTGCCTTAGATTTATTTTACTCCTGTAAAGGAAAACTATGTTCACAAAGAAGTGGGAGCGAACTTACGATTACATAACCTAATTAGTCACCTTTTATTACCCGTAGTGGATGGACTGAGGAGCTATTCTACATAAATTGGGTCCTCAGTCATCCTCTACAATCCTCCTCCAAACTCCCCTTCATGCTCCTCAAAACGTTGGTCCTGCTGAGCCCTCAGAAACGCCTGGACCTGCCGTTCGGTCTTCCTACTGCGGTAGTACCTGGCTCTCCTTCCGGCCTTGTCCCTCTCCTTGAAAGTAGGATCCTGGCGTATTCTTCTCCAATACGCCGCATTATTCCACGGATTGGAGCATTGGTACCGCATGTGCTTACAAATCATATCATATTCTCAAATTACAACTTGTTTAATGCAACTGCAAAATTACTTATTAAGTATTACTTCAAAATAGTTTAATTTTTTCGTCTTTTTTGAAATTTTACTATTCCGATTTTAATTACCATATTAGTCGTCGGAGTGGTTACTTTTGTAAAGCCAGAAATTTTTCCGACAGAAGTTATGTATTCCTTACCGATACAACTAAAGAAAAATATCGTTAATAATTGTTTACATGTACAATAACTCTTTAAATTTCATACAACCCTTGTTATTAAAACTTTACTGCCAACAACGGACAAGTAAGTCAATGTCTAAGCTGTTCTAACTTACTAAATGTTGCATAGTTAGTGGTCGTAAGTTGGAGTCAGTGCATATAATAGTCCAAGAGCTGGAATTGCATTAAAACAATACGTACACGAAAATGCGCATATACGTCAAAGTTTTTGTCTTATGTATCCTGGGTCTTTCAGTTACTAACAAAGGTACAGAAATTACTTACTAACAATACAGTGATTTAAATTTCACACGAATGGCTTGGTCAAACAAAAAATTTAATATTTCAATATATTGGAAATTTGAAGTACTTACATAAGCAACATTAAAACCCCTTTTTCAGTTTACGCTGGGGTAACGATAAACTTGGACATGTGTAATATTGGAAAGGTTAGCCGATGTATTGACCCAGTT
This sequence comes from Allacma fusca, assembly GCA_947179485.1. Lineage (NCBI taxonomy): Eukaryota > Metazoa > Arthropoda > Collembola > Symphypleona > Sminthuridae > Allacma > Allacma fusca. The sequence continues at coordinate 20,770,465 of OX359245.1, forward strand.
ACCACGAAATGTCCGGTCAAATCAATATCAGACACTATTTGTGAACGGGTTTACGGGCAGCGTTGGAGGTGTTGCCAGGATAAGACATAGCAAACCGACTTTGTATACTACGAGTTTCTTTTAATTTTTGTAACTCTATTTCCAGTCTATTGTAAGGTAATAAAATGCATCATTAATTTCGTTCCCATGTTTTATTGTTCATGTTTACTCTCTAGTTTAAGAATAAACTGTTCTATCAAAATAAGTGACAACAGTAGGACCCGAAACTGTAAGTTAAGGCTTAAAATATTTTTTGTTTCTGCTGAAAGCATTTCGAAATCATATATTAACCATGTCTCACAATTTTTTCGCCCTGTAGCCTACTGTTTTTACTTAAACTATTTATATTAGACTCAAATGAATCTTACTGTTTGTTACAAGCTCAGCGTTTTTAAATATTTTACAATGGACATTTTACAATGCCATGGTATAACTCCATCAGCTATCTCCAGCCAAAATCCATCACAGCTCAAAATGTCGTGAAATTTGCCCTAAGAAAAGTTAAAACCCTATAGAACCTCCCACCAAAATATTTTCTCAGTACTCTAACGGTTAACGTGCTAGGTCAACGGAAACTTTGTCGAATGCCATCAAATATCTTCGGCATTTATGGATGGAATGACTCCAAATTTTGCAGTAAGGTTTGTTATTGTTACCCCCTCCGGGGTATTTAAAATCGTTTTGATCGGCCTACCCGTTTGACCTGTAGAGGTCACAGAACTTTGAGGGGTAATCGGCGAAACTCGTAGAAAATTTGTACCGAGAAAATATTTTGGTGGGAGGTTCTATAGGGTTTTAACTTTTCTTAGAGCAAATTTCACGACATTTTGAGCTGTGATGGATTTTGGCTGGAGATAGCTGATGGAGTTATACCATGACAATATGAGTAAGTCAAAAATTCTTCCTTTTTCGAGTCTTCCACAGTTGCAAGTTGCAATTTCTCCCAACCATACTTCATTTGAATAAGGCTCAAGCCCAGAATTCCCAACTTTGAGATAGTTCTGGAAAGTCCAGACATTATTCTACAAATGAGCGTCAAAGGACTAGATAGAAACGTTATATAGAACAGATTTATGCTTAATTTAATGACGGTGCATTCATCGGAATGATTTTACAGTATAACTGAAACAAATTTACTTGCCTTCTAAATGTACTGGACTCTCATAAAACCATTTTTAGGAAATGTACTATGGATTCGGTTGAAACAACTAAAAAAAAGGAAAGTGTAAATTCTGCAGTAAGAAAATCAAACATTTTTATACTTACTATTTACGAGTCGCATTTCAGTACATTTTTCTCAAATATTCTATTTCGTCTCAATTAATATGCACATCAGTATTACTACTCACTATTACGCATCATGAAAGACGTAAACACTTCAAAAGCAAGTAAAAGTAAACAATATACAACGTAAATACCCACATATGTAATTGCCGTCTTTATTGCTATATTTTGTTGTAGATATTATTATCACATTGAGCACTTAAGACTGAAATAAATGAAATAATACGTACTTGAAAAAGTGCTTGTCCCAACATTGTTTCAGCCTTAAACATTGAAAGGGCAGCGACTTCCTTGGCTACAAAAATAAGGCGTTAATATTTCATTATCGTGCTGTATGCACGATAAGAAACAGAAGTAATGAATTAAATAGTAAACTCGAACCTTGTAAATTATAAAGCTATAAGCTCTTAACTAACAATAAACTGAATTTTGCACAAACAGGCAGCTGTCCTTGAATTCCCTTGATTTAATCCTTTGATCAGTTGTTATAATAAGGTTGTTTTAACAATAGGGGCAACAATATTCAGGGGAATTTTCTTTCACCATGTTAATTGGCGTTATCAAAAAAGGCATGCTATTATAAATACATAACAAGACATAGTACTTTTAACCCTGCTCTCGTCGCTATCATAGAGAGTGCACTGTATCTTTTTAGCAGTCTATTATTGAATAATTGTAAGAATTCAAGTAATTTTATGTATGTTACGCGAGTATATAGGGAACGTTGAGGATATAATAAAAACGGATCTGTAATTATTTGAGAATCCAAGACTGAATTAGGCAACCTCAATGCAAATGGTACGGGAAGAGAGTGACGAGGAAAGACCTTTGTTAAGCTGCCAATCCGAGGACCAAGGCTTTGACTCCACGTCAACTGTGGCTTCTGTTCAGGAGCTGGCGGGTACTCGGAGCGCGTATGTACATATTATGTACTATTTTAGATTATTCTGAGATTATTTAAAAGAAAATTGAAATCGAATGTTTGTTTTTTCCAGATGGGTTCCAATACTTCTTGGTCAAATTGCCAGTCTGCTTATTTGCCTCTCTGGAATTACCAGCATTGTACTTACTCAGTATGGAATAGCATTTCCAAGTGGTAAGAAATACTGTTAAGCAGGGGTGGATTTACTTTGGGCTGGCCCGGAAGTAAAAAATGTAGGGCCAGGGTTAAAAAAATTATCAAAAACCCACAGATTACAAGTGGAAAGGCCCAAAAAGCCATTTTGAGTCTTAGGGCCAAGATAAAAATTATTTTATTCATACAACCCTGCTATTAAGTACAGTTTACTCGTACTTTTTCTTTAAGAGCACCCCAAAAATCAATGAAACAATCCTTGTCAAAGAGGTGTCCTTTTCAGCATTTAATCAAATGTTAATGGGAAATGCGCATAGGCGACCACAAAACTGTATTACTACCAGCTGTGTTAATCGTTTTTTAATAATTATCTTTTCAGTTCAAAACTTCTCGTCGTACTTTCTAATATCAATTATCTTTACTACAAAGCTCGCCTTGGAAAGTAAAGGGGAAACAGAGGCAGATTTTGCTTTTATTGTGAGATCCCGAGGATGGAAGTATCTACTTATTGCTCTAGCGGATGTTGGTGGCAACTACTTAGTGGTCCGGGCTTATCAGTATACTAGTCTTACGAGTGTTCAGGTTTGAGTATTTCGTAAGGTGTATTTTAATTTCAAGCATAAAGGAAGTGGAAATCCCTAAAAATGTGTTAATTTATTTTTAAAATCACATTATATTCTCTGTAATTGTCATTTTTTGAGAGTGAATGAGCAATTCGTTTGCACATTTCTTTGTGTGGCATTAACAGCTTCTGGACTGCTTTTCAATTCCAACGGTTCTGGTACTGTCGTATTTTTTCCTCGAATCCAGATATGGACATTTCCATTATCTTGGGATAATACTCTCCCTTTTGGGAGTGATATGCTTGGTCTGGGCTGACGTTTCTTCTGGCAGAACGACTGAAGGTATCAACAATAACTCCATACATACAAATTGTTAGCAAAGTTTTTTTATTGCGAGTTAAATGGGTTTAGTTTTAACACACATGAATTTTAAGGGAGCAACCCAGTAATTGGTGATATACTGTGTCTTAGCGGTGCATTTCTCTATGGGGTTTCAAATGTGTCACAAGAATTTTTTGTAAAGAATTTTAACCCAACTGAGTTTCTAGCTTTTATTGGATTTTTCGGCTGTTTGATTTCAGCTGCTCAGACGTGAGTAGCTATTTTTTTTTTGCTTTTTGTGATTTTTTCATTCAAGCATTCAGTATATTGCTCATTCAATTCCGTTACATGGCTATGTTAATGCTTTGCTTCGCTTTTGCAGATTCCTTTTTGAAGACAGATCATTACTTGAAATAAACTGGACGTTACCAGCGTGCTTGTACTTGTTGACTTTTGGGCTGACCATGTTTTTCTTTTATACAATTGTGGCCCACTTGATGGTGATGTCCAGCTCAGTGGCTACTAACCTGTCGATCTTGTCAGCGGACTTTTACTCTATACTCGCCGGGGTTTTCCTCTTTCATTATGAAGTAAGATTTCGATGTAGTTTTTCGGAATTTCTGCGAGGTTCTTGAATAGTAATCGAAATATTAGTAGAAACTGCAACAAATTAATACATTATCAATGTTGTACGCAGTTCAGTGTGCTCTACTTCCTATCATTCATATTGGTCATGGGTGGGGTTGGAATCTTCTCTCTACGGCCTATAATAACCGGACGACACCGGGAAAATGTGCAAATCCAGGCAGAATAAGCCCCATTTTGTTACTGGCTTCTAACAATAGAATTGTACTAGAGTCGTTAATAAATACCGTACTGTTACATTTGTTTTAGTAACAATATTGTTTAACAATGGTTTTGTGTTTATTGAATCCGAATGAATTTTATTAGTAAACCGGAACTAGGAACTTTCAAAGCAATGTTTCAAATAATAATCACTACTTACAATACTTACATGATTGCTCAACAACATTTATTTATTTATGATTTATCAGTTTTAAAATTTAAACAGAAATGTTTAATCTACGGCGTCTCCGCGTCAAATGCAGCTGATGGGGCTTTTCTCAATAGAACTTGTCCAAGCTCTTCGATCTTATCCCGTCTCTCAAACATATAGGCTCTTGTGATCCACATCAGATCAATTAGGACTTCATCGCTAGTCTCGTCCAAGTCTATGAATTTTGGACAGGGAGGGGAAAACCGATAGAATGGAACTCCTATGGACGAGCACCAAGCCCTGGATCTTTCAACAACTTGTCCCTCTGATTGAGTTGCCTGAAAAAACAAATGAATTTCAAAATAAGTTTCAGAATATATATTGGTTATCAAACCAGCAAGACCGTATTTGTGCTCAGGATTCCAACCCAAACTGGTTCATATGTCAGCATAATTTGTGCAAACTGTATGGCAGTGGTTTATTAATTTGAATCGCAGTAAGTTTTTAATGTATAACTACCTGATCAACCAGCAAATTAAACATGACAGGAAGCTTATTCAAAGCTACGTAGGTATCAATAACACCTCTGGGCCAGCATATATCCAGACTCTCTGGATTCACAGGTTGCTTTGGCTGAATTCCGCAACCCAAACTCAGAACTATATTCGGAACATCAGTCCTCCCCTGGCATTGATACCCTCCAACAGACTTCATGGCCGTCCCGAACTGAATCAATTCAGTCAAAGCATCCAGAGTAGGATTATTTGCTATCAATCCTCCATCCACATATCTACTCCCATCCAATTTAAAGTAAGATGGCGCTGCCCCCGTCCACTTAGCAACTCTCCACACATACTCTCCTAAACCGGGGTCAATCTGCGTGTTCTGATTCATTATAGACTCCGGTGATAGATAGTTTCGGAACAAATGGAACTCTGCCGGTCTAGTGTCAATTAATGTTGTCGTAATGATAACCCTAGGACGCCGAATGTCACTCATTTTTAAATCTTCGCCGAATTCCTTTTTTAAGAAAGTATCCATCAGCTCCGCACTGTAAGGTTTGGAACCACCGAAAATGGTATCCTTTAAACGAATGTACAAAGCCTGCATTTGGATAACAGATTTGCCTACAGCAAGGCCCAAGCCCAAAACCCCCCCTGTGCTTGTGCCTGATATCCAGTCGAAGAGATGCGTGATTGGGAAGTTCACTATTTCTTCTAGTACTAACAACATTTGGATTAGTACTAATCCACGGATGCCTCCGCCATCTAACGTGAGCAGCCTTCCGCCAACAGTTTGGTCCAAGTGGCTTGTGCTTCGCTGGAATGTTTCAGAGGTGTGACTTTTTTGCATGTTCTCTTGTACGCAAAAAGCATTTAAGGCCTCATCCATTATGTGAAGTTCATTGCTTAAAACACAATTCACGGGTGGACATCCTGAAGCAGTGCCATCTGCTTTACATCCTGGCAAACATTCGTTCAGAGTCCCAGAAGCCACCGGTGGGCATCTATACAATTTTTAATTAATTTTTTCCATGATTCTCCGGTAATTTTGACATTTTAACGAATAAAAAAATGACGGAAACAGCCACCACATTTTTCGGTTTTCTGACACGTTACAAAAAAGCCGATGAAACATTATTTTTTTGGCGCATATTTCATGAACAGTGAGATATGATTTTTAAAAACCTGAGTAGTTCAAAGTAAGCTGTGGTAAAAATTCCCACCTTTTAGCACCAACTTTGTCCAAATAAAAGAGAACCTGATCAGCTTCCGACCGACCGCTCGAGCAAATTAGATGCCGCGCTGTGTGCCCGTGCTTGTTCTTTAAATTAATATCCGCTCTAAACACTATCAAGGCTTGTATAATATGCCGGGAGCAGAGCCTGGCAGCAACATGAAGAGGCGTATCTCCATCTTCGTCTTTTAAATCAGGATGACACTCATGACAGAGAAGAAGTAATGTAGACTTCAAATCGCCTCGTCGTACCTATTGATAATGGAATGCAACAGCAATGCAACATTTCTTGACCCCGAAGTTTACTCACTCAATCCAATCTAACTAACAATAAGGCCTGAGAATAAGAGCTCATCCAACACAAGTAAGCACAATATATTTATCTTTCCTGGGTGGCTCCATCTGTAACAAAGAAGTTTCAACCCATGTGCAAAGGAACATCCACATGTCTTAAATTGTCGGCGGATGTGGAAAACGTTCCAGATGCCCAACTATCCTAAAATTGGTAGTTGCACCATCAACCCGCCAGAACAAATGGCCAAAACCCCGCCGGTAAGTTTGCCCAACTACCTGGGTAGCCCAATTCTTTTTGCCCAGCTACCTGGGTAGCCCAATAAATTCTGGCCAACTTCCTTGGTAGCTCAATAAATTCTGGCCAACTTCCTGGGTGGCCCAATAAAACTATGCCCAACTACCTGGGCAGCCGAATAAAATTCTGCCCAACTACTTGGGTGGCCCAGTGAATTTCTGCCCAACTACATGGGTAGCCAAATAAAATTCTACCCAACTACCCCGCCGTTTCTACCTGCCCAACCACTTTGACCATTTGCCCAACTAACCGGGTTTGCAGGATAGGGAACTTTTTCCACATCCGATTGTCGGTAATAATTTTACACATGTACATCTGTATAATAATTCGCGGCAATATTGTCTCCGCAAATATAAACCTGCCAAAGTGTTGCACCATATAAAAATGGCACAAAAAAAGTTTATCCACCCATGGTGTCCCAGAATTAAGGTCAAACTCAAGGTAAATTTCTTTTCGACCATTTTTACGTCAAACAATTTACAAAGTTAGTGTAGAATATTTTTATGTTTTCGTACTTCCAAAATTATTTAAATAATTTTCAAATACAGCTAATTCCAACATTCGTATATTTAACCCTTGAAGGGGACTGGATCACATTACAATTTTTAAAATATCCCAAATCAAAAATAATTTTAATTCATATATGTACCTTCTGGAAGCTGTATGCTGGTCAGAAGCTACAATCATGATTTTTCCAGGTGTCCCCAGGGGTTCACCACACCAGGGGTGGATAAATGTTTTTTTTTGTGACGCTTTGGGCATAATTATCATGAATTGTTATACAGATATACTTTGGTAAAATCATTACCAACAATTTAAGACATTTGTCCCTGGCAAATAGGATGGAAATGATTTATCGTTAATGAAAGAGCCGCAGAGGCGAGGATAAATGCTCACTGTGTGCTCACTGTAATATCACTATAATCGAAAATAGCCAGACAGTGACATATGTAGATAAGTACTTACTGCATTATGCAGAGCTGACCTGCCGTGATTATCCACAATATTTGGATCACAACCAAGTTCCAAAAGTAAATCAATGATATCAGTAGTTTGTGCCCAATGCAGAGGCGTCCCTCCATCTTTTAAATCCTTCAACCGAAAACAAGAAGTATTAGACTCACAATAAGCATAATTTCCAAAAGGTATAAGATAATCTGGCAGTGATTATAACAAACTTGCAACTACTACTGCAGCTTCACCTTGAGCAATAACTGATCCTTATTTTTTTGCAAAATCTCCTTCACCGAGCAATCTGACTTAGATTTGATGGCCAAATGAATAGGAAACGAGTCTTTGTATGGGATGTTTACGTTCGCACCATATTCCAGAAGCATCTTTTCAAAGAATAAGAAATTGTATAGAATTAAAACAATTGATCCCTGCCATAAAAACTACAATGAAAGATGAATTCCCACAGTAAAAACAAATCTCTCTATAATGGTTCCATTTAAGTATGTATTCTCATCTTAAGGGCCAAACAATTTTTCCCAGCAAGCATTCTACATTACAAATCGTAATCTTAGTTATCATATCTACACCAGCGTCATGGGTTTCAAAATTTTGAAAGAAGTGGGAGTAGTAATTAGTCTTTCAATGAGCATTCTAGTAACTAACCCTCCACCTTAATACAGTAAAACTTGTCTATAGTGGTTTCTCTAGGTGCAAGAAAATTTGACCACTATTAACAGGGACCATTATGCCGGATATAGTGGTCCTAACCACTATATGCAGTACGTAAAATTAAATCATTCTCACTCTCGATTAATGCATTAATGGTTGCTTGGTATGCAATATTTTATTAACAATTACATTTTATTAAAGTAATTACTAATTTTTGAATGCTTTAGACTTTTAATATTGTTCCAAGCGAGAAATTCTTGAAGGACAATGTACACAATTAACGTTCTGGTTTTTTACCCTAAGAGCGTTGTCCACACGAAATTTGTATTTTATATGAATATATTTTTTATACCGATGATTTTGGCATTTTAAGATGTTCTGCAACTTTTTCATGTGAGGAACCCTTTTATAATAACTCTAATACTAATGTTATTGACATTGGAAGAGATTGTCTGTATTTTCCCCAAAACGTCATAGTTCTCTTTAAAATAGCTTCGAAAACCAATCATACCGAGCATACATACATAAGGGTTCATTCTTTTATTACGTCATCACCAAAGGGGGAGGGGGGACGAGAAGAAATGATGATGACGAAGATAGGAGGGGGGGGGAAGGTTTTATAAAAATGACGACAGTAACATCATCCGTCGGAAATTCAAATTAAAAAAACTGAGGTTTACCAAAAATCTAAAAGCTAAAGCTGAAAGCGTAGACTACAGTCTATTCAACAGTAGTATTCATTGTATGAATGAAACGTATTGGATTCGACATGTTTAGACTCCTTCATATTAATACGAATCAAAACCGTACCACGTGATATTGTCACGGGTGTATCAGTGGTTACTGATGACGTAATAAAAGGAGGAGGGGGGGTAAACGGTCGATGATGAACGTGATGATTTTCTAGACAGGTGGGGAGGGAGGGTAAAAATATGGCAAAATTTTGATGACGTAATAAAAGAACGAACCCTAAGCCACAACATCATTTTTCAAGTTGACAAACTATGCGCGATTTAAATTTACACTGATGTTTATTCGGACCACTGTATGCAGAGTTGAAATTGAAAGCATGTATTTCTATAAGAATTGTCAAAAATCCCAGGGCATAATTGAAGGGAGACCACTATATAAAAAGCTATTATATGCAGGGTTTACGTAATGTTAAAAGATAGGACTTATGACGGGGAAACGTTATATGGGCCACTATGAGGAGGAAACCACTGTATAGCCGGCCACTATAGACAAGTTTTACTGTACATACATGAAATCATTACATATGAAGCTTTTTACTGCTTCAACCTCCAACGCATGAGGTTGTCAGCTTTCCTTCCACGCTTCAAAATCAATAGGATTGCAGTATTGCAGCAAAAGCATACAAAAACTTGTACAAGTTGGACTATTTGTAAAGGTCCTATTTTTTATATATTTTATGTTTATATCATACATTAAAAAAGGGGGCGTGACGTGAAATCCGTCAAAGATTTTATCTACTCATTTCTCAGTAATAATAATTTATTGCAATTCTGCAAGCTAGAAAAGTTTACTTTATAATTAAATTAAGGTTTTGCAAGTATTCCTAATAAAACATTTAATCATAGCATCACTTTGAACCGCCCGATTCACCCCCATAGCATCACTCTTACATCATTTCATTACTAAACACAACAAAAACTGATTGTTAGTACATACTTACCTTCACTTGCTCCGTACTATCTTGCTTGCAAGCCATATTCAATGGAGTGTAACCTTCAGCATTGAAAAGGTCTTTTAACATCGGTGATTTGATTTCTGCTTCCTCCAGCAAGCGCTAATGATATTTTATTCAGTCCAAAGGATTATTCATTGCTCATTAAACATAGGGTTTGTCCTGAACCTACATACGACTGAAAAAATAGGAAATGTACGTATAAATTTATACAATGCTGTTACAAGTACACCTTCAAAACAGCTACGCTTGCATTCGGATAAGCAACAGCTTGATGAATGACATTATTTAACTTCAAATCCGTCCGATCCATCTGAGCATTCAAGGCCAGCAAAGTATTGACTGTGTTAATATTACCACGTTCAACGGCAATGTGTAACGGCGTTTTATTTAGACTGCCTTCTTGATCATTGATGCGCCTTTATAAAATTAATTTGTACACAAGTAATTACTTCGTAAATAACGATGTAGATGTAACATGAAACTATATCGAGCAGAGCTTTCACTAAATATAATTAATTATAAGGAATAAACCTACTGTAAAAGAGTGTCGTGTCGTAAATACTGATGTAGATCAAAGTAGGCAATTAAATGCACAGCCTCCCAACCGGGGTTTCGACGAATAACTCCACTCATTCTTTCTAATTGTGCATGGTCACAGATCTAGCAATTTAAAATAGTTCGCATGAATTTAAAAAACAGGAATACAATAATCACATATTTAAAAAAACTAAAAATCCAGTATTGGTGCAAAACACACTCTACGCCGCTTACCTTTTTATCAATTTTAACCAGTGGGGCCAAACATTCTTTGAATTGTATGAAGTGAGTCAAAGACTCATCTTCATTGTCAGTTCGGTAGAGAGAGTACATCCGATCCGTTTCCGGAACGTGAAGAATAATATTAAACTTCAAGGGGAAGAGAGGCCTCTCCATGGGTCCGTGCAAAACAACACATTCCCATCGTCTTAATATCGGGTATAAATGTACCTGGTCACGGGCCCTGGACCCATTTAATTCTAATACTAAAGCATTAGCATTCTCAAATCCATCCACGGTTTCCCGACTTGGAGACGTATAATTTGTGACAATGCCCCGAACAACATTCCCCAAAAAATTACTAAATGCCATTTTCCAGAATTTTCCAAATTAGTTTTTAACCTCGACTAATAATTCACATCTAAAAACTTCTTAATATAATTATAAACTATTCCGTTCACTACTTTAATTTCATTTAGGTATCTATAGTTAACCAGCCATCACTTTTTATTTATTTATACTGTATATAATTATTTAATGTGTTTACTGTATATAGTTAATCAAGGTTTGATCGTCAATTTAAACCTATATAACTTGAGGTCATAGGTAATTATGCTGCACTTGCATGAGATTTATCACAGACTGTCCGAATGCTCTACTCTGATTACTGTGAGTCACAGGGAGCAAACGCTATTAAATCAAGAAGGTAACTTCAGTCATGAGTAACTACAACCTACTTAACATTTATTTTCTTTTGCGTATATGCACAGATTCCAGAAGTAAAATGACTAATAATTACTTCGTTCGCTCCTTCTTTCGCACGAAAAGGAGGATTAAACAGGGCCGACAATTACAAATTACAACCAATGTACATGTGTACGTACAACGTACAAACGACAGACACATAACAATTATGTAGGTTTGAATTTAGCGCCGGAAATGTTTTTCCTTGGATGTTGCTCCAAGCTCTCATAATATTGGGAAGTAAAATTTTAGCCGACACTGCCGACAGCCGACATGTGTCTGGGGATTTTAGCCGACAATTGTCAGGCAAAATGGGATTTTGGCTGACATCCGACACGACAAAGTTTCTACCCGACCAGACATTTCGAGATAGTGGCCGACATCCGACATTGTCGGGATTTTTATGAATTTTAGCCGTCATGTCGGACGATTTTAGCCGACTTGTTTCGGGTGAAAGTGGATTTCGGCCGAATTATTTTTTACAATTATTCTAGCCGACATCTGACAAAAGGTTGATTTTACCCGACATGAATTTTTTCCTCTTCCGACATCCGACATGTCGGAAGATAAAAATGATGTCGGAAGACGCAAATATATTTTCATGTCGGCTTAAATCTCCCGGCATGTCGGATGCCAGAAGAAGAAAAAAATTAATGTCGGCTAAAATCTCCCGACATGTCGGATGTCAGAAGAAGAAAAAAAATAATGTCGGCTAAAATCTCCAGACATGTTGGATGTCAGAAGAAGAAAAAAATTAATGTCGGCTAAAATCTCCCGACATGTCGGATGTCGAGAGATGAAAATATATTTTCATGTCGACTAAAATCTCCCGACATGTCGGATGTCGAGAGATGAAAATATATTTTCATGTCGACTAAAATCTCCCGACATGTCGGATGTCGAGAGATGAAAATATATTTTCATGTCGACTAAAATCTCCCGACATGTCGGATGTCGAGAGATGAAAATATATTTTCATGTCGACTAAAATCTCCCGACATGTCGGATGTCGAGAGATGAAAATATATTTTCATGTCGGTTAAAACCCCCCGACATATGTCGGCTGTCGGAAGAAAAAAAAATTTCTGGTAAAATCTCCCGACATATGTATGTCGGATTCGGAAGAAAAAAAATGTACGTCGGTTAAAATCTCCCGGCATATGTCGGACATCGGAAGAAGAAAAAATTGTCTGGTAAAATCTAGCGGCATATGTCGGGTAAAATCAACCTCTCGTCGGATGTCTGCTAGAATAATTGTAAAAAATAACGTGTCGGCTGAATCCACTCAACACAAGTCTGCTAAAATCGCTCTATATGTCGGCTAAAATCCATAAAAATCCCAACAATGTAGGTGGATTCTGGTCGAAAATGTCTGATGTCGGCAGCTATCTGGAAATGTCTGGTCGGGTATAAACTTTTACGTGTCGGATGTTCGCCAAAATCGGCTGACCTTGTCGGTCAAAATCCGATTTTGCACGCAGTCTAGCGGCTTGATCCACTAGTATTAAAATCATATTGCCGAAATAATTTTTTTCAAACGAACATTTTCTGACATAATGCCCTTTTCTGAAATACAATTTCGTATAATTATAATCTTACATTACAGAACTTCTTTAAATACATAATTACTTGTGGAGATTCCCTCATCGTTTCCCATTATTTCACCTTGTTCTACAGTGTCATTTACAATGACCTTAAGATTTGCTTCCAAGCAAGTATCTTCAAATATCATTATATATAATAATAAATATCACTATTCAAATATCTTCTGTCACCTTTTGCAGGTCTATGAGCAAGCCAGAAAAATATACAAAACCCCATTCAATGGGGTTTCCAACATTTCCAAAGCGCGTAAGCCCCATTGGAACATTACTTTACGCGCTTTGGAAATGTTACAAATCATGACAACTTGTAAATAATTATCTGTATTTATAACTGTTTACGAAACGCCTGTACTCTTAAATTTAGAATTTATTGTAGATGTAAAATTGTCGAGTTTTTCAAATAGAGTCCAAGCCGTGTCAAGAATATTTCAAAGTTTTGGATTTTAAGAAAATTTTATTGGGATTAATTTTCTTAAATATTGGCTGTCCACCTAAAAATTAAAGCCACAGCATCCTACAATGTGAGTCAAGCGTTAAAAAGTCAAAACCTTTTATTTCTGTTGTATTCTCTTATAGCAAAAATTTGTTTAAACAAATAATATAATTTGACTATAGAAGAAGCGTTTTAATTTATCCTGGAAAGCACACATCCTGAAAATATTCGGGATAATTACTGAATCATTTGAATCCAATAAAACCAACCAGAAGTTACAAATAGATCAGTGTTCATTACTCTGTATGGATGCTGAATTATATTTACATACAAATGCTTCCCTTGTAACAGAGATGCTCCAATGAGTTTTCCTTCCTTGAATCCTTCGAATGCAAAAAATAGATCTATTTCCTACCTTCAGACCTCTTCAGATTGAAGGCTTGAAAACAAAATTCCTTCCTTCACCCTTCCTTCAAAGTAGTTTTGTTGAGATCCTTCCTTAAACCTTCAGTAATAATTAATATCCTTCCTTAATTCCGTCTTCCGTAATATTTTATTTTCATACATAAGACAACAAAGTTACGAGTCATTTACTATTCAATGCTTAAACGACAAACGTTGAGACATTGTACATATTTAGTATTCGTTTCAATTTAAAAAAAGCCTTCGATATTCCCGATACTGAATCGGTTGTGGCACAGTATCAATCGACGAGTTCGGGTCAGCGCTCCAGCTGTCGAAAAAAGTCCCCACAGACAGACCATGTGCTCGATAATATTGCTGTTAATGCGAAAGCTACTTTGTTTTACAACAACAACACATAAGTGCGTCGATTCGAAAAATTACAGTACCCACTAGAGCATCACCCCGTGGGATATTTTAGGCCCGTGCCCGCCCGTGGCTCGTAACGTTTTACCCGTACCCGCCCGGCCCGAAATTAGTGTCTATCAAAAAAGCCCGGCCCGGCCCGCAAAATTAAAAAAAGCCCGTAGCCCGCCCGCAAATACCATACATCTTAAATACTGAAAAACTGTATTTTAAAATATTGGTGTTCTTGACGGTTACATACAGTAGTTAAACTATCTTGTTTATTAAGACGGCAATACAAAAGCTTATGCTGCTATTTCGGCTTTGGTAAGCACTTCTGGTGGCGTTCTTGAATTTATTACAATGTTAACTTCTGGATTTTTATTACAAATACTTGAACTACTAGAAGGATTCATCTTCTAGACTAAATGGAATTTTCCACAGTAATGAAGAGCGAAATGAAACTTACTAAATAACAAATGCAGGTATGCAAGAAAACTTTTCTTGCATACCTGCCTTTGTTATTTATTAACAGTCGTACAGACGGGCACGGGCCTAAAATATCCCACGGGGTGATGCTCTGTCGTACACCAAGCGTTAGTTTGTTTGAAAGCTAAAATTGCAAACGTCTGAAATTCGTTCAAGTCATTCAAGTCTATGTACATTCACAACCGCTGCTCCTGCATTCACAACTAATGGAATTTCTCACGGGCTTTTACGGGCTTTCACGGTCTTTTTTAACCGCGATGAAAAGACCGTACCCGCCCGTAACCCGTCAAACGTAATAATTTTTACCCGTACCCGCTCGAAGCCCGTGCGGGCCGGGCTTTTTGCGGGCTTACCCGTAAATTTTAACCGCCCGAGATGCTCTACTTGGCAAGCACTCCTACGTCAACTTCAATTTTTCTACCAATGAGCTGAGACTTTACTTGTTTCTTCGTAATTTTTTTCCACTCTTCCCTTCATTTCTGTCAAAAAGAAGCACTTCCTTCCCTGAAGGAAGCTTTCATTGAAGGGTACCCGTCGACGGGTGCACATGCCTGTGTAAATACACTCGGACACTTTCAATGTGTGGCGTTACAATGATGGCATTTACTGTAAATAGAGTAAATAGTAATTGTGCCATAAAAGTGAATTCTGGAGGCTTTAAGCCATAAGTCCGTGATAACTTTGGAGAATAAAAAATATTTTCGATTTTTTCTAATTATTAATCTCTGATTTATTTGATTCGCTTGCTCAGAAGAATTCGTGGTCAGTGGGAAAGATGCGTGGCGTGCATCTTTCAAGACATTAAATGACGTGTTAACATTACAGTGAGGAACAAGTTACAAGTTGTTCAGAGAAGCGTAATAAGCTTCAATCAAAGAACTTTCATGTCTGAACAACTTGAACTACTCAAATGTTGTTCTTCACCCTCCAAAGAATTATTTCCTGCTGCAAAAATTAAACTTCCTATATATAAAATCCCCAATGCTAAAAACAATCTTATTTCCTGAAATATTTCTAATAAAAGACGAACTACGATAAAGCTATCAGAGCTACGCAACTAGTTTCGATTCTCGTACGTACTAATTCAGGTAATCAAGGTTCAGATACTTATGTGAATTCTGATGCATACGTACAGGAAACCCCCCGTAGTATGTAGTAAGTTATTCTGAAGCAAGAAATTGCCAAAAATACTTTTGCGCATCCTCATTGGATTAAAAAGGTTTGTTTACTGCTTCGGAACCTGCATTTTTGCTATTTTTTATCCAAATTATTTGATCATTTATAGCGCTTCGAGTTTTCAATGGAGCCCCAGTTGGGATTTGCCACTGTGTTGACAAATGTTACTTCTCTTTTAATTACTTTTTAATAATTTTAAAAAAGTAGCATTTCTTCCCCTACATATAAGTAGTGTATAGCCAGCATGTCTTGCTTCACCCTATTTTGGTACTGCCTGGTCGCGTCATGTGTATTCGATTTGACGATTGGAGTAGCCACAATTGAACATGAGAATAAGGTTTACTTTTGCAAATTCACAATAACTTTTTAATAATTTGTTTATTAAAAAGCTAGAATGGTTACGAATCAAAGTATAAAGTTTTCTAACATCATTTTGTTCCCTTTTTCTTTGGATTTTAGCACACTCTGCATAAAGGTAATGTCTTACTCGCAGGGAAATCTGTTGGAAATAAGTTGGTGAAATTCCCTTATTACATTAGTGGTTATGATTATGAAGACAGACCTGGTAAGTGGTTTTCATTCATAGCAATTTTTAACTGTAATAAAAATAAAGGCCAAACGTATTCGAGAAACTTTATGCATTTGGATAGGGGAACATTATGGGGTCGGAGTAGGGGGACTGTAATGCTCTTGAGTTAGGGAAAAATTAGGCGTTATTGTAATTAAGGGATTTTTAAGTCGTGGATTTGGGGAATTGTTATAGTTATAAATAATGACAGGATTTTAACAGACCGATTGTATTCATATTTTCAGCTTGGCATGTCATCTATATATTAGTTTAAATATCAATCAATCCAAATTCCATCCATCCGTTCGTTGAACGGCTGGAGCTATAGGTTAAAATAATCATAAGCTTGCTTTTCATTTATCGTTCGTACAACTTTTGAGGTTCATTGGTTGATCAGTGTGTTGATGGCAGTTAATTATTGCGATTCTACAGTTTTGGTGATGGAGTGGGGCAAGTGGGATATTCGAACGTTGGCGGAGAAGGGCGGAGAAGAATTGGAAAACTTTGAGACCAGCGTTGATCAGTTCGTGGAATTAATCAGAACAGGGTTTTTCGCTAAAAAGGTCAATGAATCCGAATCCCAAGAGATTGACGTTGTGGGAATTGTTGCACTACTGGACTTTGATGGACTGAGTCTCCGCCAAATAGGGACTACTAAAAGTAAGTTCAACTAAAATTTAAACTATTTCAGGAATTCCAATTCTCCTTATGCATGCTATAGCTTCTGAATCATTTTGATTTGGGCATTAGCACTCGGGAAAATAAGGGTTTGGTATGGTTATTCAAATTTCGATGGTAATCATGATGAAGTTATAAGTACATGACTGATAAAACCATTTTAAGGTCTGCAGTTGCTTGTCAGGAATTTTGCGAAGTTAGAAAGATGTCATGGTCAATTTGCCTACGGATTCATTGTTAATTGTAAGTCAAAAGCATCTGTGTACATATAATAATAATATGTGGTTAATTTTTATGATTCTGCCTTTCACTTGAAAATATTATTATTGCATTCGCAAGGGAATTATAACATTTGAAATAATTATTACTTTCCACTGCTGTAGCTAACCCATTGGCGCATCAAGTAATTCAGTTGGCCAAGCCATTCATGGCTAAGTTTTTGGAGCGGATAGAAGTCTTTGGAAGTAATTCCAGAAAGTTCATTCCAGAATTATTGAAGAAAATTCCTAGGAGTCAAGTACACGATGCTTATGGCGGAACTAAAGGTTTTCGACCTGTTGCCGTGTATAGCTTGATTTAGTTTGATTTAATGCTCGGAATGACAATCAGTGCTAATGCTTTTAATTGAACTGATTGTTGCAATTTGTGATGGTATATATGTACGTATATCTTTGTGAGTTTTTGTCTCCATGTATATCGATGATTATATACCTTTGGTCATTTATGCCTATCTACGTTGCTGAGTTTGTTAACGGATTGTAGCACTAATGACCAGCACAAAGATTATTTTAATGCGCTTATTACAATGTCAGACTAATTTAAACAGTGCTCATCGTAGTTCAGGTACTATTTTAACTTTGTACTTGTGAGAATTATGTGTTATTTTAAAAATGAAGCCATTAAATATTTGAAAAAACAAACAATTACTCTATTAGCCCGACCCGGCCCGCCAATGGGCTAAATATTTGATATTCAACCCGGCCCGTTTTATGTTCCTTAAATTTTGTGAAGCCCAAACCCGTTAAAAACCCAGTCTCCAAAATTTTTTACAACCCTAACCCGCTAAAAACCCGATCTTTAAATGGTTTTAAAACCTGATGAAAACCCGGCTTTTTAGTAACAATTGAATCCCATGTGAAGCCTTTGTTTACATATTCTATTATATTTACATCATACATATACTATCCATTCCTACTCATCACATTCAATAAGCGAGCTCTAAAGGAGCAAAACTTCTTTTTGGCTCTGAAAATTTTTGAACATAAACTATCAAGCGGAAGGGATCATTTCAAAATGTTTAAGCATGTGTACGTATTAAATACATTGAACTATTATTTATCATAAATATATGTACATACGTAAAAACAATGATGGAACTCTGCGCAGCGTCAAATAGGTATGCCACCTATCTGTACTAATTGTAAATTCTATTCTAGTAGGATTGTCGGGTCATTTGTAATTTCTGGCCCGCCCGAAACCCGAACTGAAAAATAAATACAGGCCCAAGCCCGATCTTAACCCGGTTTCATTGTTTTAGTGCAGCCCGAACCCGGTCGGAGCCCGACGTAAGTTCGTATTTACAGCCCGAACCCGGCCAAAAACCCGGCCGGGCCGGGTTCGGGTCGGCCCGAATCCAAAAACCCGTGTCCGGGCCCCAGCTCTATGCTGTAGTAAAGCGTGCATCAAATAAATTTTACGAATTTTCTTCAACTTTAATGTAAAATCGGGATGAGTGGTCAATAATATTTGAAATGTAATAAAACACAATGACACCAAAGTAAAATCCCTTGTTGCTATTTTGCGCCGATGTAAGAAAACGATTATCTCGCATTTATTGTCGCCGCTGTATAGTGCGACTTTAGAAAATATTTTGTGTATTTTGGCGAAAATGAAAATTATTTTACGACATCTTAAAAATTAATGAGCTACACAATTACAAAAATATTTACGAAACGTTTACCTTAGTAAAATCTCAAAATTAAGAAGAAACTAGGCTGCCTACATATGTGCTAGATGTTTATTTGTAACCCTATAAGCTGACAATCTGGAAGCTATTTGCAAGCGTGCTTTACTGAACTTGAAACTTATTAATCTCCCAGTATAAAATTACAGCTCGGTTGAAAAACATTAGTTTATCTTTTTAATTCATTTATTAAAAATTCATGGCATACGTTTTACTGTGTCGGAAATGGGATACAGCATTTATGATTTAGTATAATGAAGTTATTATAAATATTGGAAAAAAATCGTAAAGGCAGAAATAGAGAGGATACTTAAAATACAATCCCGAATTTTAAAACTAATACATCACAATTTCGCAGCATTAATTGCTATTTAAAAGCACTGATGTCTTCTCACTGTCAGTTATTGTTGTCTTCAGAGGTCGAATAAGTGTACTGAACTTTCTTTGCACGGAACTTACTGTAGGAATTGTCAAAGCGGAGAGTGTCTAAAAGTAGCAAAACATTTTTTTTTAAATTATGATACCTTTCATAGTTTCTAACTTATTGTTAAATCAAAGTAAAAGGACGTTCTCGTTACACCATTTCTCTATACGAGAACAAATATTTGACACATTCCCCTTATAGGCAATAGACACATAGAAGGTAATCCGCAATGATAATTTTTCTCCTCAAAAGGCCATTATTGTCATTGTAACAGGGGGGAAAAACCTTAAAATAGGTTCTGTAATAGGGTAAATATACTTGACAGCTTGGCTGCCAACAACCAAAATTTGCTTACATGTCCCAGCTTCAGCCACAACGTGAGTTCCCTTTTGCACATGCAAGTGAGCATCAGCCCTTCGACAACAAAATAGCTCATCGTTCCCGTGTAAGAAGCTAAATCCGATGTCATAGTCTTCACATTTAAAATTCCAACTAAATGACATAAAAAATGTTTGAATAATTAATTGGCTTTAAAACAATAGATACATATGTATTTATATATGATTACGCAATTTATTACATGCATTTACTAAATTACTATGGATGCAAATTCCCTTTTAAAAGACTTATTATATAGACAAATTATATTTCATTGTTCAACTTACTACAAACGAGCTCCAGACTTTGAAACATTAATATCCACGTTGGCACTTTGACCCGGGGGTATCATGAGACTAGAAAAGGTTTTGTCGGGAAGTGCTATGCCTTTCTTCAACCATTCAATCCCTTGGTCCACAGTGTACTAAACGTTTAGGTAAAATTATCTCTCAATACTGCTTTTAATTTTGAATTCCAAAATTGTATGAATCTTATTGTGGAACACGAAATCTGTATTATTTTCCATACATTCGGGCAGGAAGTATTAGATCCGCCATACTCCGAGGGCAACTCATCCGGTTCAATGTTTTCCAACAACGCCGCTCGCCACTCTGCAGTGTTAGAGCCGAATACTTTCACTTTCGATAATGTATGGCCAGTTAAGATGGGTTTAAAGAAGGCAAAGAGCACTTCAAATATTTTAGGAGCTGAAAATTATGGGGAAAATTGTATTGGTTAAATTGACTCGAATTTTAAACCTTCCTTATCTCCATCCATGAATTAAAAATTGAATGCGTACAAGTTTGAAGCAAAAGTAAAATGGATAGTGAAACGGCTCGCTCACTTTTGCATCGTCACAAACTTTCAGACATTTATTTTTGGTTGAAAAAAACTTGAAGACATTCGCTTCTTATACATACATAACGGTTAGCGAACGCCATATAAGTTGCTAACATTTTCTATCACATTAAGCAGAGTTTTGATACCTTACCATTAACAACATAAGCAGCTTTCAAAGTTTCAGGGTAATTGGCCTCAAATATCTTCATGACGTTTAGTTCTGCCGCAATTTCTGTATGAAAACAAAAAATATTGGAGATTTAAAATTTGTCGAAATGAAATAATATTGAGGAATTTATTTAATGAAAACAGTTGTTACGAAGGAATGGAATGCTTTTAAGGAATGCTGATTTTGGGTTAAAGTGCCTGTATAAAAATAATTGCATTAGAGTATCTAGGAGTAACATACTTTCCCGACAAAACATTTGTTTCATTGAAAACCCTTCCATGTCATAAATAAGGACGAATTGTGTAATGGGCTCTTTTTTTCCAATGCTGTCCTGCCGCATAAGAGCCGTGCCTTGTTCCAAAAATTGAATCCAAAACTTGACAAAATCAGATGCATAACCTTTCTCTACAATTTGACGTAACTCCCATTTCCCGTACGGTTGAAGGCAGACTGAAAAAAGTAGATATGATTTTTATGAAATGTGAAAGTAGGTACAAAGTTAATACATTAACATTAAATATGTAGTCAAACGAAAGAATTTATGTGCATTTAATTACAATAATTGTATTTGCATTCTGAATTCCAAGTAAGAAAATAAAAACCACTTACTGACACATCCGTCCTTGTCAGTCCCGGAGCATCTTACAGGAAGAGCATCTCTTACAATAATTGGTGCTTCCCAAACTTTGAGAATTGAGTCGACTTTGTTGTCCTGTCGCCATTTCATGGCCTGTCATCATCAAATTAAATTAGATATACACATAATTCCATTTTGAATCACGTCAATCCTTTAAATAATTTAGTAGCCACTCCTCAAACATTGAAGCATTTACAGATTATGGTAATTATTATACTCACGAAAAACAAAATTGTATAAGGTAATTTTAAATGATAGTTGTCTAAACAAATGGGACGACTGCAAAAATATTTACACGAACACAAGCATACATACATATGATTATACAAAAAATGTCATTAAGATTCAAGGGGAATTATTTTTTGCTGCAGGCAAGACATTTGACGGAAGTGGAAGTACCTACACAGACAAATAAACCACTTATACAGCAGCCACTACAGACTAACTTAATAAAAAACAAGAAGCAAAATTAAGTACCTTCCGCAGCATCTCTTCAGCCTTGTCCACGTTTAATTCACGAGCTGAAAAAGACAAATGGTCAACTCATAAATAATTTTTTCAGTTTGTTACATTGCAAAGGTACAAAGATATAGACTTTTATATTCTCTTTAAAATAATCATAGTTTATGAAGTTTTCCATTGGCTGTATTTGGGGTTTGAATAAAGCACATGTAACAATTGATACACAGTTACAACTACTTCCACATATGTACATACAAGAGATACCTATTATGTATGAAATCCAGCTGTGAGAATACCTGTAATAAGCAAAGGATGGAAATCCAGCAGGTTCATCGAGCAGCGTAAACAATAACAGAGTAGAGGACACTTGACAATTTGGAGCCAGATGCTAATTAGTTATTACATTCTTTACCGTAAAAGATTCTGACTTTAACCCGAGCGAAATTCGCAGGCAAAAATTGTTTTCAATTTAAGTTGCATCACCACATCCTCGCTTGTTTTTGAACTTCTTTGTTCTCTTGGAAATAAAATAACGTGCTGGGAAAGGTAAAATGTTTACGAAAATAGTATATTTATATACAAAGTTAGTCCTTTTATTTGACACTCGTACTAATTCACATAAAGCAAAGAAGCATCAAATATGCGGATTGCCCATTTCGATAAAAAAAATCCCATAATTTCTGTAGTTCATTTCCTTGACCGAACAAAATATTTAGGCCCTCAGGGCAGGGGTGATAATCTTATAGCAACGCTGGAATATTTTATACTCTGCACTAAAATTTTAACTGCATGTTTTAAAAGAAATCTGTGTATTACCGCTCGATATTGTTTTCACAAAACATGTTGAAACTAGATACTTGTGCGAAATTTTCCGGGTTTTTCAATAATCAGTGTCTATAGATAGCCCAAAGATAAACACAGTTGTTGTTTGAAAGCTTGCTATTTATAATAAAAAATGGATTCCACTGAAACCAATTTAAATGTGAAAAATAATCAGTATCTATGTTTTAAGTTGCCTGAATGGAATCAATGGAATGAAAAGCTAAGGAAGAATTCGGAAAAATTCCACCTCAAAAATAGGCGCGAGGAAGAATTAATGGGGTTCCCATTTTTATGAGAAATTTTATAGAACTGCCTTTGTGAGTCCAAATCTGGCTGCAGGAGCGAGGATGAATAGCGATGAACATGATTTGTAATTAACAAGTAAATTAACGGAAAACCACCACTTTGATTCCTTCAGATCCTACTGTGATTACAAATATTGTCAAAGGACAGTATGAAACTAATTTAATAATTAAATTGTAACAATTCGAAAAATTAGTTTTAAACATATTTAGAAATGCTTGCTATACAATGGGGTAATGGAATATTTAATATAGTTTCCTTTATGAATGTCAAAAATGATGTAAAGTACTCTTCGACCATTTTAATTGTTAGTAATTAGCTCATCCCCAATCTACTCTTCCTGTGCGCATTTTGAACCGCTGAAGATCAATACACACAAGTGCTAAATTGTTTCTTGATTGGGTCCAAACGGAAAAAACAGGTTCAGATAAATGCACACCTATATTATATGTACATATAATTTTGTATATACATGGTCCCAGAAAATTAATAACAACATTCCGGTTTTTACCTCATAAGTCTAAACAAAACCTTGGAAGGGAGTAAATAAACTAACTTATGCATACACATGTGTCACAAGATAAACTCATTTAATAGCAATAATCATAAAAGTGTTATTGTTGTTTAAGTCTTGAAATAGGAAAAGCCTGTGAAAGAGCTGCAAAAGCACGAGTTCATGAAAAGACAAGGTGAGGAGCAACGCTATTTGCATACCTAACTCTACGCACCCTAATTTCTCAAACAGTCTCAAATTCTATGTGGAAAAAGGATTTGCAATAGAGTTTGTTTACAAGATCAGTTGTTCCTACCATGCAAACCGTCTGCCTTCTGTATGAATTATGCAAGAGCAATTATTCTATAAATACATAAGTTCAATTACCTCGCAACCACCTCAACAAACAAAGATCTTGCTGTTGGTAGTTATCCAACTTGTCCAGAAGGTCACCGATTTGAGTGCGGAACTGTGAAGGATTTAAAAATGCTTTTTTTCAAAGATCATCCGGAAACGGAAATATTCAATCTAAAATTTGACTTCCTTTTTATCTTTCGAAGTTATTTATAGAGATGTAATACCAATAATATATACTATTAAGTTTTATTGATTACTAGCAAAAATCTCCAATGACCAAATCTGTTCACAAGTATGTAAAAACTAATTAAGATATAAAGGTATTTTCTCTCTAGGGACAAGCATTTCGGGATCGATGAGTCCCATTATCACATTATTAATTTTTATCCTTATAGGAACACTTTACTTTATTAGATAAATTTTACTTCTCCCAAGGGTTCTCTTATAAAGGAAGTCCACAGTACTGTCATTTTTATCAAAAAGCAACTGTAAGCTTGAAATTGTTATGACTGCTAATGGTCTCTGTTCCAAAAGCGTTTTGCTTTAAAAATATCCCGTTACAGTACACGTTTCCTAGTTTCCACGTATTTTTTCTTAAAATTTCACTTCCTTAGATATTCCGTAGCAAAAGTAAGGAAAGGAAATCATTAAAACTAATAAGTACAAGATTTTAAATAACTTTTAATTCAAAACTTGCAAGACAACGGTTTTAGTATCAAATACTTTGTAACACAGTTACAAAATTAATGATTTTGAAGCTTTACAAAAAAAGGAAACTAATTTCAATGGCAGTAAATAATATAAAACTTACATTTTTGAGCGCCTCACGCTCTTCAACTGTGAAACTAGCCATGGTAAAAATTCCCGAATGGTGTCTAAAATCCCACTTCACACAAGTTATCAGTTATTGAAGCACTGACTCCAGAGGGTACAGTTGAACAAATCTTAGAATGTGTGTATCAATTATTCACTGGAACCAATAACGAGGCGTTTCTTCGGCTTCAAACAGGCAACTGCATGTAGAAGTAAAATTTCTCAGGTGCTTATACTGAATTGAAAGTTGTTCGTCACATTCCACAAAATCTTCTAGACTATGGTGACTGGTGACAGATACCTAAAAATTTTGTTCAACCATAGAAAGTGCAATATGCCCCAAGTACCTATGCACATTGAGTGTTGTTGACAGATGCCGTACTGAAATCATGAGAAGCCCTCAAGAGCAAAGGGAACAGTTAGGGTTAATAATGGAAGGCTTTTCCCCAATTTCCCTCTCGTTCCCATACCCTTCAAAAGACCAGACCGAGCACATTTACTCTAACTGCAATAATTATACCATAACCTTTACATTATTACATTTCTCTTTTGGCATTCCCTGTAGATCATTCCTATTGTTTGTATCGTGTTTTGTGGGGGCACGGATTGTCTCATGCAATGATACATGATTCTAAAGTTTATAAAGGAGAAAAAGAGGAAAAATTCTGCAATAAAGGTGGAACTTTGGAATAAAAAGTGAGAACATGAATGGGTTATGAAAAGTGTTCCACTTTGGCTGTAAATGTGAATGCATATGTATCAACACATACCCCGTGTAAACTACCCCTTCAGGTTAATATGTGGTTCAGTGGGACTTTTTACAACACGATGTGTTTACATCGTCAGCTCTCATTTGTTCCTCTATACTGTATCCTCTCCTTTGCTCTTTGCTCGTATTTAGTAGAGTGCACTCCCGCTATAAAAGGCTTACCTTGTAAGAGCACTTCTACGAGGACAAAAAAATTCAGATACATTTCAATGTATCGCTTGAATTTTTCATACTAGAAGAGTGGCATGCCTATGTTAAAGGGAAATTTTGCTCCGAGTAGGGATGTTCTTATATAGAGAGTGCACTGTATCACACATTACATTATCTATATACGTAGGTATATAAGTGTGAGGAACACAATGCAATGTGACCAACCGGTTTGAATATTAAAGGTGCTCCAATGGATACAACGGAGATTGCATTAGTGTCAGCGACAGTAATTTGCAATACTAGTGTACACACATGGAGACGAGTATACGGTACACTTTACAGGGCACTCTTTTACAAGGGTATTCCTACAAGGAGCAAAATCTAAAAGTTATAAGTCGAAAAATTAGCAATGTGGTAAATGGGAATCTGGCGAAACATTTTTGCTCCTATAAAAATGCTCTTATTGAGGGGTCTCCTATAGAGAGAGTATACTGTATTATGACTGGGTCCTATGATCATGCACACACCTTTATAGTGACAGTAAACGTGAGAAAAACTGTCTTCTTCGACGTTACCTACTAAACATCCCCTTGCAAGTGCTTGCATCAAAGTACACTATGGGCTTTAGCTATTTTCTCTATACAGTGTACTTCCGCTATGAAAGACCTTCCGAGAACAGTTTCTCTATATGACACAAATACTGAAACAATTCCCATTTACCACAATCTTGATTTTGCTCCCTAAAAGAACATGCATGTATAAGAAAGAATTTTCGTGTACTCTTATAATGATAGTGCACTGTATATTCAATTTTCTTCTATCGGAATTTGGTCAGACAATTTGGAAGTATACATTCTGGTATATATGTTTGTATCATGGAAATGAACGTGCATGGGTACGTGCTCAGAACGATTAAATCAATAGCAGGTTTCGATTACAAAATCTCAGTTGGATTTTTGGTGTGCAAATGTATAAACTTCGTAGCGTGCAACATTGAAACCAAAAACCTCAGAAGAATATTGCTCTTTGTCTTGCTTATCATTCACAAAACTAACAACAACAACAACAGCAACAAAGAACTGACACTATGCGTAATCATGTGTGTAAGCCAATGTTTTTACAACATTCTCACGGATACCTTTCGATCATAATTTTTGCGAAAGGGGCCATTACTATTCCGTTATTTCATTCATTACTGTCGTAGTTGTTAGTGAAATTGGACTGTATTGTAAATCACAGAGCTGGGAATGAGATGGGAGGTTTATTAGATTACTTAATCCGTGGGTTTTCACTGCAAAGGTTGCTGATTACTAAGGCACTCAAGGTTCTCCTTTTCTTGCAACAACCACTAAATTTTGGCGGTGCACATTGGGGTCATTAGCATTCACAATGGGGAGTTTTAATGTGATTTATTAGTTTGTAACATTAAGAAAGAAACATTTTGCTTCTGATTACAAAAATCGATGTGAGTAAATTTTCGTCAGGTTACAATTATTTCATTTTGTTTTACATTTAGGAGAATTTGAAACAAAAAGGGGTTTGCAGACTTGATTAAATATTTAACTAAAACTAAAAAATAAAATTTAACTTTGATTTTAAGTTTCGAATATTTACATTGCATGAGCTAACATCTGATTAAACATTACGTGAGACGATTTCAATTAATGTCAAGTTTTCTTTTCTCATCATTTTCACGATACTCCCACGATTTAAAAAATGTTAAATTTTCTGTGATTCGAAAGAATGAACTTGGACTAAAATATCTATGATACATAAATATAGTCATGAATTGTAGGCTCTCGCATTTGCATATTCTTAATATTCCTATTTTAATTATGGGAAACATGAAAAACGGCTGTGCAGAATTGTTCACACTAGTATCAAAATGTTTTAAAACCATCATTAGGGATTGCTTTACTCTATTAAGCTAGGAGTAATATGCATGCTTAATCAGTTGAGATTGAAAAGGCTGATATGATAAGTGTCACTACGAATTAGTTGAAAAAAATTTAATGGGCAAAAAAGTTTCTCGTGAATGTTGAAGGATTAGTGAAGAGGAAAAATACTGCTTTAATTCTGAAGAATTCTATAGGAAAAAACTGGGAAGAGAAATTCTTGAAAGCGTAATACATACAAATGTATCATATACGGAATTGTAGATAAGGTCAAATATTAGTTAATCCCCCACTTGTCATGTTATTTTGCCTTTAATCGTTTATGGCTTGTACAAAAATGCCGGGACACTTTTACTTCAAATTACATATCAAGCTTTGAGAAAGCAGTTAGTACTTATCACAAAGAATCGGTTAATAAGTCAGTTTATAAAATTAAGATAAACACTAGAAATGTCTAAGTTTGTTACAAAATGTATGAATTTAATTTGGACGAACTTTCAAATTACTGATGAAATTGTTTTGCATTTCCTGCGTATACATACACTTGCAGTTGACTATCTACAACAAGTCTGCATTTAC
This sequence comes from Allacma fusca, assembly GCA_947179485.1. Lineage (NCBI taxonomy): Eukaryota > Metazoa > Arthropoda > Collembola > Symphypleona > Sminthuridae > Allacma > Allacma fusca. The sequence continues at coordinate 20,798,710 of OX359245.1, forward strand.
TAACAAGTAACCCTCACACCATGACCACTCGGATCGGAATAAAATTTTGTGGGAGCTTAGGTACCTGGCCCTGGCCCAATGTTCCAGTGAAACCAAAAGTTTGGGCCATCCCGCCCTGATTTGCTCGGGAAATCACACAGAAGTTTTAAATTATAATTTGCAAAGGGCCCCCCTGTCCAACCTAAATTTTCCAATGTTAAATCCCATAAGAAATTTTCATTTTCGAAAGTCGATGCTACTTTCTATGAATAACACATTTATGTCATGCATTCATCATACGTGGTTCTAGCTACCTTCTTGACCTTAGATTGGTCAATAATGGTCACTGTTTCTTTAGAAACGCGATAACTTGTGTTCGTGAGAGATGTAGGATGGATGGTACGAGATGTAAAGATGGAGTAACGACAATAGGTTAAACAACTAGACTCAATTTTAATTACTGCAACAATGATAGTTAATACAAATTAGTGGGCTAAAAGGGTTACAAGTTAATTACGGAGCATTGGAAAAGATACTCCAAAGCAAACTCAAGATAGGTCAATTATGGTTAAAATATTTGGTAATGTCAAGGGATAAAGATGTGCAGAGTAAGGTGTGAGAATTTGGAGAAAATACTCCAGGAAACTGAGATCCTAACTATGTGAAGGCTGGAGAAGTGCTCTCCGAGTTGTAGTCTCGGAGCCCTTTTATAGGTTGAGGCTTCTTTGTCTTTCGGAGAGAAACGTATTACAATCAAATAATTATGATTAAAGAGTAATTTCTAAAACATTGGTATAGTTCTTAAACTAGTTAAAATACATATGAGATAAGGCATATAAAAATGGTACATACATAGGTGACAAAATTAGTTGTATATTAAGAGTTGAGCTTGACCGGTAGTTCAACTCACTCATTAGATTGTAGGATTAAGGAAAAGTTGATTAGAATAATGTCCAGGTATTTTAGAAACGTTAGGAAAAGGTACTAGCATTGGTAGTTGCGTTTAGGAGCCCCAAGTGAGCTACACGAAGTTGACAGTATAAACAAATGGACGCGTAATCAGTACAATAAGAAAATGTAAATGAGTTAAAACGGTAGGCTACTCTCTGTGAAATGGAGCTGGCCTCCAGCTAAAATGCTGGGGCGAGGGTGACTTGTGAGAGCACCCCTAAAAGTAGCAACGTTTGAGTCTCATATATAATATGTTATTATATGGAGACAAAATGATAACAACTATGGTAAACGGGACAGTACTTTTGACACCAAAAATACTGTTGTAAGGCAGATAAAAGTTAATACGGAAAACTTTATAAACAGATTACCTTAACTACGCTTTGCTTGACTATCTTATATGTATGAAGAAAACTTACCATCATGTGAAAGGGAGTGCGGCCAAATATTTTGGATTCTGTAGAGAAAATACTTTTACCAAGGGATCTACATATTTATAATGTAGATATAATGTACAACACTATATAAAATACATCTCGCTACGTAATCATTCCAGAGAAGGTATAATCAAATTTACTGCAAACAATTGCCAAATCACAAATAAAGAACAGAGTAAGAATGTAAATAAAAGAGCAAGCCAGTAAGAGTAAAGAGTGGAGTGAAACTCCATACTATACCAACAACTGTAAATAAAGCAGCAGAAGCAACAATGTTCAGTCTGCTTTAGCCTCCAAACTATATTTGTTTTTTTACCAGGGAATCCCATAGAATCTCCATAGAATACCCTACCCTTTAACTTATTTGCATACGTTAGTAGCACTGATTACGCTGGCATTTGTTTATGATGCCAAAGGCAACATCGAGTAACTCACCTGGAGCTGCTAAACGTAACTACTAATGCCAGCATTTTAACCTAACGTTTCTAAAATACCTGACGTTATTCTAATTAATTTTTCCTTAACCCTATAACCTAATTAGTGAGTTCAATTACCGTGCAAGCTCAACTCTTAAAATATAACTATTTTTGTCATCTATGTATGTATATACTATTTTTATACGCATTATCTCACATGTGTTCTAACCTAATTAGCAATATACCAATGAATAAGAAATTACACTCTATTCATAATTATTTGATTATAATACGTTTTTCTCCAAAGGCAAAAAACCCTCAACCTATAAATGATAAAAGGGCTCCGAGAATACAACTCGGGAAGCACTTCTTCTCCAGCCTTCATCCGGTTACTAACTCAATTTCGTGGAGTATTTTTCTCGACGTTTCCAAATCCTTACTCCGCATACTTTTATTTTATCCCTTGTCATTACCATGTATTTTTAACCATAATTCGAACTATCCTAGTTCACTTTGGAGTGTACGTTTACCAAAGCTCAGTAATTTATTTTTAGTCTTTGAAACCTATTACTTTGTATCAACTGTTATTGCTGCAGTAATTGAAATTGATCCTAATTGAGGCTTAAACCAGTGTTGTTTGCTCCACTGTATTTCAACACATATTCACTGTATACGTCTTTCCATCTCGTGCTTCATCTCACAGACACAAGTTATTCCTAAACAAACAACATACAGTGCCCCATTTCCTATACTTACGTATTATAGCTCCTTATTGAGTGATTACCTTGCGGAACCGTACTCGAACTCGACTCCAATCCAAGGTACTCGTACTCGCCACATATACGAGTACTCAGGAAAATACTTGAAATAAGCGACCGAGTTCCAGTTCAGAACCCGAACTTGTTTCATACTCGCGAGTACGGAACTGTAAATACCGAAATCCCGTACTCGTACTCGTGCTGTGACTCGAGTCTTCATACTCGAGTATTTAATAATAACAAGACCACAATTGAACAGTGATTGTTTTTAGATTCATTTAATTTCTCACAAATAATTCCCCCAAAATTTTAAATTGAACATGCAGTTGGTAAAGTGTCTGTAAATTTTCAATCAATTCAACTACGCCTGTCGAAGAGTGTGTGTTAATATGTTCAGCCATTAGAATTAACTAATTGTTTTAACTTCAATAGTAATGTACTAAATGGAGAGAGATTATACTTTGAAACCTGAGAGAGTCGTGACTGGTGGATACAACGATTTTTTGTGACAATTTCATATTAGCGCCTTCGTCTCTTTACTGGGAATTCAAAAGTTTGCAACACTTGTGTGCACGTGTACGCGCACTCGTATATTGAGCATGTGGTACTCGAACTCGAACTCGATAACCCTTATGAGTATTTTTATTGGACTCGTACTAGTTTGATACTCGTACTCGTAAGTATGTGAAAAATCGTTACCCGTACTCGAAACCCATTTCAAGTATCGAGTATTCACAAAAATTTGACCGTACTCGACTCGAACTCGTACTCGATACTCGCACATTGATCCCTAGAATTGTTGGATTATTCGGCAAAAGGCAACCGTGACAGTTCTAAAATAAAATTTGAATTTTAGTATTGCACACTTGTCCAAAGTACCCAAAATTAAAAAATGAGTTCAAAAACATTTATTTTGAATATTTTTTTTGCATTTAAATTTATTTTGGAACTTAATTTTGGCCTGAAAATGAAATGCCGCTTTTTGGGTAATTTGAACAAGTGTTTATTGTGTCCTTTTCCTGAGATTTTTCAGACGTTTTAGCGAGAATCAAATAGATATAGTAAATGAAATTAATGCAGTTACCACACTTATACAGTTAGATACATGAACATAATTACTTACATATTTGACTGGGTTTTCCAGTCGTCACACTCTAGCTTTTGCCTCTACGTGCTTTTGGGAGCATGAATCATTTTGGGAGGAAGTGTAGGATTATTCTTTTACTTAAGCTGCGCTGCAGGGAACGGCTCTAACATAAACTTTGTTCAGTTACTTATAGACAATATAATTCTTAAGGTTGGCATTTAAAAATAAATGTATATAAGTCGGCTATAGTCTTTTCGAACGGTTAGTGACACGTATAATGGACTGTCTTCGTAAGGGTACTCCTATAAAAACCACGAAACTTATTTCTTGTAATATAAGAAGAACAAATAAGATTGGTAAAGCGGAAAATAGTAAAACATATTTGGGCCTATAGGGATATTACGCTCTAATCATGTGTTCGTGTTCTCTGAGTGTAAACTATCAAAAGTCCCGTCCCGACAATTTTCATAGGCAATCCATAGTGGTCTCAATCTTTCAATTCAATTCAAAAATTCGTTTTGATTCAATTCAACTTATGAATTGAATGAAATACAATTATGCAATACAGTTATACAATGATTCAATTCACGATTCATGGGGTTCCATTTGGTTCATTTCTACTTGCTGAATTGAATCGAATGATGATTCAAATCATTCAGACATTAAAAGGTGGTAACATAAACATTTTATTTAAAGATTTTATTGTGCCTACATAAAACAGCGGAAGAATGTACAGTCGACTCTCTTTATAACGACATTAATAAATCTCCCAAAAAGTGACGTTAAAAGGGAACTACGTTATAGAAGCACATCATATAAATAACCGTTGAATTGCATATTTCTCGTTTTTAGTTAAATTGGAGTCATTTCTCGTTTCATTTAAGTAGCACATACTATATGTCTATGTAGAATGAGAATAAAAATGATTAATATTAATAAATAAATAATAATATTTTTCGAAGTTTCTCACGCCAGAAACACCTCCAAAAACAAATGTCAGGATTGAAAGTGTTTTCTGAATCTCAATAAGACACTTCTCACAATCAGAACATTTACAAAAGTTTTCAAACAGTGAAAATTGTAATTCTGTTAAAACTATGAATGCCAGTTCTTTACTACATGCGAAAATAAATCTAAAAGCTTGGAAATATGAATTTTCCTGGATGGGGCTTAATTTATGTCGTTAACCACGCTTGCACTTATATTTACAACAACACGTTCGTTCCAGTATTTTACAACGTCGCGACATTATATGCCAATGCAATTATAGTGAAACTGAAGAATAAAAAAAGCTTTAAAATTACAGCACCAGTATGTTATTTAGCTAGGTTTGACGGGTTGTAACGGCAACATGACGTTATAAGGGTACGTTTTTCAACTTAAGGCTACAAAAAAGCAACTTTATAAAGGAACTGACGTTATAAACGAGTGACGCTATAAAGGTATAAATTATCATAATAATGTAGCTTGGGAGGAACTCAGGATGTCTTTATAGGGAGAGTGACTATATAGGGAGAGACGCTATAAGGAGAGTCGACTGTAAGTCAAACAGTTTTACTGTCACTAAAATTGTCAATAACATTAACAAATTGGAGTTGTATATCCTGCTGATAAATTTTCCCGTTATGACCTAAAATGGACCGTTAGTAAATGCTGTAATAATAATTAATGTATTTTATGTGTAAATATTATTATTTCGGAAATAATCGATAAGCCGGTTTTCCAATAAAAATGTCTCTCAGAAACCCAACGTGATGATTTACTAGCTGCATTTTTTAGTGGGATGTGCAAACAAAGTTGCTCGCGAGTCATTTGAATCGCGATTCAAGGTACTTCGCGTGATTTCATTTTTATTCATGAAGTGAATTGAATGAAATGATTCAATTCATGTTTTGAATTGAATCAAAAAATGATGAACAGAAATTGAATTTAATCGAATCGAGTTTTTTTTTTCAGAATTGAAAGATCGGGAACACTATCAATCTAAATATGGTGCATACAAGCATGCCGTTGTGGCATTTGTAAAATAAGCTAACAAAACCAGCGACTCCTTTTCGTAAAGTAAGGGGTCGAGTATGAACCAGTGCATCGCATGGGTACGGGTAGTACCTGCGTATTTGGGTACAGGTACAGGTCCAGGTCCGAAATGGGTACTCTGTTTAAGTACCCAAACTGAATGGGTACTTTATGGGTACTAGCTATATGTACCCACATTTTGGGTACAAAATCAGGTGTTGGGTACAGGTACAAACTTGGAATTTAACTAATTTAATTACAAGCTTCCAATATACCTAGACCTGACAAATTAATACCCGAAAATGTGGGTACTTTTACAAACAGAAATCCATCTTACGAGTCATCTAGTGTAGTATGTGACTATCTCTCTCCGACCTACAGGTTTATTTTGATATTCAGCGTGTTTTCAGGAGTGCGTCGCAATTTTTGAAAAAGCAAGGTTATGCAATAGAGATGGTTGGCTTAGCACAACGTGCCAGCAGTACGTAAGTGTAATTACAAATTCCACTTGTGATTCAGTAAAAATGGCGTTAAATGATATTGTGGTTATGGAGGATGTCCTAGAAGTGGAAGATTTAATTGGAGATGGCAATACCTCAGATGGTATAGAAGTTATAGTTCCATTAAGGTGTATAGTATTGCAAAAATTATGACGCGGCAGAATTTTTTCTAGCTTGTAATTGCTGTGTTGTAAATCATCGAGTTGAATCGTTTAAAGTAATTGTTTTTAAAGTACCTGATTGGGTACAAGCAGGGTTGGCCAATTGAAAATGCCATGGCATTTTGCCTGCCGAAAATGCCATGGCATTTTGCCTGCCGAAAATGCCCGGGCATTTTGGGCATTTTCAATTCATGGCATTTTCGTCATTTTTGGCATAATCCGCGTAGGGCAGGCATTTTGGGCATATTCAATCATTTCTTGGGATACTTCTGCCTAGACTCTTTCTGTTATTTTTTCAGCGAGGTAAATTTCGTTACATGTTTTGTTTGAATCAATGCAAATATCTTTATAAATGCATACCTGAAATTTCATTATTGTAGCGTGTCGCGTGTCTTGATTCACTATACTAACATTTTTATTATCATTATTTTAAATCTCATTCCATTTTCTTAATTTTCACTTGAGATTTAATCAGGATACCACGAATCAATGACAATATTCAGCTTCATTGGTCAGACATCGGTGAAAATAAAATGTTGTGTAATTACTTTCATAACAAACAGTTGGATTATACCATAAAGTGGCGTGCTCGCAAGTTTAAAAGCCCAAGTGGAGGTAAAACGGGAATTATCCAAATTTATTACCAAAACGGGTATTGCTCTGGATATCGATGTGACCAAAGAAATCGATTTAAGCTCACACGAATCAGCGTTGGTGAAATAATTCTCAGCAAAGCCAGAACCGAGTTCATCAAATCAAATTAGACATGATCAATGATTATCATGTGTATAAAATATCACTGCATTCCCTGAATTGGAAAAAAAATATTTTAGATGACGAAAATTATAGTTTTACTTTTCACGAGTCCGAAGGTGAGTTGATGTTGAGGATATTGTTGAATTAGATTAACAATACACAGGGGAAGAAACGATGTAGGAATACTAATAGTTTACCAATTGCGAAGCTTTAGATTAATTCATTCTGTAAAATGTATATTTTTTAATGAAGTTTGACATTTAAAACAAACTGGTCTCAAAATCGAAAATGCCGAAAATGCCGGGCATTTTGTAAGTAGGGCATTTTCAGGGCATTTTCAAGCGGGCAGGCATAAAACCGAGGGCATTTTCATTTGGCCAACCCTGGGTACAGGTACGTAGGAAAATTTTTCAGGTACAGGTCCATATATTGGGTATATTTTGGGTACGGGTAAAATTCAGGTACAGGTACGCACTACTTGCAAAATAATCAGGTCCAGGTACCAACATTCATTTAATGGGTACTTTTATTCAGGTACGGGTTTGGGTACGATGTTTGCTGGTATCCACTATTTGGGTCCAGGTCCAGGTAAAGCATTTTTGTACCCATGCGATGCACTGGTATGAACTATTTGTAATTTTTTCCAATGTTTGGTTCATCAGGATTGTAGAGTTAGTTTTTCCACTGGTCGACATTTTGTCGATAGGTATTAAAACCACTATTATAATTACACTTTGATTTTTGAATAGTTGTGGTTTGTGGTTCTGCTCATATAATAATTCATATTATATAATATTGTTTTTGATCCTTTAAGATCATTGATTTGTTTAAAACTTTAAAATGATGGAAAAGCATTTCTTTGTTACTGTAAGCTTCTTTGCTATTTTGGTTATTTCTACATGTATCTGTAAGGAACCCTACCTTCTAACCTAATCATTATTTGATTTGATTTTTGATTTGATTTGATTTGATTTATTGTCAGTAATGCATACACAACACTAGCACTATATTCACCTGGAAAATAACCTGTGAAGTGATTAGTGTTGAAGGTAGCCGACATATTTATACAATTATTTATAGAAAGATGACATTAACGATCTAATCTCATAACTTAGGTTAAGCTTGTTATATTCAGTATCTTCTAGTCCGTTTAGTTGCCTAATAAGAAACGGAATAGTAGAATTATAATACCTATCTCGTTTACATAGTATTTCATAAATACGGTTACCACTTCTAGTTTTACTATAAGTTGAAAATTTTAATTGTAGTAATCTACGAAACCTGGGGGACCGGAATATTGACTTACCGAATTTAACACACTGATCAGAAAGACGACTTAATATTGGCTGTAATTTTAATTCATTAAGTATTTTCATATAATTGAACCTATTTACATATTTCCCCATTAATATTGATAGGCACCTTTTTTCAAACTTGATTAATCTATGCTTGTCAGCTTTGTTTAAATTAGTGCACCACACTGGACAAGCGTATTCTAACAGGACACGTATATAGGCCTTATACACTATAACCAATTCCCGATTTGTGAAGTTGAACTGCTTCAATTTCCTCAGCATGTATATTCTTCTATTTGCTTTCAGTATTGCATTTTCAATATGATTGTTCCATTTGGCTTTGTTATTAACTTGTACACCCAGAAGTCTTGTTTCATTTGATTTGGGTATTACAGTCCCATTAATTTGCAAGTCAATATTAGAGAATCTTCTGTCATGGCTGAAGTCGATTGTAACTTGGACACATTTCTTCGGATTGAGTTCCATTTTCTTTTCACAGAACCAGGAATTAATATCGTCAAGTGCTCTTTGCATTGTTGGTGGTTTGGAGTAGTGCACTACTTCAGCCAGCGTTACGTCGTCAACGAACACAGCAGACTCATAATTTTGCGAATTCCCATATTTACTATTGAATTGTTTTATTACAGTATTTATTAGTATTACAAATAGAAGTGGGGCTAATTTGGTTCCTTGTGGTGTTCCATTATTTATGCTAAGAACATCTGACAAAATATTCCCATCTCTGCAGCATTGCTGCCTTCCTCTCAGAAAATCACATAACCACAGAATATCACGGGAATTAATATTTAGTTCAATTAGTACTTGTATTAAGGTATTATGATCAACTAGATCAAATGCTTTCTTTAGGTCCAACAGTACAACTATTATGTAGTGATTAGGCTTGTCTAGATTTTTATAGATAAAGTCAAAGATTTTAGTCAAATAGTGAGATGTGGAGGCATTGCGAATGGTACCATACTGATTGACTTCGATTTTGTTTATAATTTGGTCGTACAATTTACTGAAAATAAAGTTTTCCAGGATTTTTGAAAAGAGGTTTGTTTGGGTAATTGGTCTAACGTCATTAAATGTAGATACATTTTCAGACTTGGGTACAGGAGTTATATACCCTATTTTCCAGTCCTTGGGAATCATAAAGTTTTTTATCGAGAAGTTAAAAATATGTGTCAGAGGTTCAGTAAATAAGCACCCGAATTCTTTAATTATACTTGGAGGTAGGCCATTTGGAATATTTGATTTATTGCTAGGCAATCCTTCTAGTGAATTAAGTACTTGGAGGACATTCAGGACTAACGGTGATTCCAATTCAACACATGAATCTATAGTGTGCTGGAATATTGGTTCATATGAACTGTTTATTTCTGAATAATACTTATTAAGATCATTCAGTAATTTTAATTTATCGGGAATTTCAAGAGTTTTAGCCAATTTGTCTATACACGATTGATTTTGCAAATTGCATACAGTACGAACAGCTTTGTACCAATTCACACTTCCTAATTGTATTTTCATACAAATATTTTCCCTGAATCTAGATTTTTCGGCGCTAATTAATCTTTTTAACTTTGATTTGGTATTCACATATGTTATATCCTTTGTGTGTTTTGAAATCTTTAACTCTTTAGCAAGTTTGACAATTTCTTCAGTGATCCACGGTGCCTGATTTGTGCTTATCACTTTTTCTTTAAGAGGAAATGCAGCATGATAAGCACCCATCAGTGAATGATTTAAAAAGTCATTCATTTCGTTTATATCATTACTTTTATATAAGGGCAACCAGTCAATCTCCTTTAATAATGCCGCAAACTTTGATTTATTTTGATAGCAAAAATTACGTACTACTATTTTTTGTTTGGAACAATTCAAATACCCATCTTGCTTTGGTATATACTTTATTATAATATGACCATGTGTTTTATTGTCTAGTGGTGGAAGTGTGATTGGATCTAGATAATACTGCATTAGATTTGTAAATACTAAATCTATGGTAGAAAGTTCATGTGAGTTGTGTGGAAAGTATGTGGGACCATAAATTAATTGTTTGAGCTGAACAGAATTACAAAACCTCTTTTCATACCTCCAGTGATTAAAATCACCAGTTAGGATAATTCCTGGGCTACTATATTTGGTTTTTAAATTGTCAACTAATGTTACTAAATTTTGGTAAAGTTTAAAGTGAATGCACTTTACAAGTTGGGGTGGAAAATACACACAAATTACTGCAATGACTGAGACTGATTTTGGGAGATAATTAGGTCTTACCAGTGTACATACTATTTCAAATTCAGCTTTGCTGTTGAAGCAGGGAAAATTCTTGTATTGAAAGGAAGAAAGTGATTTCTTTATAAAAATTGCTACACCTCCACCTCTCCTATCACTACGGATACATTCATATAAATTGCACAACGGTATGCTAATATTTTTACTTTTACTCCCCCAGGATTATAGATGTGAAAATATTTTAGTAATAATTATTTTGTCACACTTTACTACGTATGAGTCTGCCCCATTGTCTTCCTCTGGCATTGAGAGTTACGTGTTACGTTACAAGCAAGTAACAGGAATGAAGTCGCCCTAATAATAAAATAATCACTTCATTCACTTGAATGTTGTGTGTAAACATGTGAAGTGTAAGTAACAGTGATGGGCGTTTCAGCAAGCGCTATTCTAGTCTACTCTATTGTATTTTTCAATAGTTGCAGCCAGAGCTTCTGCCGGGGACGGGGACGGGACGTCGGGACACTGGACGGACCGGGACGGGGCGTCCCCGGGGACAAAATAATTGTCCCCATGTCGTATTCGGGACGGGACGGGGACAAAAAAAATGTCCCCATTATATCAGGGACGGGACGGGGACAAAACAAATTGTCCCCACTATATTCGGGACGGGACGGGGACAAAAACAATTGTCCCCATTATATTCGGGACGGGACATGCTTTTTGGTTGTGTGTATAACGGGACGGGACGAGCAAGCATAGCAGAACAAGGATAACGTTTCAGCTTTAATGCTCATGAGTAAACTATTCTGTGAACACTATTTCACCGAATGTAAGACATTCGATTTTAGGTTGTAGAAAATGAGGCTTGTTGCTCAAAAAGATAAGGAAGAATCTTGGAGCCACGATTTTATAAATGTGTTTTGTATGTTTTTGGTACAAATATTTTTTGTACGAAATTTTCCTCATGTTCCGATTTTTGGTATGAGAATGTCGACAACTGTTTTCAGTAATTATCGGGACGGCACAGAAATTTTGTTAACATGCCACGATTTTCGGGACCGGGTACAATATTTTTTTTTTAATTTTGGAAACGGGACTGGGGACAACGTTTTTTAAAAATTTTGGGGACGGGACGGGGACAAGATTTTTGTCCCCATGTCCCGACTTTCGGGACGGGACCGGGGACAACGTTTTTATAATTTTTTGGGGACGGGACGGGGACATGGTTTTTGTCACCGTGTCCCGATTGTCGGGACGGGACTGGGGACAAAGGTTTTGAAAAAAATATCGGGACGGGACGGGACGGGGACGGGACAAGAATTTTGTCCCCAACAGAAGCTCTGGTTGCAGCATCTATGACGCTTTACTCTACCAGCGGTTTTGGATAGAATAGAGGACCTCTACTGCTATTATGTTTAGCTGACTTGCTAGCTATTATTCTACTCTATTATGTGTTAAAGTGATTGTCGCTACTCTACCTCTACTCTACTCTCTAATTTTTTTTGGCTCTGCAAGCTACCACTACCTCTACCAAAAAAAATACAGTATTTACAGAGAAATTCATGGTATTTTAGAATAAAGAAGCAGAATGTAATGTAAACAGTAATGAAGTTAGAACCAATAGTCCTCACTTGTACCTATAAACGGTTCATTAAGAATCTGAATTATCATTCAATTTCTACCAGTATGTCGGAATTCGAATTGCATATTGCCCCGAAAACTTTGACCCTCGTTTGTATTCAAATGGTCATTTTCCATGAGTAATTGTGAGCATGGAAAAATAGATCACTGATAGTAGAATCGGAATCCAAATAGAATTTTTGCATTCCGGTGCTCACAATAGATGTAAATCGGGGTTTTAAAAAAGAATTTGAGTCGGAATTGGTATTCAAAAAATCCTCTCCAAAATTGAAAGTTTGTTTCATGAATACCTAGCTTTGTGCTGAATTTTTCTATCGTATCTCAATAATTAAAAAAGTAGCGGTATTTAGGCCCGTGGCAGCCCTGATTTCTGCTAGTTTAACGTTAATATTGAGGCTTTATTGAATACAATAAGATCAGTACCCCATCCGTACAGCCAGAGCTATGCAGTATTTTCAAATACAGTATTTTAAAATACGTATTTTCAGGCCACAAAGTATTTTGTATTTGGTATTTTCAAGTTAGAAAGCAGTGGGCAAGTATTTTGTACTTAGTATTTTAAGAGCCTGTAAGTACAAAAGTATTTTGTATTTGCTTACTTTCAAGGGCCTGGAAAATGTATTTCAAATAAATATTTGGCTCAAAATACTTTTCACCAGCATGATTACAACTTTGACATTGTTTGTAGTTTACATGATGTTCAATATCTGTGCGAATTCCATTTTAGCAATGCAATAACATGCGACGGAATGAATCCTTTTTACTGGATACATCAAACATTTTCAGGTTCTCCATTTTCAGTATTACATAACGTCACTGAAAGGGCAAAATATTCTACGCGCGCATGCTTTTGTACATAACGATCACATAGTCCACCTTGTCAGTTTAACAACAATATTTAAGATCCGTCCAAGGCACTCAATTTAATTTTCAGATACTAACTCAGATACTAAAAATATCATAATAATCTACATCACTGAATAAACAATCAAAATTACTGATTATCGTTAGTCAATGTAATTATAATTAACGGACTGACCAATTCAACAAACGTTGAACCATTTGTTACTACACCAGTCTTATATGCAGTCCTTGAAGTGATTAGGTATCTAATTAATTTTTTAAATGATGAATTTGAAAGCTGTTTGAGCCCCAGAAACTGAAAATAGTGAGCATTATTTGGGTATTTTAAGAAAAGTATTGTATTTAAAATACAGTATTTTGTATTTGAGTATTTTGAATTACCGACCATGTATTGTATTTTTATTTGTATTTTAGTAATGTACCCTGAGGTATTTTACTTTGTATTTTGTATTTTCTATATTTCACTTCAGGTATTTTATTTGGTATTTTGTAATCTTAGACCAAGTATTTTGCATAGCTCTGCGTACAGCTAAAAAATTACCACAAGCTAAATTAGATCACAGCTTTAAAACTAGCGTGTTTATAAAGGGAATGACGTGGTTCTGGAATTTATTTATGTATTTCCAATTCCCTTCTATTGCATTTGCAGCTACAAAACACGTTTATGAGTTACTGTAATGATGAAGTGAAGTGACGTTGTATATACGGACACCAGATGTCGTTCCGAGTATTAAATTGGGTGTTCAGGGAAACGGTAAATTTATGAATTACTTCTTATTACTATAAGCTTACTACTACCTCTACTCTATCATTAGAATACGATGTACTGTTCTACCTCTACTCCTACTACTGGTATCTAAATTGGGACCCTAAATAACGCTCCTCTACTCACTTAATTTTATGCTAGCTTACTATTTTCCTATTTCTCTATTATGCTAGAATTTCTGTATACCTCTACTGCACCTCTACTAATGTTTTGCTGATTTTAACGACCCTACTCTATTTCTACCACTACCTGTATTTTCAGTAGAGTAGAGGTCCCAGCACTGGTAAGTAAGTAATTACAAACTGCAAAAGCATGTAGTGTCATAGAAATAATTACCATAACATCGCGTGTGACGTCATGACTGTGTCATTAAAACTGTTTGTGCACCACAGTCATTGCAAAAATCGATGTAAGTCTGGCGGGAACTGTCGACCTTGATTTCGCTAAATAAATACGCGTGAAAAAGGCCACAACTCAGCTAGATGCACGATCGGCCAAACAATCATTCGGCTTCAATGCATGCAAACTAATACTATCTAAAGTTCCCAACGGATTTCGATGAAAATAGTCTCATTGAGTTCACAATGAAGAGTTGTGGTGGTACATCTCCGAAAACCGCCAAATATCCCGCCAGGAAAAAATCTCATTTACCCAGCCACAACTGAGAGTTTTTCAATGTATCCTAATAACTTCTAAACTTCTCAACCAATTTCAATGAAAACTGTCTCATTGACTCACAATGAAGAGTTGTGGTGGTAAATCTCCGAAAACCGCCAAATATCCCGCCAGGAAAAAATCTCATTTACCCAGCCACAACTGAGAGTTTTTCAATGTATCCTAATAACTTCTAAACTTCTCAACCAATTTCAATGAAAACTGTCTCATTGACTCACAATGAAGAGTTGTGGTGGTACATCTCCGAAAACCGCCAAATATCCCGCCAGGAAAAAATCTCATTTACCCAGCCACAACTGAGAGTTTTTCAATGTATCCTAATAACTTCTAAACTTCTCAACCAATTTCAATGAAAATTGTCTCATTGACTCACAATGAAGAGTTGTGGTGGTACATCTCCGAAAACCGCCAAATATCCCGCCAATAAACAAAAGTTGTAGATTTTATTGTATACCATCAAAAGTATATCAAATGTATTTTTTAGTTACCAAAATGTTTTTCACTACCATACCCCTTATGGCACTTCATGTAACCAACCAACTGCTCTCATAATGCCCCGAATAAGCACACCACCAAATGCACAAAACATCGATACAATAAAGTGTGAAAATGAGTTGCTCTCGATACAATAATACAACTAGTAGTACGAGTTGCCACAGTCAGTCTTGACACTTCAATAAAGTAATGCACATCCAAATCACTTGTCAACCAACGTGTATGCACTCCTTCGGCAACATTCACTGCTGCGATAAAAGCAGACACTGCATGAGTGCACGCCAAACATGGGCGCCTGTCTAGATTCTAGGCCCTGTAATAGGTTAAGGCTCAAGGATGCTCCAAGTTGGGATATAAATCTAGGCGAGGTTCTAGGCTGGGCAATCACCACTACAATGTAGGCTTAGGGAGAATCTAGACTATTCAGATATTTACGAACAAGTGACTGGGTTATTCAGGTAGGCTACAAGTTCGTTAAAGTAAAGACTAGGCATTTGTGGCGAGCGGAACAATCTCAAAGCACGAGTTGGTTAGGACAGGATTACAATCAAGATCTTAAGGAAAACGTTTGCAGAGATGGACTGAGAATGAGGCGGGAATTACTTGATACAAGTAATTACCAGAGTGTATGAATTATGGATCTGGATTATGTAGTTTACTACAGAATTAATCAAACCCATACTTTGGTTTCAAATGGCATGTTATCATTCCATATGGCTTGCACCATCTACAACTCACAATTATATCGCCTATGTAGGCTGGAAAAGCGCTGCCAGAAGCTACACAGCAAATAAAGGCAGGCAAGCAATGCACACTAGGACAGATATAGGCTAATAGGCACGCAGTGAGAGTACTTGACCCTTGGTATCAAGGCTCTTCTTTTCGTTGAAACAACCTATTAGCCTATATAGGATGGCGATATTTTTTGAAAGAAAATATGCAGGCTATAGGCTTAGCCGCTTCATTTGCCCACCTTTGGTGCACGTAGTGCTGTAATTTGTCCTTTTAGTATTGTATTGTACTTTGGCGAAAAGTACAAAAGTAGTACAACTAAGATATTATTTTGTACTCCGAGTTTTGTTTTTGTTTTGTACTTCTATTAGATTGTTTTTGTTTTTGTACAATCTGTATGGTATTGTTCTAAGGTTCTAGAAGACGCTAGAAATTTGCTAAAGTGATAGTTGTATCTGAGTTCAAGAGCACGTAGGAATTGATTTGTGCAATTTAGTTGTTTAAAAATTACGTAAAAGATCAAAAAACCAGTCATTGACGAATCTCCCATATAAAATGCATTGAATCTGTTGACGGTCGAATTTTGAAGGGTGCAATTCTGTGGCACCAACCTATTTGTGAATAATCCCTGTAATAACCACATTGTAATTTCCAGAAGAACATAATTTCATAAACAATATTCACTACCATTGCTTAAAATTAGAATGGATAGAGTAGACGCGTGGGCTCTGATATCTATATTTTCAATTGGCTCAGCCGTTGGCTTTTACCACCTATTTCATCGATGTAGAAATGTCCCCTATGCGTGGACTACATTTACAAATCGCATAGTTCGTTTGTTAGACTAGGTCTTTTGTCTTTGTTAGACACAGACTAGATTTATCCAGGTCAACATTTAAACCATACGGTTAGCCAATTTTATTGATCAGTACCGATTCATCGGTATCATATCTGATGCCATTGAATTGTCATTAGCCAGTGTTGATTTAATTCGTGACCTTTTTCATGACGTCTTACTAATCCACATTAAATGTAACCTACAACTAGTACATCTTATCGGTGGCGTCTAATAATCAATATAATAATAATAATAGTAGGGTTTTATTGGTTGATATAGTGGCCTCAGCCGTTACAACCTTTAATAATCAATATGGTAACAGTCAAAGTCATGCAACTATTAGTGACACAGTAAGGTCAATCTGAGGTCATGTGACTACTAGTGACACAGTAAGGTCATGTGACCTCAAATTGACCTTATTGGGTCACCAATAGTCTCATGACAGATTACGGTTTTAAGGGGCGCATGACCTATAATGAAACTTGGTGAGTAACTAGTAGTAAATCACCTATGATTGACTTTATTGGCGCATTAATGGTCACATGACACTAGAATGACATACTCAATGTAAGTGTATATTTTATATGGGCGATAGTAGGCGAATCTACCAATAATTAGTGAATGCCCAGTTTTTGTGGTTTGACGTGTTTTTTCACGATTCCAATTACACAAATCAATTCCTATGTGCTCTAGAAATCTATTACAACAATCACTTTAGTAAATTTCTAGCGTCTCTAGAACCTTGAAACAATACAATTTGGATTGTATTGTTTTTTTCAATTCCTGTTTTGTTTTTGTTTTAGTTTTGTATCTCGAAAATGGGTATTGTTTGTTTAGTTTTGTACCAAAGACAAAAACAATACAAAAGTACAAAACTAAACGAGTACAATATTACAGCACTAGGTGCACGCACGCGTCGAATAAGGAAACCTTTTGTCCACCCATTGATGTAAAGGCCCTTGACCAACAGTCCATGTCAAACCAAAGCCATGTGAAGTTCAGGAAGACCAATTTTATCGAAATCGGTTGGGAACTTTAGATTCATTTTTATCATTAAGATACATTGAAAAACTCTCAGTTGTGGCTGGGTAAATGAGATTTTTTCCTGGCGGGATATTTGGCGGTTTTCGGAGATGTACCACCACAACTCTTCATTGTGAGTCAATGAGACAGTTTTCATTGAAATTGGTTGAGAAGTTTAGAAGTTATTAGGATACATTGAAAAACTCTCAGTTGTGGCTGGGTAAATGAGATTTTTTCCTGGCGGGATATTTGGCGGTTTTCGGAGATGTACCACCACAACTCTTCATTGTGAGTCAATGAGACAGTTTTCATTGAAATTGGTTGAGAAGTTTAGAAGTTATTAGGATACATTGAAAAACTCTCAGTTGTGGCTGGGTAAATGAGATTTTTTCCTGGCGGGATATTTGGCGGTTTTCGGAGATTTACCACCACAACTCTTCATTGTGAGTCAATGAGACAGTTTTCATTGAAATTGGTTGAGAAGTTTAGAAGTTATTAGGATACATTGAAAAACTCTCAGTTGTGGCTGGGTAAATGAGATTTTTTCCTGGCGGGATATTTGGCGGTTTTCGGAGATGTACCACCACAACTCTTCATTGTGAGTCAATGAGACAGTTTTCATTGAAATTGGTTGAGAAGTTTAGAAGTTATTAGGATACATTGAAAAACTCTCAGTTGTGGCTGGGTAAATGAGATTTTTTCCTGGCGGGATATTTGGCGGTTTTCGGAGATGTACCACCACAACTCTTCATTGTGAGTCAATGAGACAGTTTTCATTGAAATTGGTTGAGAAGTTTAGAAGTTATTAGGATACATTGAAAAACTCTCAGTTGTGGCTGGGTAAATGAGATTTTTTCCTGGCGGGATATTTGGCGGTTTTCGGAGATGTACCACCACAACTCTTCATTGTGAGTCAATGAGACAATTTTCATTGAAATTGGTTGAGAAGTTTAGAAGTTATTAGGATACATTGAAAAACTCTCAGTTGTGGCTGGGTAAATGAGATTTTTTCCTGGCGGGATATTTGGCGGTTTTCGGAGATGTACCACCACAACTCTTCATTGTGAGTCAATGAGACAGTTTTCATTGAAATTGGTTGAGAAGTTTAGAAGTTATTAGGATACATTGAAAAACTCTCAGTTGTGGCTGGGTAAATGAGATTTTTTCCTGGCGGGATATTTGGCGGTTTTCGGAGATGTACCACCACAACTCTTCATTGTGAGTCAATGAGACAGTTTTCATTGAAATTGGTTGAGAAGTTTAGAAGTTATTAGGATACATTGAAAAACTCTCAGTTGTGGCTGGGTAAATGAGATTTTTTCCTGGCGGGATATTTGGCGGTTTTCGGAGATTTACCACCACAACTCTTCATTGTGAGTCAATGAGACAGTTTTCATTGAAATTGGTTGAGAAGTTTAGAAGTTATTAGGATACATTGAAAAACTCTCAGTTGTGGCTGGGTAAATGAGATTTTTTCCTGGCGGGATATTTGGCGGTTTTCGGAGATGTACCACCACAACTCTTCATTGTGAGTCAATGAGACAGTTTTCATTGAAATTGGTTGAGAAGTTTAGAAGTTATTAGGATACATTGAAAAACTCTCAGTTGTGGCTGGGTAAATGAGATTTTTTCCTGGCGGGATATTTGGCGGTTTTCGGAGATGTACCACCACAACTCTTCATTGTGAGTCAATGAGACAGTTTTCATTGAAATTGGTTGAGAAGTTTAGAAGTTATTAGGATACATTGAAAAACTCAGTTGTGGCTGGGTAAATGAGATTTTTTCCTGGCGGGATATTTGGCGGTTTTCGGAGATTTACCACCACAACTCTTCATTGTGAGTCAATGAGACAGTTTTCATTGAAATTGGTTGAGAAGTTTAGAAGTTATTAGGATACATTGAAAAACTCTCAGTTGTGGCTGGGTAAATGAGATTTTTTCCTGGCGGGATATTTGGCGGTTTTCGGAGATGTACCACCACAACTCTTCATTGTGAATCAATGAGACCATTTTCATCGAAATCGGTTGGGAACTTTAGATTTTATTAGTGCGCATTGACAATTTCCCATATGAGAATTTGAAGCCGAACTATGTGGTGGCCGAATGTTTGAACTATGAGTTGACGCTGAAATCTGAGTTGTGGCCTTTTTCACTGCTATGCTAAATAAGTCTATGGCGAAAAAGTTGAAGGTCGGTTGATTGGTTGAGGTTGACGAGCATACATGTTTTATGTACTAGATGTGACAGTATGGGTGTGTCGGTCTGTTTTTAAATTATGTGCATTTTGTGATATAATTTTGTGTAGCATTGTTGCATGTGAATGTGAATCAAAAAGTATCTTCCCACTAATTTTATCAAGTTCTATATAAGTTTTGAACAAATCAATTTTGGTAGTCACTCGATCTGAGGTCAGGATTTGAGGTTGTTATTTGCAGCTAGATTTGAGGTCTGCATCGTATTGTGTGCGACTGGTTAACGAAATTTCCGATGCAGACGGAGTTTTCATTAAAATCCAAGGGGTTTTGTCAAAATGAAACCAAAACGGAAAGGAGATAAAAAGAAGGGAAATAAATTCTCAAAGAAAACTAAAGTACCGGAGTTTCCATGGGATGTTAATTCGGAGGTGTGTCTCTTCCAGTTAGTATGCAAGTACAGACCTATAGGTAAGATTTACGGAAGCTTTTATTGTAGAATTTTCAAAGTTTAGCCATTTTTAGCAATAGTTTTCCCTTTATGGAGCGAACAGCTTTCTAAAACATTTGGCTATTCTATTATCAGGCCCATTAAAACATTGGAAAATGCAACTACTCCGGAGCTGTCTATCGAACTCTTTGGGTGTCCCGGTATCATGTGAGACAACCTGGACGAAGTTGGCAACGCTTTTTGACCTCCAGGAACTTGTAGGCAAATTTTCCTGCTATTATTTCATGCTTTAAAAATAGGATGCAAGAAGGGTTGTTAAGTTATCTACTTAGTCAACTTTTGATTTTGCAGGAACAACTTCAATCCCCCATGGCAGAGAATATCTTTGAAGAATTCACCCTCCCGAAGAATTTCCTAGCATCGCCCACGATCATTGAAGCAACTCCATTCTCAGAGGTTCCCAAAGATATAGATACAATTGTTGCTGAAATACATTCTCCGATTATCACCCCTCCAAGGAAAAATAAACGCAAAGGCTACCCGAAAAAAACGGTAGTGGAATTTTCTCCAACCATCAGCTCAGATGACTGTGATCCAGTTTCTATTGTGATCAATGTGGCTCCAGTGAAAACCCAACTTCGGAAGAAACTTTCTGTACCAATAACTCCACTCCAGAGATCAGCTAAGATTGTTACTCGTAGGACCAAAATATTGCCAAATGATTAGAAATCTTGCAGTTGTATCAATTGATACTCTTGCAGTTGTTAAGAATAATGAATAATAATAAGGTACTTATTTATTACTCGTTTCTCGACATAAATTCTTGATAATACTGAGTAGATAAAAATGGTGTAATGAATTTCAGATTCATTGTGCCAAACATGCACTGAAACTTAAATACGCTTTGTATGTTGATGAATTAAGTGCTTTATAATGGAAATTATGCATTTACGAATAGCTTGAACGGAAATCGTTTAGAGATAATTGCACAATTAAATGATATATAATCGAATCAATGGAAAACTATGTCAATATGTTGCCATAGCGGATATTTACAGTGTAAAAAAAGCCGAGGTTTGCGTTGCGCTCAAGATCACAAGCAACCAGGTGAGGATAAGGGGAAGGACCATTGTTGGTGGATGGTGGGGACAGCCCTGATTGCAACCATCCGTTCTACAGTAACATAGGGTTGACTTCAGCACTACCATACTTGATGCCATTTCCTCTAATTGAATATTACCCGGACCGCTCTCCACACATTTCCTATCCAACTGCAAGTCTTTAGTTTCATTACGTTTCACAACTCCTAGCTTCGTTCCGAGCATCAAGTCGCCTAATTGGGAATTTTCCATCTTGACCTTGAACTCCTTCTTGTGTTTAAGGCAGTAGAGACCATCTACACGCATACATTGTAGAATCCACATAAATGTTTTTTAAATAATTATACTTTTCCTTGTTTTACAAGGTATTTTTATTTATGTACTATTTTTCATAAATTTGCCCTTGCTAATAAGCTTCCTAATTTTGAACGGAAAGCAACAGTTTTTACACTTTTAGGTGTGCACAATAAATTTGAATACAGAATCAGAATACTGTCAGAGTGATTCTAAAAGGAGCATTTTGCTCTTGCACTGACATTGTACATAGCAAAATTTGTAAATAATGTTGCCTCTTTAGAAAATTAATTTAATAAAGAAGCCGGAGAGTAAATTGTTTAT
The DNA here is from genome assembly GCA_947179485.1 of Allacma fusca. Classification (NCBI taxonomy): domain Eukaryota; kingdom Metazoa; phylum Arthropoda; class Collembola; order Symphypleona; family Sminthuridae; genus Allacma; species Allacma fusca. Next base: position 20,820,701 of record OX359245.1, read on the forward strand.
GCGTAATTACCTTATGATCAGGATGGGGCTTATAATAACAATAGTAATAGACTTCTAATATTGCTAGCACTAGATATGTATAGGTACTAGGTAGTGTTTCTGAACGGTACCAAAACATGGACTCGGCCCGACTCGTTTTCCCGAACCGAAAAAAATCTCAATTCTGTTCCCGAAACCGGAACCGATATTTTCGAGTCCGGGACATTTTTGACTTCCCGGAACCGATCCGGAAAATAAAAGCAGTTCCCGAACCGGTTCCGGTTCCTTTCCGAACCGACAGAAAATGTATATGATTCATTTTTATGGAAGTCAAAATTGTGTCACCTTTTCAAATAATAGTTGACAAATGCTGGCCAAATGCAGGTTTCGCGTTTTCATCCAAAACAGCAGCTTTAACAAACCCTTCCCGAAAACTTTCGGTTTTGATTTTTGTACCCGAAACCGGGCCGAAATTTGACGGTTCATAAACCGATGACCCGAAACCGTACCGGAACCGAAACCGAACCGGAACCTCGGGAATTCCCGATACCGAACAGAAACACTAGTACTAAGTAATTATAAAGATGAATGATGAGCCCATGAGCCCCTCAACAACGGCCATTTTGGCAAACCTGCTTCTTTGCTTTCATATTAAGTAGTAATTAATAACATGTGTAAATAATTATTGAAATGTTTCTATGCAAAAAGGCATTTAATAAGCAAGTTTTCTTTTTGTAGCAAAAAATATAACCTAACTTAAAATATCTCAGTGAGTTTCATATTACTTACTTCAAAAACAATATTAGAATTTATTATACGATGGTAGCTATGTTTTGAGACTCACCTGTGAAGTCCTCTAAATAACTCTGATTAAGACTCTGCTCCAAACATGGCTGCTGTTTTGACTCTGTCTTGAAATCCAGACAAACATAGCATTTGAGGGCTGGAAGCATAAGATATTTCTATTACTTTTAATTCCAGTCCCATCTGAAGTACTGCGTATATATTATTTTACATACTAAAAAGTAATTAGTCAATTATATTTTCCAATATAAGCTCCAGTATATCGTTGGCTACATTTTAAAAAGTACCATCTTTTTTGACACGCATTTCTTGTTAAGGTCTCTGAAAATGGTACTTTTACAAATTTAGCTAAGTATAACAAATATTACAACTGAAGTATGTTTTTTATTCGAAAAGGGAACGCCCATTATTTAATTTTTTAGCTTGATGTAATTAATTCTTTAGTTTCCAAATGGTATACTTAATTAACTATCTGGACGTGGCAAAAAATTTATTTCACATTTTTAGTATCATTTTGTTTTAGTTGGTTCCTGGGATTTAAGCTTTTTTGCTTGAAAAATTTAACGATTTTCGCAGTTTCCTTTGTAATACATTTTACTATTATAAACCACTTTTTTATTAGCTATTTTCTGAGTTCAATGGCTTGGAAGTTACAAAATCTCCTTCCATTCGTTTCGGATGTTGCAACAAGTTTTAGGGAAAATCCGAGAATCATAAATGATATATATGGGGGAAATATCATATGGTGAAATATTGCACTGAAAAATATAAAATGCAGAGCCGTGTTTGGGTATGAAAATTGGTTATATAAACTTCGTGAGAAAAGTTCGAATCGACCTACCATTGGAAAGGGAGAATAAACTGCCCACACTCAAGAAGAAAATGAGTAGGGATTCCATGTTGAATGCAATGGAGCTTAATGCACTTACAGAATAAAAATGTCAATGTTACAGAATGTATAACGAAATAACACGGTTCTGCCTCCGGAATCCAGAGTGTCCCTGGAAGGAGGTTGGATGTGAACTGAAGAAAAATCGCTTTTTCGGAACATCTGTCGGAAATGTTATGGTTATGGGCCAGTGACATTGGATATTATAGGGGGTAAACAAATAGATGAAACTTTGCGTGCTTGCTGGGCTTTAGGCGAAGGAGTTGGTACTGGCTGCTGAGCGAAGTAATCCTTTTATGATCGTGATGAATTATGATAAATATACATGGAACAAATCCTTATTCACACTTTCGTACTCTTTTCGTATGCTATAATTATATAAACCATAGATTTTCTATAAATATAAGGTTCAGTGAGAAATGCAAGTAAAACGAGAAAAAAGCAATGAAAAAATATCGATTACAATCTATTATGTATGCAAGGTCCGTATAGAGGAGACAAAGTGGTTGGATGCTGGCAGAATGCAAATATCAACTAAATGTGAAGGGTAAACATTTTTTATTCGTGAAAGAGCAGAGTGCATATTATGCTAATCTGTACATTCCATTGATCTTTTCCAGGGGTTTTGCACTGCAAACAAATTCCCGCTAATCCTCTTTCTCCCGGTTGTACTGCTCCAACTCCTGAATTATCACTTCCCGGGGCTTCATTACATTAGGGCGGTCACCCCTACAGCGGGGACAGTACCACTTTCCTCGTGGCTTTGAGCTGAGCTGTACACACTTGAAGTGGAACCACTCCATTGGACAGAGATCATTGTCGCAACCGATCATGTCTCCGTAGGACATCTGAATAATTACAAAAAGAGATTAAATTGTACTTACATATCTGAATTTAAGAGTTCAGTTAGCAAAAACATTACAACCAATAGTTCTAGTTTTGCAAAAGTTTATTATTTTTTAAAGCTGATTGTTTTTTTCTCATGGGACTCAGAGGCTCAATCAGTAGAAAATTGGCATAACTAAAGCCCAGTCAGGTTTTGTTCAAGCTGTGATTACTTTATAGTGCTAATTATACATGTATACTTCATACGTTCCAATCAGTGGGGACGTAGTTGCCCCTGGAACAAAATTTGGGGTTACATCATTTTGCTTATAATAAAAACATATGTAGATCATTTGACACTGTATCCAAAAAGCATTCAAACCTTATTGTCTCTTCACCGACGATATGCTTTCAGAACGTATGTACTCGTTCTGACTGAGAGACAACCGTGCTACAAAACTACATCCATTGTGCCTACACAGAAAGGTCCCGGTGAACATATAGAAAGGTCACTTGCCTCGTTACAAATACAGTACTTCGGTTCATCAAGTTCCTCATTGTGGTCCTGACTTGGCATTGCTTCATCCTGAACTTTTCTTCTCTTCCAGCCACGTTTCTTCACCGTGTGCTGCACTTCCTTCAAAGGACTGAAATTGCATGCATCGACAACCGCATCTTTTCTTGCATCGGGACTGTTGTATATCCTTGCATCGATTTCCTTCGCTTTCCTTGTGCCAGCTTCCTTAAACTTTCCAGCATCTATTTCCTTGTTTCCAGCATCCGTTTTCTCAAACTTTCCAGCATCAGTTTCATCTGTAGGCATTACCTCAATTCTTCCAACTTTGTCAATATCTGCACATTTAAGCTTCCAATCATCGATTACTTTCAACATTTTTGAACTGTGATTTTTCCATCCGTCCATGTCGTTCACCTTCCCGACATCGAATCTACTCCTTGCTTCAACATTGTTAGACATCCCAGCATCGTCATTACTTCTTTTGTTGGCCTGGGAACCTTTCGTTGAATGGCTACCATCGCCAAAATCCTCAGAAGACCTCGACACATAAGAAGAATTAGACATGGCCTCTGTGGAACTACTAGGAAGAGTTAAATTCCGCCGAGTTTTACGATTCGTACAAGGTTCTAAACAGGTCTCAGCTTTGCGCTTTCTACCTTTCGACCTACGACCAACCTTCCTCTCAGCAGCAGAATGCGCTTCCGCAGGAGGTTCCGGTTGTGAAGCTGTACATTGAAAAAATGATAATTATACCCAGCAAACAACATGAGAACGGAAATTGAACATTCACTTAATTTATATTACCTAATTTGACTCGACGTTTCACAGATAATTTGCTAGACTTGCTCCGATCTAAAATGACTTGGACCTTCTCCCCTAGATATTTTTCTACTTGCCTAGCTTTCCTCTGCTTATCCCGAGCTCTATCCGACGCTACGGTTAATACTTGTTTCAGCTTATCAATTGCCAGTCCGTCCACACGGCTTGCGTTCGTCAATTCCTCAAGGACTTGCAGGCAGTCTGTGGATATAGTAATGTATACTTACGTGGACAAAATTATTCAAACGTAAGTAAATGGAGGAGTGTAATTTCGACTTCTGGTTTATACAGCCTTCGAAAGTACATAATACATCCAAACGTATTCAATTTCTACGTTCTATGTAATTTAAAAAATTGCTTTCGGCATCATTCATGTAAGTGCGCATTTCCCTAAATGTGAGCACTACAAGACTACAAGCTACTGCAATAAAATGAAAGCCCATGAAGTATTATTGACATCATTTTTATTTTTCCTACTTACGTTCATACTCGGTGTCCACTTCTTTCATGGCATCCATTGCTTTGACAATATGACTTGGCATATTAGCTTTCCCTGCAATAGCGGTTCCTCCGACTTTACTTACAAAGCAACAAATAATGAATTTAATAAAAAAGACCACAATATTCTCTACATAATTATTAAATAGTACTTGCAACGTGTGTTAGTATGCGTGGTCCCGGAGCGAGGGGTACTGGTGTAATATTATATTTTACACACGATTATTACTCAACCATTACTTAAAAGAAATAGCGAAACGAAATATTTTGATTCGGCTCTATAAGCCAACTATAAGTGTCAAAATATCCGGAGATCGGGAGATCGCTTGTATCCGGAGGTCGCCAAGTAACCAACCCACCACAGATTACGTACACACCACCATATGGGAAGGTGGGAAGTAACACAAATGATATCACCAGCGTAGTAGGTAGGCTAAACCGGGATATAGTGACAGTAAGTGACATAGTGGGTGGGTAAATTTTTCATTACATGATGTCATCGTTGTATGTTGTTAAATACATCTATCCTCACTACAACAAATTATTAACAAACATTTTCAGGAAATAAAATAATGCCCTAATGTATTAACTACAATGAAAACAAAAATAATTCCATAAGATGTTTTCCTCGTTCATGATGAACTCTGAGCCGATCAATCGTGACTGTGGTCTAATTATGAGATGAAATCCCGAAATCCTATTCCTTTCGCGAAAAAAAAGATGGACGCTAAAGTGGAATGCATTGTTTATTTTTACGCTTGTAATTATCAATCGACGTGGATTCAAAATTACCGACTACTCCGACATTTCCAACAAACAATGCGCATACATGATATCACAATCCAAGGAGGGTGGGTGGCTGGACTAAAAAATGATTCCCAATGATGAAGGGGTAGGGGAGTAGCAAAATGCCTGCAACTGTGATGATGTCATTTGTGTCACTCCCCTATCCTCTCATTTTCCATTTACAATACTGCTTGGGGGCCGTACAAATATAACGTTATCACAGATTGGACGATTTTGAAAGCATGTGTGACTATTGTTAACAGAGTTAGCTTTTGTGGAGATGACCACCTACTGTTAACGTTATCCTTGTATCGTCAGGACCGCCATGACTTAAAATTTGAACATTTCAACGTTCACCCTTCATTTCATACGAATGAAACAGTTTCTGCACCATTTTGAGTTCAATGCTCAAAGAACTTTTTAGGAATTAAGTTTAGATTCCAGTGAAGCTTACATTTTATAATAATTAAAGAAAGTCTGTTCCCGTCAGTAGTCAAGGAGTGGAAAGGTAAAACTATCAAATTTTTAAATAAGTAGTTTCTTATGAATAAATTATAATTATTAATTTGAATTCATAAACTGTGACAAGTAAAATTGCATTTTGGTTTAAACCATCAATAATTTCATTCTAGATTTTGTTAAGACCATGGGGGATGAGAACACCTGGACTGCTAAGGTAATATTTGTGCACGGAAAGATTTAAATGTTAAGGGAGACAGTTGTTTACTTTAATTTTTGCTTGTTAATGACCAGAAAAATTCCTAACAATTTTTGGTAATAAAATAATTAGTGAAGGGATAAAGTTAAAGCTTGCTAGAACTAATATTTACAATCCAACTAAGTTTCATGAATTCATTCTGGAGTTTACGTTGCAACACATTGCTTGTAATTAAAGCTATGTATCACCATAAACTCATACATTGTATTTCATTTTAGGAAGAAACCATTGATTGGTTCGCCAGTACATCACCGGCTGCAAGGATGATATTCCTGAAATCGCTGATTTTCATACTTCCGGAGGATGAGCTAAAGACAGTGAGTAACTACATTTCAAAAGCAAAAGTTGAAGCAAAGCGGAAGAAATATGAAGGGTCCAAAAAATTAATCCGGCCAAAGTTGAAAGTTGTTTCAGCAGCACAATCAGTTCCTACAGGGTCAGAACCAAAAGGGTCAGTACCAACGCGAAAGGTATTGACTGGACCACAATCAGTTGGATCCGTTCCTCTTGGGTCAGTACCTCATGGGTCAGTACCATTACCACTCATTCAGACGGACTTAATACTGCCAACTCAAGAAGACACAGGATGGTGGAAGAAGTTCAAACCATCACAAGTTTTGGCATTTGATTGCGAACACATTCATTTAAAAGAACTTGAAGGGGAGAAGCGAATCAAGTGTGCTGAAATTAGTATTGTAAACAATAAGCTGCAGGAAATATATTATTCCAAGATTCAGTGGCCTGCTGGAAGCTTTATAACAAGCAAGAGACAAAAGCTAATAAATGGGTACGATTCACATTCTTTAATTAATGGAGAACCCTGGGAAATTGTTAGGAATAAAGTGAAGGAGATTTTTAAAGGAAATTTGATAATCACATGCGGCGGCACTACTGATTACGGGGGGTTGGGATTAGATCAATACGACTGCTCCGAATTTGATCGCTTCGATTTACATCAGCATTTTAAAAAGCCGGCAGTCAATCAATTTGGAATTTCTGATGATTTGAATCTCCAACCCATCGGACTTCGATCTCTGTATCACTACTATTTTCATCAAGATATACAGTCAGGAATTCACAATTGTCAACAGGATGCTAAAGCTACAATGCAGTTGTTCATGGAAGTGTATGTGAAAAAAGAAAAAATCACCAATCTCAGTTCAAAAGTAAACACCAATGGACTAACTTATGCAAACATTCCAACGATTCGATAATGGTTTTAATTAATTAAAAGTTGAATCATAAATATAAACTTGTTTCAGCATTTTATTAATCTTTATAGCATAGTATGTATTACAACTCAACAAAATCAGAAACAAACCATTCGTTCATATCTGTTATAATCCATATATTATCATTCGTTGTTTGTTCATCGCAGTTTGGGCCAGTACCTAATGGGTCAGTGCCAGGGTCGTCACTATTAAGACTTGACGTTGTAATTTCTGGTGTATATAATGCATCAGTACCGTTTTGAGATCCATCTTGGTCAGTATCATTCACAACAAACGCAGTATGAGAAATTTCTTGAGATCTGTTTGTTGATTTCTTAGCCTTATGGATTTTTCGATGCTGCTGAACACTTGTTTTAGAAGGAAAATAAATCTTACAAGCTGGACATATGCGCTCTTGAACCTTCCCCTGTAAAGAAGGGCAGTCGAAATCATAGGGAAGGTCTGTATTTTTTTCGAGATTCCATAATACTATTCTTGAAGTCAAGCCTAAGTATTCTCCCAATCCTGGAACATCTGGTGAAACGACAGTTAGACCTTCATGATCTCTGTTGTATCGCAAGGGGGGTGGAAGAAATCCACCAGGTAAAACTTTCTTGATATTGGTTTTTGGAGGTTTACAGCAAAGTTCGTTTCCACACTTCAATATCTGAAGTAGATACTGGGATTGACGAACATGTTCTGCTTTCCATTGCTCCGTTTCCGAGCCATAAAAACGAACTACATCCGTATTAGGGGGAATGTATTCAGAAAATACATCGAATCCATCGATACTTGTCTGATTCCAAACTGATGACAATACTTCTCCTGCTTTTTGAAAGTTTTTAAGCTCTAACTCACAATCAGTGGTTCTTCCTTGTGAATCCAAATGAGTGCCATAAAACTCTTGGGGTAGAATGATTCCACTTAAATCATGCGATAATGGAGCCATACGTCTCTCGACAGGATTAAAAGCTGAATGATGAGGAGCGTTAGCTGCAATAAATATTGCATCCAAATCGTACATTTTGAAATGCGAAATCGCTGCCAAAAGGGTTTTTGGAAATCTTGGGTTCTCATCAGGACCTCCGTCAACCATTACAATAAAAATTGGTTTGGCTTGATTTTCTGGTACTGACCTTTCGGTACTGACCCCGTTCATTGTGAATTGTGAGAAGTTCTCCAGTTCCATCAATCTTCGGAAATCGTGGCAATGAGATGCAGCTGTACTGCTGTCATGCTTTCCACTACGAATGGCGATGTATGTGGGTCCCGAATATCCAAGTTTTCCGGAACAGTTAAAAGATAGTGCTGCATAAACAGAAGGAATTAGCTTATGTTTCGTTGCAACCACCCAATCATGATCTGGTAGTCTGATCCTATACTTCAAGTTCATCAAAATTGGTGCTTGTTTGTTAGCTGCAGGCAAACCAAGAGGAACTCTGGCTTTGTCATCTTGACTAAGGGCAAACACATTCACCGGCCCGAATAGTTCGGCAAGTTGCCTTAAATTTTTCATTGTCTCAGCAGCAAAATGTGAGTCTTGATGGTCTTTTCTTGCATTATTTTCAGCTCGAACTATTTTCACTGGAACAGTTGTTACGTGGCGCTTTCCCTCAATACTGTTCCACTTTCTTGGAATCAATCTCAAATATAGACCTGATCTGCTGAGTGAAAAACCTATCAAACAAAACTCTGGTATACTAATTATGAAATTACAATGCAAATAAAGGGTCAGTGCTTTTATGAGCCAGTACCAAATTATCTGACCTTTCAGAAGAAGCTGTTGATGTAGATCATCAATTGTGCGACAGCATCGTAGCGATTCATCCCTTCGTTTTGGATCAGCACTTGTTGAAATATTAACAATATCGACAATCGTTTGCAGTAATAAAGGTTGACCCTCTTCTAGTCTTGGTCGTCCAGAATATTGTTCCCTCATTAGTGGTGATAACTCAGGATGCTGTTCAATTAACTTCGCCTTTTGCATTCTTTCCTTATGCCTAAGTTTTGTCATTGCCGACGCACAACTTTTCAACCTATTTAGACGTTGCCGTTTCACTTTAAGATCCTTTTCTAACGTTTTCTTGCCTCCCTGTGTTATTTCTTTAGGCAGTCCGCATTTTTTAAGTCCGTCTAGTTGTTTCTGGATGTCTTTGATTTGAGAACGCAGAAGAGCTTGAGCTGGTGATTTTCTTGTCTTCTCAGGAGCATAGTACATATCGGTGCGGGTTGGAACCTCATCAGTAGATTTAGATGTTTCTCCGGAATTGTTTACGACCACAATAGTAGGCTCTAAAGGAACAATATTGCATGGTTTTTGTATCTGTCGTTGGGCTGCTTTCAGAAAAGCCGAGGCAATGGTTTGTTGACTTTTTCGCTTTAACTGCAGCTCATTGATTTTTTCCTTTACATCGGACAAGTTGTCTTTTCTTTCTCTCCAAAAGTTTTGTACAATTGTTTCAATGTCACCTTCTGTAAGTTTGTAATGTTAAAGTTATTTTAATACAACTTAAAATCAAGCTTTTGTACTGTAATGGACGTGTGTTCTTTAAAATTGTATTCTTACTTTTTTTATTCGGATAAGCTTCTTTCCATGTTTTTCGTAACTCGTTCCATAGTGAATGCTTTTCAGTTCGAGCAGACATTTTTGACATTGACCCATGTAGGTACTAGTCCTTTGTAATGTTAATTGCACCAATGTTGCTACAATTTAAATTGAGCTTTAGAATTAGTCACATTGGACAGCCGTCTCGGGCTATTGAATGTCATTACATATATACTTGTACTGTAGAAATGGTAGCTTTATGTAGTGAATGCATTTATTTATTAAACAATGATTTCTCCCGGCAATTTTCTGTAGTTCGTAGCTCAGTACCGCGATGGCGTACTACTACCAGTTTTATACTTGGTAGTACTAGGTACTAAGCATTATATAGATATTATCGGGAAAGGTACTTTCATGAATATTTATACCGACATTTGTGTTAACGTTATCATGTGGATTTCTGACCTATGTGTGTAGTTACAATGGTTAGACTTTCCCAGTTTGACGACCCACCTCATTGATAACGTTATATTTGTATGGCCCCTTGGCGTATTGGGAATTTTTAAAGTCTATAGCTGGTAGGGGAAAAAAGACAGAGTGTCCTGAAAATACAGTTACACGCTGGAGTTTGATGCGGGGAATCCAAATCTGAACTTAATTTTGAGTCAGGCGATCGGTTTTGGAAATTAAACTATGGACATGGTCAGAAATTGAAATTTTGAGAGTTTTCAAAGTCTATAGATGGCCAGGGAAAAGCGACAGAGTGACCTGAAAATACATTTACACGCTTGAGTGTGATGAGGGGAATCCGAATCTGAAATTACTTTTGAGTCAGGCGAGCGAGTTTGGAAATGAAACTATGGACATGGTCAGAATTTGAGATTTTCACATGTGTATGGTTGGTCATTGAAAAGCGACCTGACAATACATTTGCCTTTACTTTGTCTTTAAGCCACACAGTTCCTTTATGAGGGCTATCTTTATCGTGACCAAATCATTTGTAACATCTGAGAAATTTTTAAAAAATTTGGTATCGTGCTAATGCAATTCAAACCCTTCTATGTTTACATTCAAATTACGACCTGTGTATAAATAAAACTTGAAAAAGTTTATTCCAAATCATAATGAAAGGTCAGGTTGGTACAACCATTACTCACTTCAGAAGGACTTCAGAATTACGATACAATAAGAATGAGCGTAAGTGTACGAATAACGGCGATATGAGAACACTGTGTTATGCTTATCACTCATGGGCACCTTGCCTGAAAATAAGCCTTGTATATAAGCAACTAGGAAGGAAGGAAAGCAAAACGGATAGGTTTTTAGGAAAGGAACTAGGAAGGTTGTAGAATTTATGTCAAAACTAGGAAATAAAGTAGGAAGGCTGAGAATATGTACAATGATAGGCAAGTTCAAAGGTGGGCTCCTTGCCTAGATCTAGGATAGGATATAGGCAAAATCTGGGGAAATATAGGCGCGGTTCTGGGATGGGCAAGGATAAGCGTATCAGAGGTGTCCATCCTTCAAAGGATTTCCTTCAAAGAAGGTTTCTTTGAACGTATTAAGCGTTAGCTTTGGCAATTATGAAGGGAACGGAAGGAAGGCTGGAAAGGAAACGAAGGCTGAACGAAGGTCTCTGCTCTTTGCACAAATAATGGAACGTGAAGGAACATGTTAATTTTACAGCCTTCGAACGCCGTTGGAACTGGCGATCCCATCTACTATATTTTAGGCAAAATCCTTCCATAACTTAAGTTCATGTACGTATACGTACACCGTTGCTCGACTGAAAAACATTTTTCTGGCGGACATTATCTCGAGAAATATTTATCTCACAATGCCAGCGTGATCCCTGGAGCATATAAGCATTCTATTCCCTCCCCTGTACATTAATTACATACTGATACTCTGCAATAATTGCAATTAGTTGTAAACTATTTATTAGTTTTTCAGCGGTTAGCAGTTTGAAATTTAAAGCTCTGATTTTGTGACTTGTGTTAAAAGATTTGCGATAAATAAATGAACATGGACGGAAGGTAACGCATGAAGGGCATTTAAATATTTTTGAAGGCTGAAGGAAGGATTATAGCATGATTTGAATGAAGGAAGGGTGAAGGAAGGGTAAATATTCAGAAGGCTTCATTTTACTGAACGATGAAGGAACGGGTAATTGGAAACGGTTCCCCTTCTGAAGGATGAACGAAGGTGATTTCAAATGGACACCTCTGAAGCGTATGGGCAAAACTCGGCAAAAGGTTTGAATACAGGCAAGAACCGAAACTTATATAGGCAATGAGGCAATGTAGGCTAGGGCTAGACCCGTTTGCAGTTTGCAAGGAGAGTAATAGGAGGGATATGGGTAGGTATCAAAATAAACTCAAGCCGTTAACGGAATCATTGAGTCATAGAAGAGTCGTTTAGAAATCCGAACCAGAGGTGTGGAAAATACATGAAATTTATTATTAAAATACAAAATTCAAATACATTTCCAGAAACATTAAAATAAAAATACAGATACTAGTATGTAGTAACTTAGTTAAGATACAAAATACAATACAAATATCCGTAGGAATTTAGGCAAGATGCAAAATAAAATACTTTGCTACCAACAAAAACGAAAATTCGAAATGAAAGTATCGCATTTGAAATATAAAATACATATTGAAAATACTCTCAAATTTATCTCAAAGTAAATGTCTCAGATGTAACTGAATCTCAAGTTTATTCTCTCAAACACAATATCTTGGACAATTTAACCAAATAATTGGATATCTGGAAATTATTCAGGAAACGTAAGGTCACAGGCACGTGAATAGAGCTTATTGTTAGACCTGTGCATCTGTGTAGATTGTAGATCAAAGTAAATAAAATTACCCCAGATATAGAATATCCCTAATAGCACCGGCCAGCATAAAACGCGCATTTATTACGCAAAAGAGCCAAAAGAGTGCATGATCATATATGTAGGCGCATCAATGAGGCTCCATTTGCGCAAAATTAAAAGCGCATAATTTGGTGCGGACTTGCGCTGCAGTTCATACGCCAAATTCACCTATAAAACACACGCGCATAGTCACAGTGCATAAAATGCGCTGCATCGAAGCATCAAATATTGCTCGGCCATATTCAAACTTGCGTGTCATGCGCAATGCGTTGCAACCGAGCAAAGGCATGGTCCTCGACTGTAACAAACTGTAGCCTGAGTAGTACGGACAATTGTAACGGTAAAGAAATATCTCCATTGGATTTGTGGAAGTTTTATAAATACTTCAACAAATAAAAAAGTGTTATTGGAAATTCAATTACTTAATAACAATTGAAGCAACTGAACGCCCACTATACACACTGAACTAATGAGTAAACCAGTAGTAAAATTATTTTGGGTAGTTGAATTCCCTAAGGAAAATCGAGTGGAAGTTGTTCCAAGCAGTTGGGTTAGTCCATGTGAAACTAAGGTGTCCGTCAAGTTAGCCGGAGTTACAATACATGCCATTGAAATACATACATTTGAGCCGGAGTTACCATAATCAACAGTCTTTGAGGGAATGAGACTTACGACTTGATATGAAGAGTGATAACGGCAAATAAATTAACTAGGCGTTTCTCATTATGACCTAAAAATGGTACACACTGTCCGGTGTAACCTTAGTATTACTTTCAGTATTCTCATTACAGCTAACGACACAACAATGTTTTGAACTCAATCTTCAATGCTAGTAGTAAGCCCTGCACATGTACTCGAATAATGGATCAAACTAATATTAGGTAAAAAATATAAAAAAATATAAATAATAAGTCTGTAAATTAATCGCAATCATGATTCACGACTTACATGATAGTTATAGGTACTAGAAGCTCAAAAACGTATAATAAGTTATTCTGTACTAAATAGTTGTGAACACGCTTAGTTATTAGATGTAGGGTTTGTCGATTTTTAAATGCCATGGCGTAAATGGCAAATTAGGCAGGCATATATTTGGCAGGCATTTAGGTCATTTATTCACATGGGGATAAAATGATTTTTTATGACATTTTGGCAGAATTGGCATATAATATGTTTTGCCTTGGAAAAACTGGCATAAATTAGCGATGCTCATGGAACGCTTTTTTCCCGCCATTATTGGTGCTTGTTCCGACCGTGGCTAATTTTAAAATATTTAAAACTTGCAAAGTACCGGTTTCTCAATTCATGAAGTACAATAGCAAGTCAAAACGCATCTCATTGCATACTGAGCTTTGTGTGAACATACACTGTATTATTTTAATTTCCTGTGGCTTATAGCTATGTGATCTTATTTACATTTATATAGCAACCAAAACGAGGAGACGACTGGAAAAGAAAATCTGGTTGCACCATACCGAAATTTAGGGTTTAAATTTTGGAACGTGTTATGTAAAATGTCATTTTTCAAAACGTTCAAAGAAAACATACAGTTCAATGCATGATGCAGACATCCACTTGCAAGCAAGCTTCAGTGGATATTAAAAGACAATTCGTAAAGATTCTGTGAATTCAAAATTCCGGGGGTCTCTAAAACTAATACTTGTATTAAACAAAAAATACTGCAATGTATAAGTCCAAATCCCAAGTTCATCCTCTTGTGGGCCCTATTATAACTAACCGTATGCATGAGAGATAAAAAGAAACATTTAATAGTTCAGCCGTACACAAAAGATGTTATGTTTATTCATATCATTTTTTCCCACTGTAAGTGCCCCTAACTCTGTGAAAATTGCGATTAAGGGCTTGCTTCTGACGCCGATCTTTCTCCTTCTGCTTTCCCACGGATGATTTACGCTTTTGTTGAACACCCAACTTCCTTCTCTCCTTCCTAGTCAAGGCAGGTTCTGTCGGTTCTTCCTAGAATATTTGAATAAAATAATTTTCAATAAAGTTATTTTGCTAAACGAAGATCACACAATCAATAAATCACAACATACAAGTACAATTGGTTTTGTAATTAGCTATAAAAATCATAGTACTTAATTCGGCCGAAAGGTTTATTGAGAAGTGCTACAACCTGTGTAAGTCGATGTGGTTCATCCAAGGTTTCCATCTCTCCAGGATCTGTAGCATTATCAACTGCAACACGACGGTTCCCTTCTTCCGGATCAATCTGCCATGGTCTCAATGGCGTAGCTGGAGCACTGCTGAAGTCCCAATCAGCAGCGTTATTCCCCCACAGTACGTCATTATGGATTTCTCCATCGTAAATCGGCTAAAAAATTGAAAATTTACATAGTTATATTATTTAAGCAATATTGAGATTGTATTACCTTTCTGATAATGTTTTACAGCTAACACATTGTTGAAAATTGTTGCAAAACGTGCTTACAACTTTATATCCATCCAAAAAATGCGAACATTGGATCGCTCCTACGTGGATAGTTTTGCACAGGGTGCAAGCAGTTTTGGTATCCATACTAGAAATAAAAATTGCAACGATCAGAAACACAAAATCAGTATATTTCAGACGTGTAACTTTATAAAGTGCAATGTATCAGCCATATCAACAAAATGTGTACTAAATTATTAAAATCGCGCATTTTAAATTATAAGCATGACAGCAACAACCCAATGTAGAGCTAGCAAACAACTGGAAATATAAAAACAATAATACTTGGTTGGTGTTTCAAATACGTAGCGAAGACTTGCGAATTAACAGTTATAAAATGATGCACCGAAGCAAATGATATTAATAGCAGCTTTATTACCACAACCTGCACTACCATGTACAGAAATATAGGTTGCCATTCTAAACACGATCCAAATATATTACAACCTTGATTGCAGATATTTTCCCACAGAAAATGTAATATAAAGCAGTTATTACTATAGCCACAAAACCGTTGTAAACATATGGATTAGAAAATAGCAATAACTAAGTCAGAAAAAGTAAATGCTAATACTACCACAAGAACTACAAAGTATAAATATCAGAACTTACAGCAAAAAAAGCTGAGATACCAAGCCAAAATAATATATTACAAGGTCTACATTTGCAAAACACGGACAATATTTCATATTAGATATTTTAAATCAGATTCAATTCCAAACTCCACCTTAAACATTCAGTACTTAAACTACTCCAATTTATATAAAACAAACAACATATTCAAAACAAGCCCAACGTTGTTTAGGACATTCAGCAAGCAGCAAGTTTTTAACTAACAGGATTTACTGTGTACCAGCAGGTACTTACACCAACGTAGTCATTATACAGCCCGGGTGCATACTTCATCTGTCCTTCCATGCCGTCATATTTAACAGGTTGTTCATTATGCAAAATTTGAAGGACGAAATGTCCTCCTATGTTTAACGTATAACCTACAAGAGAATATACAGTATCAAATAATTTTATTCTGAGTGGAATATCGCCAATCCTCTTTCCCAGTCCATTCTCGGATACCATAGTTCCGCTTGTAAATTCAAAAAATAATATTGGGGACGGGATTTCAGGTTGTCTATAGCTAACACTCTTGTTGTTGCGACAACCCCGACAGATAGAACCTAGAAAAGTTGTTGTCTCATTTAATCGGTGTACGATTAATTCAACAGTGGGACCACACAAGGCTGTTATAGGGAAACTGCAAATCCAATACAATTTATTAGTATTATCAAAACAAGTAATCATTATAAATGGTTGTTTAATACCTCCTGAAATTCTCATAATCACATGTACTGCAAGAAGTCACTTGCACATATTCTTCAAACACTCCATGAAGAGCAGCAAGTCCATATTCCTCCTCACCATTCCACATGTTATTCACAGCAGGTTTGAGTTGTAAATGCCGATCAGTCAGAGATAACCACTTCTGTTTCGCTAGATTTTGATATCCTTCTCTGAAACACTGAATTGCATCAACAATAAATTTCCTACCTGTGGAACCATTGACCAGGTAATTACGAAACTGAGGGTTAGTCTCGTATAGGTACACAGTCATCGTCATAACGTTATCGAAAGAGCACGTGTTTACAAAGAGAAAATCGCCATCATCTTGAGCTTTTGAACCCCAACTATAAAACCAACAGTAAGTGTTTTAGGAACCATAAAATATGTGCCGAAATAAGCAATATTCACTAACGGAATGAATGGCAGCGTCTCGAAAATCGATGCAGCCAATTTCACTTTGGGTACACGTTTGCCTTTCTTCTGCCACGTTTCTGTGAGAAGACATGAGCTTTCCTGCATTGGAAGGACTGCAACATTTACAGGATTTTCACATGTCTTGTAAGTGGATACAGTCGGTGTGATGTTCTTCCTATTTCGTCCAACTCTACGCTGTTTATTAACACCTTCCAGTTTTCCTAAGTAACGGATGTAATCAGCCAAAAACCGTGTACACCGTCCTGTACACAAATATGTTTAGAATGTATTCATGTATTGCTAAACACATAGATATCCAGGCAAATATTTTTAAACCAATTAAATATATACACTAAAAATGACTGATACCTTCTACAACATTTTTAGCTTGATGAACGTATCTTGCTAATGTCAGTTTACCATCCTTACACTGTTCATGCTGTTTCACAACTTTATTCCAGTTTTCGACAGGTTCTTGGGTGTCGTTACGGCGATGGTCTCCGCGCAATTCAAACAGTATGTGTGTAAGCATTGGAGTATAAGGCAACATGTGTGTGCACAGATACGTGACAAAATCCTCGTTGTGAAAACGATTTGGTGATTCAGTAGACGTGACTTGGTTTTGTGATAGCTCACCTTCAACAACAACGCGTAAATCGTTATAAAATCTTCCAAACGATGTTCCACGACAAACGGTTTTATCTGACAGACGATTACCCAGATAATTTTGATGAACAATCTCGTGTTCTGCAAAACAACATAACTTAGAAATTTTCCTCTACAGGTAACAAAAAACGTTAGGTTTATAACTCTTACCAAGTTGCAGCAGTTTTGGTGGAGCCGATTGAAGTGTGGATAACACTGTTGAAACAAGTGTGCTTGCTGTCGGTGACAAACATAACACAAATATCTTCCGAACGTAATAGTTGGCAGTGTGAATATCGTACGAATACTGAAACCGATTGAAAAGCTTCTTTATGATTTTAACTCGGTCGTCCTCCTTCTCCACGTAAACCTCTTCTAATTTTGCAACGATGGCTTGTATTACATGCATGCGGCAAACGTGATGATTGATTTTAGAGGGCTTTTGGAGCTTGAAAAGTTCCTCCCAGCAAAGGTTCAGATATGAGGACGTACTATGCCCATTCCAGAAAGTGTGGATGACTGCTGATATGGTTGCTAAACAAAAATCCGTTTCAATACGTGTCATCCATCCAGATGGGCCACTTTTGAAGTAAGTATCGACTCTGGAAGTAACAAGTGAGAGGTTAATAACAAAGTTGTACAATAGAATAAAATAGACGTTACACTCTTACGTGGTACGAAACGCTGCCAAACCCTGGCCTATTGAGTCAGTATTCTGGGAGTTGCTCAAGAATTCACAAACTGCCAGCGAATTCGAATTATTTGCTGGGTTAGCAATTACCACTGCGTACAACAAGATTTGACTACCCCCCAAGTTCTCATTAAGGTGCCGAACGACACCTCCTGTCGCATCTACGTGTATTACAGTATGTTGTTTGCGTTGCTTGAATGTCTTTAAAACTTCCATTTGCTTTGCGGACATCATAACAACGTGCAAAGGTTTTACACTATACCCGATGACAAACTTTGCTAAATGTGCATCGGTGTAAAGCCGCCGATGTAGATCGACAGTAGGCAAACAGTCAGAGTCGTGTTCCTTCAGCATCTGAAAGCAAATGTAAATTTCACAAAACTTATTCGAAATAATGGAATAAATGTATTAATTACCTCATGTCTGACTTGTCGTAGTACTTGGCCACGTGGTACCCCAGTATAATTACCGCAACTTTGAGGCAAATGGTCAGCTGTGTTTGCTATATCTGTAGCAACCGCATCTGCCTGCCTAAATCGCAAGGATTCCTTAACAGCTGCTCGATTTTCAGCTTGCAGTTTATTACTGCAAACTCTAAGCGGATGGTGGTGCATTGTGCCATGACATCTACAAAAAGTTGACGTTGAGGTAATACAACTACAATTATATATACAATATTATAACGAAATACACGTATGTACTTACACTACTTGAAAGACAACTTTAGATTTGTCGAAATTAAAATTCCCCGTGATCCTAATTCTATCCCAGCAGTCAGGCTTATGTGTGCAATAGGCATCTAAAACATACAAGTTGCCTCGTTTACCGGTTGAAACCTCCTGACGTTTGCAGTTTGGAACACAGCAAGGATTCACTTTGTTGAACTTCTTTCTTAATATGATGTCCAACCAGCCTTGACGCATATTAAAAACAGTTTTGCCATTCCGATTTCGACTTTCAACGTATTGGTCCCAAATTATCCTCTTTATGGTAAAATGAAAACTCTTTGGAATAAGTAGAGTTCTACTGTTAGCCTCAACTTTCACTGAGTCGCCTTCATCTAAATTAGTCAAGATGTTCAAGTCAGAACATACTCCCTTCAAATGAGACGCGATGTAGTACCTGTATATTTGGTTCCAAAGTCATCCAAATCTGCATCCTTTTCTTCAGCTCTCTTGAAACAATCTAACTCCACAGCTTGATCTCCAACTTCATGTCTGTCTCCGCACATGGCAATCGATGTCTGTGCTGCAGGCGATTCCAGGTCTTTGTGATCGGTAATGAGCGAGTCGTCGCTGGCGGTCATTTGTGATTGGGTAACCGCAAAGTCAACCTTCCTACTGATATCTGCACAAAAATTGTAATTGATTGAAACTGGTTAACTACAACTGTTGTTGCAGTTACATGGACCTTGAATGAACCTGAATATAACCTTTAAGTGGTTTCCGGCTAAGGTTAAATTTCCCTGCAGAAGCCAATACACTTGCACTTCCTTCCCAAATTTCGGTTGGCTGTGTACAATCTGCGAGTGTCTTAGGGACATTTCCAGCTGCAGTGTTGATGTCTACATGAACAGCATTCTCTGTACATACACCGTTGTCCTCGTCGTCAAGGGTAGCAAGTAAGTGATCATCTCCTTGTTGGTCCATTATAATGTCACTGATGTTAGTGATACCTACACAACCATGAAAACAGTACACAAAAAAGGTTTTGACTTACTTTCTCGATCTCAATGTAAGTTGTAATCCCTGTCGATACTTACTATCAACAGTTTCCAAAAACAGTGACGGATAGCGGATCCAAGAGTTGGCATTGCATGTAGGGCATTTGAAGTTGTCGTCCTTCGCAGCCTTCCTTCTATCAACCCGAATGCACAAGCAGTGGTACCATTGCTTACATGACCCACATTCAACCATGTCCCCTGACGTTGATCCAAGACAAATGCAGTGAACTGATCTGCTGGTCGTAGGAGTAGAACACGCGGGAGGTGGATCCAAACGCACCAAAGGAGTGCCATGCGTAGCCAAAAACGCAGCCTATGAAGACAAATGCGCATTAAAACTCGATACACCGACATTAAGGCATTCAAAAGAACGAAGGCACTGACTTTTAAAGCGGATTGCTCCCTACGAAACCAACTACGCAAAAACTTCCTATCTCTCTCCAGCTGCTTCGGATAAAATTCAGCAACAATTTGGCCCCACAAATCGGATTTTCTGTTGTAACCTGCTTTCTCCCAACGGTCGACACTATCACAAATCCTGTGCATAACTGATGCAATTTGACTAGTCGTATACCCGCTCCACCTAGCTCCTTTACGACAAATACCTCCACGTCTCTTCAGACCTAAACTAACGTTGCCCACTAGGTCGCTGTGGTCCATCTGGAATGATCACAGTATTATTCAAAGATATTCATAACTCGATGAAAGATAAACAACTTAAATAGAAAATCAAAGAATTCTTAAAAAAATCAATATCCTCATTTACCCCCGTATTCCAGAAATTCAAAGATTTTTTAAAAATTCAATATTGGTCAAATCCGGCCTAAAGATATGAAGGCGAAAGGAATCGACCATGGGCAATCCGATTCGAAAGTCAGATTGGAGTTCGGCCAACTGGTTTAGAAATAAAAACGGGGGTGTCCTCATTTACCCCCGTATTCCAGAAATTCAAAGATTTTTTAAAAATTTAATGTTCGCCAAATCCGGCCAAACTTTATGAAGGCGGAAGGAATCGACCATGGGGAATCTGATTCTGAAGTCAGAATTGAGTTCTGCCAAATAGTTTAGAAATAAAAACGGGGGTGTCCTCATTAACCCCCTTATTCCAGAAACTCAAAGATTTTTTAAAAATTCAGATTTGGCCAAATTCAAACCAAATTGATGAAGGCGAAAGGAATCGACCATGGGGAATCTGATTCTGAAGTCAGAATTGAGTTCGGCCAAATAGTTTAGAAATAAAAACGGGGGTGTGCTCATTTACCCCCGTATTCCAGAAATTCAAAGATTTTTTACAAATTCAATGTTCGCCAAATCCGGCCAAAATTTATGAAGGCGAAAGGAATCGACCATGGGAAATCTGATTCTGAAGTCAGAATTGAGTTCGGCCAAATAGTTTAGAAATAAAAACGGGGGTGTGCTCATTTACCCCCGTATTCCAGAAATTCAAAGATTTTTTACAAATTCAATGTTCGCCAAATCCGGCCAAAATTTATGAAGGCAAAAGGAATCGACCATGGGGAATCTGATTCTGAAGTCAGAATTGAGTTCGGCCAAATAGTTTAGAAATAAAAACGGGGGTGTCCTCATTTACCCCCTTATTCCAGAAATTCAAAGAGTTTTTTAAAAATTCAGATTTGGCCAAATTCAAACCAAATTGATGAAGGCGAAAGGAATCGACCATGGGGAATCTGATTCTGAAGTCAGAATTGAGTTCGGCCAAATAGTTTAGAAATAAAAACGGGGGTGGGCTCATTTACCCCCGTATTCCAGAAATTCAAAGATTTTTTACAAATTCAATGTTCGCCAAATCCGGCCAAACTTTATGAAGGCGGAAGGAATCGACCATGGGGAATCTGATTCTGAAGTCAGAATTGAGTTCGGCCAAATAGTTTAGAAATAAAAACGGGGGTGTCCTCATTTACCCCCTTATTCCAGAAATTCAAAGAGTTTTTTAAAAATTCAGATTTGGCCAAATTCAAACCAAATTGATGAAGGCGAAAGGAATCGACCATGGGGAATCTGATTCTGAAGTCAGAATTGAGTTCGGCCAAATAGTTTAGAAATAAAAACGGGGGTGTCCTCATTTACCCCCGTATTCCAGAAATTCAAACATTTTTTACAAATTTAATATTCGCCAAATCCGGCCAACATTTATGAAGGCGAAAGGAATCGACCATGGGGAATCTGATTCTGAAGTCAGAATTGAGTTCGGCCAAATAGTTTAGAAATAAAAACGGGGGTGTCCTCATTTACCCCCTTATTCCAGAAATTCAAAGAGTTTTTTAAAAATTCAGATTTGGCCAAATTCAAACCAAATTGATGAAGGCGAAAGGAATCGACCATGGGGAATCTGATTCTGAAGTCAGAATTGAGTTCGGCCAAATAGTTTAGAAATAAAAACGGGGGTGTCCTCATTTACCCCCGTATTCCAGAAATTCAAACATTTTTTACAAATTTAATATTCGCCAAATCCGGCCAACATTTATGAAGGCGAAAGGAATCGACCATGGGGAATCTGATTCTGAAGTCAGAATTGAGTTCGGCCAAATAGTTTAGAAATAAAAACGGGGGTGTCCTCATTTACCCCCTTATTCCAGAAATTCAAAGATTTTTTACAAATTCAATATTCGCCAAATCCGACCAAAATTTACGAAGGCGAAAGGAATCGACCATGGGGAATCTGATTCTGAAGTCAGAATTGAGTTCGGCCAAATAGTTTAGAAATAAAAACGGGGGTGTCCTCATTTACCCCCATATTCCAGAAATTCAAAGATTTTTTAAAAATTTAATGTTCGCCAAATCCGGCCAAACTTTATGAAGGCGGAAGGAATCGACCATGGGGAATCTGATTCTGAAGTCAGAATTGAGTTCTGCCAAATAGTTTAGAAATAAAAACGGGGGTGTCCTCATTTACCCCCTTATTCCAGAAATTCAAAGAGTTTTTTAAAAATTCAGATTTGGCCAAATTCAAACCAAATTGATGAAGGCGAAAGGAATCGACCATGGGGAATCTGATTCTGAAGTCAGAATTGAGTTCGGCCAAATAGTTTATAAATAAAAACGGGGGTGTGCTCATTTACCCCCGTATTCCAGAAATTCAAAGATTTTTTACAAATTCAATGTTCGCCAAATCCGGCCAAAATTTATGAAGGCAAAAGGAATCGACCATGGGGAATCTGATTCTGAAGTCAGAATTGAGTTCGGCCAAATAGTTTAGAAATAAAAACGGGGGTGTCCTCATTTACCCCCTTATTCCAGAAATTCAAAGAGTTTTTTAAAAATTCAGATTTGGCCAAATTCAAACCAAATTGATGAAGGCGAAAGGAATCGACCATGGGGAATCTGATTCTGAAGTCAGAATTGAGTTCGGCCAAATAGTTTAGAAATAAAAACGGGGGTGTCCTCATTTACCCCCGTATTCCAGAAATTCAAACATTTTTTACAAATTTAATATTCGCCAAATCCGGCCAACATTTATGAAGGCGAAAGGAATCGACCATGGGGAATCTGATTCTGAAGTCAGAATTGAGTTCGGCCAAAT
Organism: Allacma fusca; assembly: GCA_947179485.1. Taxonomy (NCBI): domain Eukaryota; kingdom Metazoa; phylum Arthropoda; class Collembola; order Symphypleona; family Sminthuridae; genus Allacma; species Allacma fusca. The sequence goes on from OX359245.1 coordinate 20,843,980, forward strand.
AGTTTAGAAATAAAAACGGGGGTGTCCTCATTTACCCCCTTATTCCAGAAATTCAAAGAGTTTTTTAAAAATTCAGATTTGGCCAAATTCAAACCAAATTGATGAAGGCGAAAGGAATCGACCATGGGGAATCTGATTCTGAAGTCAGAATTGAGTTCGGCCAAATAGTTTAGAAATAAAAACGGGGGTGTCCTCATTTACCCCCGTATTCCAGAAATTCAAACATTTTTTACAAATTTAATATTCGCCAAATCCGGCCAACATTTATGAAGGCGAAAGGAATCGACCATGGGGAATCTGATTCTGAAGTCAGAATTGAGTTCGGCCAAATAGTTTAGAAATAAAAACGGGGGTGTCCTCATTTACCCCCTTATTCCAGAAATTCAAAGATTTTTTACAAATTCAATATTCGCCAAATCCGACCAAAATTTACGAAGGCGAAAGGAATCGACCATGGGGAATCTGATTCTGAAGTCAGAATTGAGTTCGGCCAAATAGTTTAGAAATAAAAACGGGGGTGTCCTCATTTACCCCCATATTCCAGAAATTCAAAGATTTTTTAAAAATTTAATGTTCGCCAAATCCGGCCAAACTTTATGAAGGCGGAAGGAATCGACCATGGGGAATCTGATTCTGAAGTCAGAATTGAGTTCTGCCAAATAGTTTAGAAATAAAAACGGGGGTGTCCTCATTTACCCCCTTATTCCAGAAATTCAAAGAGTTTTTTAAAAATTCAGATTTGGCCAAATTCAAACCAAATTGATGAAGGCGAAAGGAATCGACCATGGGGAATCTGATTCTGAAGTCAGAATTGAGTTCGGCCAAATAGTTTAGAAATAAAAACGGGGGTGTGCTCATTTACCCCCGTATTCCAGAAATTCAAAGATTTTTTACAAATTCAATGTTCGCCAAATCCGGCCAAAATTTATGAAGGCAAAAGGAATCGACCATGGGGAATCTGATTCTGAAGTCAGAATTGAGTTCGGCCAAATAGTTTAGAAATAAAAACGGGGGTGTCCTCATTTACCCCCTTATTCCAGAAATTCAAAGAGTTTTTTAAAAATTCAGATTTGGCCAAATTCAAACCAAATTGATGAAGGCGAAAGGAATCGACCATGGGGAATCTGATTCTGAAGTCAGAATTGAGTTCGGCCAAATAGTTTAGAAATAAAAACGGGGGTGTCCTCATTTACCCCCGTATTCCAGAAATTCAAACATTTTTTACAAATTTAATATTCGCCAAATCCGGCCAACATTTATGAAGGCGAAAGGAATCGACCATGGGGAATCTGATTCTGAAGTCAGAATTGAGTTCGGCCAAATAGTTTAGAAATAAAAACGGGGGTGTCCTCATTTACCCCCTTATTCCAGAAATTCAAAGAGTTTTTTAAAAATTCAGATTTGGCCAAATTCAAACCAAATTGATGAAGGCGAAAGGAATCGACCATGGGGAATCTGATTCTGAAGTCAGAATTGAGTTCGGCCAAATAGTTTAGAAATAAAAACGGGGGTGTCCTCATTTACCCCCGTATTCCAGAAATTCAAACATTTTTTACAAATTTAATATTCGCCAAATCCGGCCAACATTTATGAAGGCGAAAGGAATCGACCATGGGGAATCTGATTCTGAAGTCAGAATTGAGTTCGGCCAAATAGTTTAGAAATAAAAACGGGGGTGTCCTCATTTACCCCCTTATTCCAGAAATTCAAAGATTTTTTACAAATTCAATATTCGCCAAATCCGGCCAAAATTTACGAAGGCGAAAGGAATCGACCATGGGGAATCTGATTCTGAAGTCAGAATTGAGTTCGGCCAAATAGTTTAGAAATAAAAACGGGGGTGTCCTCATTTACCCCCATATTCCAGAAATTCAAAGATTTTTTAAAAATTTAATGTTCGCCAAATCCGGCCAAACTTTATGAAGGCGGAAGGAATCGACCATGGGGAATCTGATTCTGAAGTCAGAATTGAGTTCTGCCAAATAGTTTAGAAATAAAAACGGGGGTGTCCTCATTTACCCCCTTATTCCAGAAACTCAAAGATTTTTTAAAAATTCAGATTTGGCCAAATTCAAACCAAATTGATGAAGGCGAAAGGAATCGACCATGGGGAATCTGATTCTGAAGTCAGAATTGAGTTCGGCCAAATAGTTTAGAAATAAAAACGGGGGTGTGCTCATTTACCCCCGTATTCCAGAAATTCAAAGATTTTTTACAAATTCAATGTTCGCCAAATCCGGCCAAAATTTATGAAGGCGAAAGGAATCGACCATGGGAAATCTGATTCTGAAGTCAGAATTGAGTTCGGCCAAATAGTTTAGAAATAAAAACGGGGGTGTGCTCATTTACCCCCGTATTCCAGAAATTCAAAGATTTTTTACAAATTCAATGTTCGCCAAATCCGGCCAAAATTTATGAAGGCGAAAGAAATCGACCATGGGGAATTTGATTCTGAAATCGGAATGGAAATCGGTCAACCGGTTTAGAAATTAAACCGGGGATGTCCTTATTTACCCTCGTATTCCTGAATTGCAAATATTTTTTAAACATTCTAATTTGTGAGAATTGAAACTAATTTTTTTAAGAATGAAGGTCGCGACGCTGAAATGAGAATTTGTTGAATACAAAATATTTAATTACTTTTCCGTATGCGTTATGTAGAATGGTTTGCCCATGACAAGTAGTTATGCCCTTGACTAAATATCAGTTTACGAGGCCTGCATATGAAACTATAGTTGAAAATGTCGATGCGCCCATGACATGCGGTTACGCCCTTGGCTACAAAACTATTTGACGTGACCTGCTTATGAACGTGGTTGAGAAAAGGTCTAAAGCCGCTCCTAACATCTTTTTCAAGACGTGGAGACACATCATCATTAAAATTAGTGTGAACATTAAACTAAACTTACATCGACGAATTTCCTCAGGTTTAATTGAGCAACAAAGGTAGTTCAAGTTGCGAGCAGTAATAATAATTACGTAATACAAAAAAGTCAAGAGAACGAAGCAACGAATCGAAACGGCTAAAGGATAAAGTTATTCAAATATTCGAGGCGTTTACCAAGTTACTCTGTACGCATGCTTGAAGTATTGGTATAAACTCATTGGTATGTATTTCAATGATGTATATGATTAACTCAGGCTGGAATTTAACTCGGGCTAACTTGACTGACGGGAAACTAAGTGTGTTTTTCCATTAAAAATAACAGTTGACCAAATCCGGTCTTTGCTACCTCCGAATAAAAGATGGACGACATACGTTGCGAAAGTTCTTCGAAAATGTGGTATTTGTTATTTTGTAATTCATACTTTTTATTTATTTCTGGTAGACAATATTTAATTGGAAATAAATTATGTATGAAATATTTTTCAGCAACGTATGATGGAGCCAGCCGATGCGCTGATGTATTAACAAAGGAGGACGATCTCAATACAGATTGGACAGAAAGTGAAGGAACCAAACCAACACCACGAACCAGTGTAAAAGAAAGCCAGCTTGGATTTCGGTTAGTTTCCGTTGATCCCTGTACATCTTCGGAAGAGGAATTTCTGGAACCTATTGGAGCAAATCAAGGTCAGCAGCCAATGTCCCAGATTGCGTGTGGGTCCAAGTTTGTGGAACTTGAAGGAAGCCAAAGCTCAGGAAAATTGACTAATCGGAACACATTAACTTCGAAGTCAACTTTGTTACCTGAAAACTTCAATCTTTTAGCAGGTATAAATAATTATATTCACATATGTATATATTCTATCATTTTGTATTATTTTTGTTCCTCGCACGAAAATAGTTTGTTGACACAATTTCGAATAGATTTATTTGTTGCATGTAATGCCTATATAGATACCGTTCCTGCAGTTAATCAGTCTGATGAGCTAGAAATAATTAGGTCGGAAAATCGAAGTGAGTGAATTTATCCTATAATATTAAAAGCGCAATCAAAACTAGTTAATAATATGTATTAAAATAATAACAACAACGATTGCGTTTTTTCTTGTGCTCTATTTTTCTCAGAATTTTACAAGCTGGTTCTCACAAAATTAACCAGTATTGAGGAAGATATTGCTTCCATTAAGAAGCTTCAATTGTCAAGCCAGCAGGAGATTGACAATTTCGATGATATTCCATCGCTTCCACTCCAAAGCCAAGATGATTTCAACTCCCTTGAAACTTGGCTTCAATGTTCTGATAATCGTACAAAATTGGTAAGAATATTATGTATGCCATTCTTATAGTTCATCACTATGTAATTATCAAATATTTCGTCAGCTTAAAATCAATAGACATGTTGCACAAATATTGAAGTCGAGTTTTCATTTGTAACAATATTTTTAGAAAAATTATCTATACACTATCGGTGGCAAGTCTGGCGAAGCAGCGATTCGAGAGATTTTAAAGAAGGTTCTAAGTCCAACGTTTACTCGTTTCATTAATTGGAGTGGGCAAAATGAAAAAGGAGACTTTGAGGGGAAATTCTTGCGCCAAGTTATAACAGGTTTATTCCTATAATCACTATTATTTCTAAAAACGTTATAAAATACATACTTATTTTTAACAATACATTTAATTTTGACAACTAATACAATTATGTTTTTCAAAACCAATGCAATTATTTATTTTTTACAACCAATATAATTAACAATTCATAGATGCAGCCAGGAAACGATTCACAGATCTTACAGACGACTCTGCCAAATCGGTTTACATTAACTGGTTTCGAAATTCCCAGTCCTTGACATTGGCAAAAGCAAGTAAACGAAATGCTTCCAAGTGAAAGAACGAAAAAAAGAAAAGTCTCTGCCGCAGTTGCCAAATTACTACAAGATATTCAAGATAATAATGGCTCAAGTTCCATCGAAACCAACTCAGAATTATTGCAACAATCCTTCTCAGAAAATTTTAATTCTGTTGAAAATATAGTACCGTCAGATAGTTCTTTCGATTTTAACTTCACAAGTGAGGATGAGGCAAGTGAAAGTAATGTCGATATTTTACCTCTCCATTCATTACTAGAGAAAGATATCGCACAATGGTCAATTGACTATAATATTTCTCATCTAGCTGTTAATGGCTTGCTTAAGAACAAATGTAGATAAGAATATTCACCTGGATGCCAGGACAATATTACATACACCCAGAATGACTGCAGTAACTTATAGATTTGGAGGGCATTATCATTATTTTGGCTTAAAGGTTGGAATTTTAAAATTACTTGAACAAAATCATAATTTTAATGATAGTGTGTTGTGTGTTTCTGTAGGTATAGATGGTATTCCTCTCAGCCGCAGTAGCAATTTACAATTTTGGCCTATTTTAGGTATGGTACCGGAGCTTACAGACTATCCGTTTATAATAGCGATTTATTCAGGATACTCGAAACCTAATGACTCAAATGCATTTTTGAAGGACTTTGTAGATGAATGTAAAAAACTAGAAAATGAAGGTGTAGTGTATAAACTCAAATCGTATACATTCAAATTAAAATGTATCATTGCCGATGCGCCTGCTCGTGCTTTTGTAAAAAATACAAAAACACATACAGGTTATAGCAGTTGTGAGAGATGCACAGTGAAGGGGGAGTGGGATGGTCGGGTAATTTTTTTGGACCAAAATTGCGAAGTAAGAAATAATGAAGGTTTCAAAAAAATGTCACATGAAAGTCACAATGTGGGACCTAGTATCCTTTCTGAATTAAATTTTGATTTGGTACAGCAGATACCCTTAGATTATATGCATCTAATTCTTTTAGACGTAATGAAAAAACTTTTAAAAGTTTGGACCGGCCATGAAAAAACTTTTAAAAATCACAAATTGTCACGGGGTCAAATAAATTTAATTTCTGAGCACCTTGAATTTGTAAAAGTGTATATTCCGAGTGATTTTTGTAGAAAAACAAGAGGTTTAAAAGAACTTGACCACTTCAAAGCAACTGAGTATAGATTATTTTTGCTTTACACAGGTATGGTCGTGTTAAAACCTCATTTATCGAAAGAAAAATTTGAACATTTTTTATTATTGCATTGTGCAGTTTTTATAATGTTATCGCCGAAGCCTTCAGATACTACGATTAACTCCTTTGCAAAAAAATTTTTATGTGATTTTGTAGAACAGTGTCCAAAACTTTACAGTCCACAATTAATGACGTATAATTTTCATTCACTTATACATGTAGCTGAAGATTACTTCAACTTTGGAAGCTTAGATAATATAAGCGCGTTCCCGTTCGAAAACTATTTGCAGGTATTAAAAAATATTTTAAGGAAAAAAAATAAATGTGTACAACAGATTATCAAAAGAGTGGGTGAGATAGATGCACACGCTAAAAAGTCAAAAGGTGTTAAGCCCAAAAATGGATTCCTGAGTAAGCAAAAATACTGGTACAAAGGAGTCATTGTCAGCTCTTTGTGGGGTGACAAGTTTATTTGTATTCCTTATTGTAAAACTATTTAAATGTGTTTTGGGATTCAATAAAGTATTTAACTAACAACCCATATACGCAATTACGTGTTTACTGATTTTCCTCACCTGTGAGAATGAACTGCACAAAACTAGCAAATTAAGATGCTGTATAATGGCGCAGTACAGCCAGCAGATCAATGGCGCCAAATATACGCCAAAACAGTGGGCATTTTTTGCGCAACAACTTTCTCCATTTCCGGCTCTGGAAAGATGACCAAACCAGTACGCATTTTAGAGCCACGCACTCTGCAGCATTTATGCGCATTTCATACGGACTTGTGCTATTAGGGATGTTTCCTTACAGATAAAACGAATAACCTTATAACTCCTGGGTAATTTAGCATCGATTTTATATTGGCGTTACTAATTTTTTTTAGCCCCCACATACATTAAATCAAATTTATTTATCCAATAAGTAAGTACTGCAAACAAACCAAAACAGTGAAACAATTGGTTTCAAAATGTTTCAAGTTAGTGATTTTAGCTTTAAAATTAGTGGTCGGAACAATTCAATTCAATTCAAAATTTACAATTCAATCCAGTTCGAATACTGAACTGGATTAAAATTTGTTTTTCAATTCGGTTCAGTAAAAAACAATTCAATTCAGTTCATTCTATGAACTGAACTGAATTGTAAGCCATTTGGTTCGCCGGGCATATTTAAATACTGCAAAGGGGGATAGGGTGGCGCGTCAGCTAAGGCCATCTCTCCTTACCCTTTTTATAGTATTATGTTGAGCTCATTTAAAAAATGTAAAATTTTGAAAAAAATAAAATTTTGATAATTTTTGAAAAAATTTAGCTAGTAGTGCTGACTGGTAAGTGCAAAAACGTTCCATTGAAATCGGTGGAACAGTTTGTCGCTTTATATTTTTTTTACGTAAGAACACGCATTACGATTTCGCCCAATAAAGAACTCCTCCAAGAGAGTGGCCTAAAGAATGTTCACAAAAAGTTTGAACAAAATTGGTGTGGAGGAAAACATCGGGACAAACAGTTCCAAGCATCCACGGAAAACACTATCTTATAAGGGGGCTGACGCCACCCTAAAAATATTAACACATTTTAATGCTGTTTATATTGACGCCAAGGCTACTTTATTAGGTATTTGCTAGGTATTAAAGTAGCCTTGATTGACGCAAAGATTGTGCTAATCTTATCCTTACAATATCTGTTTTGATTCAGCCTGAAATTGTTTTGAATTGGAATTCAAAGAAAACAATTCAATTCGATTCAACACGTGAATTGAAATATTCGGTTCAGTAAACGATCGAATTGAATTGAAAAATCCCTGAATTGAACTGAACTGAATTGAATTGAATTGTAAAATTGCAATTTAAACTGAATTGGTCCGACCACTATTTAAAATATGTATTTGAACATGTGCTACGGGCAACTTTGGCAGTTGCCAGAGCTATGTATTTTGAAATTGTATTTTGTATTTGAAATACAGGATGGACAACGTTACAAGATAAATAAATTGTTACGATGGGGATGGGGGATTATATGATGATGAGCAGAGGTGTGGAATATTTATAAATACTGTATTTGAAATACATTTAGTACTTTGTATTTAGTATTTTTCTAGCCGTAAATTGTTTAAGGTGTTTTGTATTTCGTATTTTGTCAGCAGAGATGTGTCAAATACCTTATTTTTGTTTCAAAAATACTAAATACTTTTAATTTTTTTCGTAACACAAAATACTATAAAACTAAATAAGATACCAGCAACTAGTTTTCTAAAATACTTAAGTAAAATACATATCAAAGACCGCTCGAAAGATACTTAAGTAGAAAATACTATCTTAAATACTTTAGCATCAGGAAATACATCGAATAATTTTTGTTTTGGAAATCGAGTACAGAACTTCAAAAATACAAGCTTTTTGAGCATTTCATCCGACAACCTAGCTCTACGTGCACTAAAAATTAGTCCTTCCGGTAGTCCGTCTTAATGAATTAAATTATATTTAATTAATTTAGTTTAATTTAATTTAACTAATTCAATACGATCCCAAGATAAATATTGTTCGCTTACCAAGGGCTTTAAAAAATTTTGACGTTGATGACAAAGCTCCTTTTATCATCCCACTAATTTTATTAGCCCTCGCCGTTTTGGTTCCGACTCGGAGATTCTTTTCACAAATAATGCCCTGGCGACCACACTTCCATTGTCTAGCTCAATTACCCGAAAATAATTACCGTCCAGAATTGAGGGTAAAGGTCGCACCGATGATGACATTTTGAAATGCCTTATGCTTTCTGAACTACCAATTTCTTATAATTTATAATTTAAAGCATGCTAACGAGAAAGACTCTGACTTTGCAGTGGATAGTCTGAATTTATCCCGCTTAATATTTCCTGTACGTACGACGTATGTAACGTTGTTCCTATACTTAATGCTAACGGTAGGAAATAGTTTAACAATAAGCACGATGGCAATTTCAAAGTGTTAAGTACCTAAGTATTTTGATAGTATCTTATTTTAAATACTTATACTTACTATTAATGGCTAAAAATAAAATACTAAATACTTACCAGCATCGTATTTCGTAAATACCAAGATACAAAATACCCGGTCGACCCCAGTAGGTTTGAAATACAAGATACGTATTTTGTATTTTAGATACGTATTTTGTATTTTAGATACGTATTTTGTATTTTAGATACGTATTTTGTATTTTAGATACGTATTTTGTATTTTAGATACGTATTTTGTATTTTAGATACGTATTTTGTATTTTAGAAAGTATTTTGTATTTAAGTATTTCAAGTACTACACATCTCTGTTTGTCAGTACCAACATGTCTACAGTAGTTTGTATTTCGTATTTTGAAGATTACGAACGTGGTAGTATTTTGCATGTATTTATCTTATAAAATTTACCCACCCCATATTTCAAATACAAAATATAGTTTTAAAATACATGACTCTGGCAATTGCTAAGGTCGTCTCTATTAATTCACTCTTCTCGTTAATTCAATGTAACTGATACCTATAAAGTTAGGTAAATTCGTGACTTGAATATATGTAAATACTTTACCCAGGAGTTACAAGATTATATGTTTAAAGGAAACATATTCTGTACCTAGGCCTAGGGCCATGTTAATTTACTTTGATACACACAAATGCAAAGGTGTCCAAAAGGTTCAGCCTACCTAAAACACTACATATTTTTTGCAGCTTTGCCTTCCCTACATATTTACCTACATTATTTATCAAACATAAATTGCCTACCTATTTGCCTACATATATACTCCTGTAATGTTTCTGCCTATATTTGAGTCTATAAAGGCCTATATTTTAGCCTATAAAGGCCTATATTTTATCCTATAAAGGCCTATTTTTAGCCTATAAACACCTATTTTTAGCCTATAAAGGCCTATTTTTTAGCCTATAAATACCTATTTTTAGCCTATAAAGGCTTATTTACGTGCAATCGTAACACATAAACAAAATCGAACTACTAAAATGTCAAGTATTTGAAGAATATTTTTGAGGTTTATTTTAAGGTTAAATCAAATAATTGCTTGACAAATTTGTCAATAGATTATTAAATATGCCTATTTTTACCTTCGCAAACTGCCTACCTTGTTCCTAAATAAAAAGTGAACTCTTGCAGCTCCTACATATAATATAGGATTAATTTTAGCGGTAATTACTGCACCCTATTTTACTACCTATAATTACTTGGATTTTGCATCCTGCCTATTTTTATCCTATATATAGGCCTATAAATAGGATAGGTGGACACCTTTGCACAAATGCACAACTCTAAAGTTTAATAACATGCAGTTACCCCAAGTTAGGGAGCGGACACAAATGATGTCATCTGTTGAGGCAGTCAGTCAGTTACTCAATTGCATGAATGACAGACTGAGTCAGTCTTGTTTTGTTACGGCAAACTGACGTCATTCATTTTAGGGCCTCTTTGACGTCCTCACATTATTCTTACTCTCAGACACGTGTGTAGGTTCATTTAAAAAAATAGTTACAGCTTTAATACTTAATACCACTGCTGCCCGCCAGGCTACCTAGTCAAGTCTAGTCAAGTCTTTAAGGTTTAGAGCCACAACTAGTCAAGTCTAGTCAAGTCAGCTGTATGTTTAAGTAGCAATAGTCAAGTCTAGTCCTAGTCTTGATTCTGTAGCTGGTTCCCTAGTCAAGTCTAGTCAATTCACCTAGTCACATTATATTTTTTATAAACATTCCTTCGTTTTAAATAGCAACATTTATTTTCAAAAACTTGAGTTTCGTTGAGTTCAAAATTTTCAGATTTTAGCCAGTACCTCTAGCAAAAAACAAGGTAATTTTATTTACTTCAAACGGCGTACAAATGAGAAAAAAACACGTGTAGTTTACAACATCACTACAGTAATAATGTTCAGCCAGATTTGGGGGCAGTTGGATTCACGGGCTGGCCCACCTTGGCCCAGCCATAGTAACAAATTTAGGGCCAGGGAAAATCTGTTTTTCTTTTCTTTAATTTTTCTGAAACTAGTGCTGACAATAAGGAATCACGTTTTGATTCCACCGGAATCAAACTTGGTATTAACTCACGAAAAACTGGTTCTGACAGTGAGCAACTCCGTAAGCTACACGGAGTGCTCTATACGAGTTTTAATCAGGAATTTATATGGTGTTAATACCAGCTGACATGTTTTAAATTAGTAAACAGATTAAAACGTTGGAGGTGAATTATAATTTCGGGTATTGAAAACCTAAACCGTCGTTTCGGCGTTCAGGTTGGGTTATTTCAACTGGAAAGGAGTGCAAATGTCACTGCGATGGTCCCTTTAAGGTCTTGCAGCACCCACTGTATTCGGGGTTCAACAAGTACATGGTACAATATAAGGAGATTTGTGCTGTGTGAACCAGCCTAATCATACTAGGTTTATATTCAAGGGCCTCTACCAGGAAGGACAGTATTTCAAAATTTTTTAACTTTAGTTGCAATTTGGTAAGTACTAATAGAAGAAAATATTACTACTTTTAAATATAGAAATTAACGCAGGAAATATATTCTAGCTTTCACTATCAAGATTCAGTTATGATATGATCAATTGCAATGTTAAGCAACAAATTGTAACTAAAGACTAGATCTTCCCTCAACCTTTCTACGTATCCAGTAAACAATTTCATGTTTTGATCCTTCGAAACGAAACCATATACTTGGTTCGTAACTTTAATTTTCATTTACATGAGGGAGCATCAAGTATGTCAATTGTGAATTGACTAGGTTTTGCATGAAGTCATGATAGTCAAGTCTAGTCAAGTCATATGTTTTCGCAAGTTGTCCTAGTCTATTCTAGTGTAGTCTCATAATAGTAACACCATGCCTAGTCAAGTCAAGTCTATTCTTTTACGTCCATTTTGCCTCCTAGTCTAGTCAAGTCTAGACTTTCCTAGTCAAGTCTGACTAGACTAGGGCAGCAGTGGCACTGCTGCCCGCCAGGCTACCTAGTCAAGTCTAGTCAAGTCTTTAAAGTTTAGAGCCACAACTAGTCAAGTCTAGTCAAGTCAGCTGTATGTTTAAGTAGCAATAGTCAAGTCTAGTCCTAGTCTTGATTCTGTAGCTGGTTCCCTAGTCAAGTCTAGTCAATTCACCTAGTCACATTATATTTTTTATAAACATTCCTTCGTTTTAAATAGCAACATTTATTTTCAAAAACTTGAGTTTCGTTGAGTTCAAAATTTTCAGATTTTAGCCAGTACCTCTAGCAAAAAACAAGGTAATTTTATTTACTTCAAACGGCGTACAAATGAGAAAAAAACACGTGTAGTTTACAACATCACTACAGTAATAATGTTCAGCCAGATTTTAGTTGAATCGAAAATTGGCAGTAGGGTTGGATTCACGGGCTGGCCCACCTTGGCCCAGCCATAGTAACAAATTTAGGGCCAGGGAAAATCTGTTTTTCTTTTCTTTAATTTTTCTGAAACTAGTGCTGACAATAAGGAATCACGTTTTGATTCCACCGGAATCAAACTTGGTATTAACTCACGAAAAACTGGTTCTGACAGTGAGCAACTCCGTAAGCTACACGGAGTGCTCTATACGAGTTTTAATCAGGAATTTATATGGTGTTAATACCAGCTGACATGTTTTAAATTAGTAAACAGATTAAAACGTTGGAGGTGAATTATAATTTCGGGTATTGAAAACCTAAACCGTCGTTTCGGCGTTCAGGTTGGGTTATTTCAACTGGAAAGGAGTGCAAATGTCACTGCGATGGTCCCTTTAAGGTCTTGCAGCACCCACTGTATTCGGGGTTCAACAAGTACATGGTACAATATAAGGAGATTTGTGCTGTGTGAACCAGCCTAATCATACTAGGTTTATATTCAAGGGCCTCTACCAGGAAGGACAGTATTTCAAAATTTTTTAACTTTAGTTGCAATTTGGTAAGTACTAATAGAAGAAAATATTACTACTTTTAAATATAGAAATTAACGCAGGAAATATATTCTAGCTTTCACTATCAAGATTCAGTTATGATATGATCAATTGCAATGTTAAGCAACAAATTGTAACTAAAGACTAGATCTTCCCTCAACCTTTCTACGTATCCAGTAAACAATTTCATGTTTTGATCCTTCGAAACGAAACCATATACTTGGTTCGTAACTTTAATTTTCATTTACATGAGGGAGCATCAAGTATGTCAATTGTGAATTGACTAGGTTTTGCATGAAGTCATGATAGTCAAGTCTAGTCAAGTCATATGTTTTCGCAAGTTGTCCTAGTCTATTCTAGTGTAGTCTCATAATAGTAACACCATGCCTAGTCAAGTCAAGTCTATTCTTTTACGTCCATTTTGCCTCCTAGTCTAGTCAAGTCTAGACTTTCCTAGTCAAGTCTGACTAGACTAGGGCAGCAGTGGCACTGCTGCCCGCCAGGCTACCTAGTCAAGTCTAGTCAAGTCTTTAAAGTTTAGAGCCACAACTAGTCAAGTCTAGTCAAGTCAGCTGTATGTTTAAGTAGCAATAGTCAAGTCTAGTCCTAGTCTTGATTCTGTAGCTGGTTCCCTAGTCAAGTCTAGTCAATTCACCTAGTCACATTATATTTTTTATAAACATTCCTTCGTTTTAAATAGCAACATTTATTTTCAAAAACTTGAGTTTCGTTGAGTTCAAAATTTTCAGATTTTAGCCAGTACCTCTAGCAAAAAACAAGGTAATTTTATTTACTTCAAACGGCGTACAAATGAGAAAAAAACACGTGTAGTTTACAACATCACTACAGTAATAATGTTCAGCCAGATTTTAGTTGAATCGAAAATTGGCAGTAGGGTTGGATTCACGGGCTGGCCCACCTTGGCCCAGCCATAGTAACAAATTTAGGGCCAGGGAAAATCTGTTTTTCTTTTCTTTAATTTTTCTGAAACTAGTGCTGACAATAAGGAATCACGTTTTGATTCCACCGGAATCAAACTTGGTATTAACTCACGAAAAACTGGTTCTGACAGTGAGCAACTCCGTAAGCTACACGGAGTGCTCTATACGAGTTTTAATCAGGAATTTATATGGTGTTAATACCAGCTGACATGTTTTAAATTAGTAAACAGATTAAAACGTTGGAGGTGAATTATAATTTCGGGTATTGAAAACCTAAACCGTCGTTTCGGCGTTCAGGTTGGGTTATTTCAACTGGAAAGGAGTGCAAATGTCACTGCGATGGTCCCTTTAAGGTCTTGCAGCACCCACTGTATTCGGGGTTCAACAAGTACATGGTACAATATAAGGAGATTTGTGCTGTGTGAACCAGCCTAATCATACTAGGTTTATATTCAAGGGCCTCTACCAGGAAGGACAGTATTTCAAAATTTTTTAACTTTAGTTGCAATTTGGTAAGTACTAATAGAAGAAAATATTACTACTTTTAAATATAGAAATTAACGCAGGAAATATATTCTAGCTTTCACTATCAAGATTCAGTTATGATATGATCAATTGCAATGTTAAGCAACAAATTGTAACTAAAGACTAGATCTTCCCTCAACCTTTCTACGTATCCAGTAAACAATTTCATGTTTTGATCCTTCGAAACGAAACCATATACTTGGTTCGTAACTTTAATTTTCATTTACATGAGGGAGCATCAAGTATGTCAATTGTGAATTGACTAGGTTTTGCATGAAGTCATGATAGTCAAGTCTAGTCAAGTCATATGTTTTCGCAAGTTGTCCTAGTCTATTCTAGTGTAGTCTCATAATAGTAACACCATGCCTAGTCAAGTCAAGTCTATTCTTTTACGTCCATTTTGCCTCCTAGTCTAGTCAAGTCTAGACTTTCCTAGTCAAGTCTGACTAGACTAGGGCAGCAGTGGCACTGCTGCCCGCCAGGCTACCTAGTCAAGTCTAGTCAAGTCTTTAAAGTTTAGAGCCACAACTAGTCAAGTCTAGTCAAGTCAGCTGTATGTTTAAGTAGCAATAGTCAAGTCTAGTCCTAGTCTTGATTCTGTAGCTGGTTCCCTAGTCAAGTCTAGTCAATTCACCTAGTCACATTATATTTTTTATAAACATTCCTTCGTTTTAAATAGCAACATTTATTTTCAAAAACTTGAGTTTCGTTGAGTTCAAAATTTTCAGATTTTAGCCAGTACCTCTAGCAAAAAACAAGGTAATTTTATTTACTTCAAACGGCGTACAAATGAGAAAAAAACACGTGTAGTTTACAACATCACTACAGTAATAATGTTCAGCCAGATTTTAGTTGAATCGAAAATTGGCAGTAGGGTTGGATTCACGGGCTGGCCCACCTTGGCCCAGCCATAGTAACAAATTTAGGGCCAGGGAAAATCTGTTTTTCTTTTCTTTAATTTTTCTGAAACTAGTGCTGACAATAAGGAATCACGTTTTGATTCCACCGGAATCAAACTTGGTATTAACTCACGAAAAACTGGTTCTGACAGTGAGCAACTCCGTAAGCTACACGGAGTGCTCTATACGAGTTTTAATCAGGAATTTATATGGTGTTAATACCAGCTGACATGTTTTAAATTAGTAAACAGATTAAAACGTTGGAGGTGAATTATAATTTCGGGTATTGAAAACCTAAACCGTCGTTTCGGCGTTCAGGTTGGGTTATTTCAACTGGAAAGGAGTGCAAATGTCACTGCGATGGTCCCTTTAAGGTCTTGCAGCACCCACTGTATTCGGGGTTCAACAAGTACATGGTACAATATAAGGAGATTTGTGCTGTGTGAACCAGCCTAATCATACTAGGTTTATATTCAAGGGCCTCTACCAGGAAGGACAGTATTTCAAAATTTTTTAACTTTAGTTGCAATTTGGTAAGTACTAATAGAAGAAAATATTACTACTTTTAAATATAGAAATTAACGCAGGAAATATATTCTAGCTTTCACTATCAAGATTCAGTTATGATATGATCAATTGCAATGTTAAGCAACAAATTGTAACTAAAGACTAGATCTTCCCTCAACCTTTCTACGTATCCAGTAAACAATTTCATGTTTTGATCCTTCGAAACGAAACCATATACTTGGTTCGTAACTTTAATTTTCATTTACATGAGGGAGCATCAAGTATGTCAATTGTGAATTGACTAGGTTTTGCATGAAGTCATGATAGTCAAGTCTAGTCAAGTCATATGTTTTCGCAAGTTGTCCTAGTCTATTCTAGTGTAGTCTCATAATAGTAACACCATGCCTAGTCAAGTCAAGTCTATTCTTTTACGTCCATTTTGCCTCCTAGTCTAGTCAAGTCTAGACTTTCCTAGTCAAGTCTGACTAGACTAGGGCAGCAGTGGTGCACACAATCGCAAACGATTAAATTTTTTGAATGTTGGCTCCCGTAGAATTTCAACTTCGTCTTACCTACCATTACGTAAGTACATACAAATGATGTCATTTACAGTCATTCATTATTGGTAGAGCTACTTTTGGGATCGGGAGACACCCGGGAATTGGGTTCGGGAACGGGTTCGAGTTCGGGTGTCTAATTAATGTTCACAAATACTTTGGGACCAGGTTCAAGAACATGCTCAGCAGACCCGGGATTTCGGGAACGGGTTTGGGAACGGGTTCAGGCTTGGTGAAGGTATTTGTGTTCCCGTCGGGAACCGGGAACATCTTCGTTCCCACACCCGTTACACGCTTCACGTTCCCGGGAACTACGTATCCATCTAGCGGAGAAAAAATACAAAGCATGCAACGCTTACCTCCTTAAAGTGTTGAGATAATAATTTTACGTAAGCAACTTGAGCCGTTTCGAATATTGTCAGTTGGGATCGCATAGTAGCGATTTCCGCCTACTCTAACTTGCAAGATGAAAGTCATTGCAAAACTCATAGTGGGAATCGTTTAAGCAGTCTTCCTGCATCTTTTTCGGCAACGCAAATCAGACTTAATTTGATGATCATTTTTTATAGCGCCTAAATCTATTGTTGTATGGTACGCATGCATAAGTATTGCTAAATCAATAAAAACGTGAAGAAAAAAATGATTTACACTAACTGAACTGGTCTCGGGAACGAGTCCGGGTTCAAGGGATTCGGGATAGGGATTGGGAGCAAATTTTATCTGATTTCAGGTTCGGGATCGGGTTTGAGATCAACGATTCAAGCATATTTAACATCTGGGTTTTTGTGCACCCATACCCATTATTTCGGGAACGGGTTTGGGTACGAGTCCGAAAATATTGATTACCCAATTTTCGGGATCGGGAACGGGATCAAACTTTTCGTTCCCACAAGTAGCTCTAATTATTGGATATGACAGTGAATCACTGCTTAGTCAGTGAGTCATAAAAAGCATATATTTTGCATGATATCATTTGTGTCCGCTCCCTTAGCTGATTCATTTTTAAATATCGTATTCTTTGGCCGAATCCTTTATACTAATCTGAAAGTGATTGTCTTGATGATGATGATGATGATGATAGTGCCAGTCGTCTATTATGTACATGACATGTTGAAGCATATAGCGGTTCATTTTTTTCTTTTATCCTTGCAAAAAATTGCTTTTTATTTTTATACGCTTTTTTCGCTTAAAAAGAAATGTTAAAAAGAATAGCTCATTTTTTCATTCGTGCAAATGAATATACAAATAAAAAAAGCGTATAAATATAAAAATCAATTTTTTGCATGAATAAAAGAAAAAATTAACCGCTATATGATTTAAAAATACATGTCATTGTACAATCACTTTCAGATTAGTATAAAGGATTCATATTTTTGCACGAATGAAAAAATGAGCTATTCTTTTTTAACATTTCTTTTTTGTGGACAGGTTTAAGTTATAGTAACTGTGTTACTAAAACTTAATCCTGTTCACAAAGTAAACAAATAATTCCCTTTTAGATTATTTTCCACTTGCTTATTATACACACTTTGTGTACACCTTTGAATATTTAGTACAGTTTGGCTAATGATCAGTCATAATCTTTTAACTACCACGATTAAATTAAAAGCGTTACTTTAGTAAGTCAAAAAACATTATTTTATTTTACACAGCCGAAAAAATCGCAAAACTATTGGCCACTTATGCAACGTCATGTTTGTTAAAAAATCTCAGCTTGGCAATATTTTTATTTCATCATTCTTGAAGTGGAGGTGAGATTGGACGGTTGGTACCTACAAATTCTTTATATTTTCTGCTACTTTGGAAAACGGTGCTGGTTAACTATGGGTCCGTATAAACAAGTATTTTCCAAGCAACCTGCATGTGGTAGTGGCGGTGGGGACGATGACGGACCTGGTGGGAATCCTCCGTCTGGTGGAAAAGAAAGATTTTACCTCCCCAAGGTGTTACAAAATCGTGACAGATACTGCTCTGTATGTGGACAGACCGTCAAAGAAAATTGGAGTAAGTAATAGGGTGATGAGTATAATGATTTTTCCTCCATATTTCTGTCTGTAATAATTTCATGACAATTAACATTAAAAAAGTATTAGTTTATTTACTTTGACGCAAATTTCCGAATTTTTTATAGAATTTTGTCGAAATATGAAGTGCCAAGCTTCAACAGTTCCCCAATACCCTGATGTGCCAGAAGGATGGTCTAGGTGCCAAAGGTGTTCACTGTCGTATCTTCACCGTACTCACTAAAATACGGAGTTAATTTTGTTGATTGAGTTTTAAATATTTTGAGCCAATAAGTTTTGGACAAATAAAATAAAATACGTGGTAATATGTATGCTGTACTTTTTTATAGCTGGCCAACATTTTTGCTCAGTTTGTAGACTGCGAACTCAGGCAGGAATGATATGGCAGACTCACGCGACAATGCTGAATCGTAAGATTCGGGAATTGGAAGAGCAATTTCGTAGGGGCCAATGGCAACCTGACGGGATGTCAGCTGACACGCTATCTATTGGTCAATCTGCCGGTACTTCTGGTTTGGGGACGACTGCCTCAAAAATAAATTCATCAGAGCAGATCTTCATTGATGATGAGGAAGGGGATAGATTAGTTGAGAGAATGTTACTCGATGAAGATGAGGACAATGATGAGGAACAAGAGTAAGTGGCAAAAGGAAAAGTTAATAAGGAAGGGTGAAACTATATAAATTTATCATCATTATTATTATCATAAAATGTTCAATGTTTAAATGTAGTGTCTTTTGAACGTTAGACATTTAGATTCATTAATTCACAATCATAAACGTAATAATGTGACGGGAGGAAGCACCTATAATACTGTGGAAGCTGACAATAGGCGTTGCTGTACGTGATGACACAAAACATTTGTCCTATCCTAAGTTATATAAATGATTAAAATTAGTTGGCAATTTTTTAAAATATTTATAAATTCAAAAAAAACTAAAATGATAAAAAGAGTCAAAATAATAAAACCAGGAATACATGATATTTAAACATAAGCAGTACTCTTGGCTCAATTAAGATTACTTACACTTTTATTTGCCCAGTCAAAGTTTCGATATATTGAAACGGTGAATCTTCATGAGATTTTTCCAGAACATGTCAAAAAATAATCATTAATTACGCGTACTCAAATGTAATAAATTGTACACCAGTGTCACATGA
The DNA here is from genome assembly GCA_947179485.1 of Allacma fusca. NCBI lineage: Eukaryota > Metazoa > Arthropoda > Collembola > Symphypleona > Sminthuridae > Allacma > Allacma fusca. Next base: position 20,863,449 of record OX359245.1, read on the forward strand.
CCTATATATGTTACTGTGATTCGCAATTAATTGGTATTTTTGAATTTTCTGCATCTTTTGGAGGTGTGTGGTTGTCATTTACTGATCTTGCAGCACTTTAAAATTTAGGTATTGCTTGGAGCACTTAAAAATTTTGAGAAAAAATTAGTTATTGGCAGGGCTAGGAGCACTTATAAATTTTGAGAAAAAATGGTTGTTGGCAGTGTGAGGAGCACTTGCGAGATTTTATTTTAAAAAACTATTGTTCGCAGTGTGAGGAGCACTTGCGAGATTTTATTTAAAAAATCTATTGCTGGCTAGTGTGAGGAGCACTTGCGAGATTTTATTTAAAAAATCTATTGTTGGCAGTGCCCGGAGCACTTGCAGGATTTTATTTAAAAAATCTATTGTTGGCAGTGCCGGAGCACTTGCAGGATTTTTATTTAAAAAATCTATTGTTGGCAGCACCCGGAGCACTTGCAGGATTTTATTTAAAAATATATTGTTGGCAGTGCCCGGAGCACTTGCAGGATTTTATTTAAAAAATCTATTGTTGGCAGCGCCCGGACCACTTGCAGGATTTTATTTAAAAATCTAGTGTTGGCAGTGCCCGGAGCACTTGCATGATTTTATTTAAAAAATCTATTGTTGGCAGTGCCCGGAGCACTTGCATGAATTTTAATTTAAAAAATCTATTGTTGCAGTGCCCGGAGCACTTGCAGGATTTTATTTAAAAAAATCTATTGTTGGCAGTGCCAGCAGCACTTAAATTTATTGTTGGAGTGCCAGAAGCACTTGCAGGAATTGTTGTAAGAATCAATTGTTGGCAGTGCCAGCAGCACTATCAGGATATTGTTTAAAAAAGCTATTATTTCAGTGCCAGTATCACTTAATTTATTGTTGCAGTGCCAGGAGCACTTAAATTTATTGTTGCAGTGGCCAAGGAGGCACTTTTGCTGGTAGTGATTATTACTTTCAGTTC
>OX359245.1:20864609-20902446 GCA_947179485.1 Allacma fusca
TAAGTAGACAAGTGGTAAGGAATATTTCAACAATCGTTATTATGAAAATATTCGTATTAGTTTTAAGATTGACACTTTACTCAAAAGAAATGATTTGAGTACTAAATAAGGTGTCATAAACAATTATTTCAAGATCAGAACCATAGAGGCTTTCGGACTGTTCCATACTGATTAACTTCATTGTTGAAAATCATTTTATTGTGCAGATGGTTATTTCTTGTATTGTACTCACTATATTGTTAATCACAGCGCAAAAAGTATTGAAATTATTCGGCGGTAACCATGGAAAACTGTAGGTACATACTTCACGTGAACAATGGCATTTATTTCACACTCGTAGGTTTAGCCATTCCGAAGTTATTCGACCCTTCAAATATTGAGGTCATGGTATTAGTGCTTACCGCGGCGGAATTAGCCGCCTGTGAGATACTGAAAACCTTCAAGCTCAATGAAAATACTGCGTGGCAAATTAAAGTTATTAGTATTAGTAAAAACATAGGGATGTAACGTGAATCGAAGTGTAAAATACTGAACTCATCCAAGAAGTTATACCAACCTCGTACCGTTAAATTGTGCCATCCAAAGGTTCAACCTCCAAGGACATAACCGCCAATGAAAAACGAGTTGTCAGGTGAATGTGTCTCGGTGATAAGCAAGAATATCAATTGGTTTATTAAGAATGTCCGTCATAAGCCCATTGAAAATAAAACAACCTTGAGAGACTGAAAGGCATTACGGGGGTTAATTGCCGCGAGTTGTATGCAACTTTTGGCGGGTAAATAGTCGGAAGGTATAGTTATCATGGGTGAGGCACTTCTTGGGCTCCATAACTATAATGCAGTGGACGATTTGCTACGATCAGCAAAGGGGTATAAATACTTGAAGTGTGGGTGCCGGTCAAAGTTAACGTTTTTACAACATTCATGGTTGTCGTCAGAATTATCGGTCACCATTGCCACTGAGCAGACTGCCCTCACATGTCAACATAATTCCCGAGCATTTTATTTCTCACGGGGTGAAGCCCTGTTTGGAGAAAGAAATACCGCGACACTAACCGGGAGACCAATACAGCGGGTGTATACCCACTACGACGCCGCATCATCAAATAACTCTAACAAATCTTCATGTGCGCTGAAGACTTCAGGGAAGAGTTTGGAATAACATTGATTCAGAACCAAGAAATTAATGTGAAGTTGCGTGTCACAAGTTTTGTGCTTATTTCAGGGTTCCGATGCTTGAAATGGAATCTTTGCAAGAGAACCCAAACAACATTTGAAAGGTATGGATAGCGAGAGGAGTGGGCCACTTCCCTTGGCACAACGGGTAAATCGATATTGGAAAAATCGTTGTCGGGTAGTAAACAAGCGTGGTAGTCAAAATGAAAATATTACAAGGTTACATAAAAAGGGTTGTCTTAATTTGCAAATACAAAGTGTGTAAAATACAGGGAATAATACTATTATATTCAATATAATTTTTCAAGGAATTTAGAAAAGAAGGTTTGGGTAATTGGTTGTACGTCATTAAGTGTAGTACTTTCTTCAGATTTGTTCCTTTGACAATATTTGAAGGAGGCTGCTTGAAACATTTGATTTCTTATTAGGTACTGCGTTCAGTCGATTATGCAATTGGAAAGCATTACGGGATAACAGTGAATCAAATCGAATTATTAGAGCCAGTGCATAGGAATATCGGTTCGTTCGTACTAATTATTATTGAATAGTATTTGCTGGGTAATTCAGAAATTTGCGGTTTATCATGGATTTAAAGAATCTGGTCAATGTATGTGTACATGATTGGTTTAACAAGTTTCATACTGTACATACAGATTTGTACCAGTCCACATATTCTAATTGTATTCTCGCACAAACTGTTTCCCTTAATTTAGAATACTCCGTTGTAATTTGTTTTACTTTGTTTTGGGAATGATTTATGTAAAATCGCTCGTGTACTTGAAATGTTTTATCCGTTTAGCTAATGTGATAGGTAACCAGAGATGTGTAAAATACCTCACTTTTGTATAAAAATACCAAATACTTCGTATATACAAAAGTAAGTACTTACAATGTACCCTACCTCCTTAAAGTAGATTGTATGTTCTAATATTTCTACTACTATTTTACTTTGTTTAATAACAATTAGTAACCAAAGTAAAATACATATCAAAACCTGCTTCAAAATAACTTAAGAACATACTTTTTACTATAAATATAGAAAACACTACGGACGTCGAAAGTCAGGAAACCAAGTACGAAACGAAGTCTAACATGTTGCTGGTATACCAAGGTATTGTTTGAAAGCATGGCTGGGTCGAAAAACGAGGATTCGAGCGTTTAAAATAAGTTACTTGGTGCGTGGAAAGATTAGAATGTTTTTTTGTTTATGTGTAAGGTGTACTTGAGTATAAACCAACGAATATACAGGTTATGCTGTTAAACTTAAAATTGTGGGTTAAATAGTTCGATTTGTCATCTGTACTCATTCAGAACGGTTCGGGAAAAAATCGGTTCGGGATATAACGATATCGGGTCTTTCGGTTTCGTGATAGTATCGAGAACATGACAAAAAAACATTTCCTCGTTTCGGGATAATAATTATCCGAACCGAAAGCTAAGGTATCGAAACGGTACCGATTCCTGATTTGCAAGATTTCATTCGGTTCGTAACGGTACGGTGGTCGGGACGGCATTTTTGTCTCGATAAGAAACACTAGGCATGTGTCTAGGTCACATATACACGACCCCGAAGAGGTACCATCTAGTTGAAACTTTGAATCATTTACTCTACTGCAATTACTGACACGAGATCCTGTGGACATAATTTGAATAGTCAAGGCATCCAATGTTACTAACCACCAGCAATTTATCAAATAGATCGCGATCAGGTCCTCACAGCGTACAACCTATCAGACAACAAGGAAGACGACGAAGTCCGTGGAGAATTTATGAAAAACGCCAGAAGAGAAATAGTTTTGTTGTTATTTTACTTTCGCAATAAACAAACCGAAATGCACAGTTCAAGCGAACGCCAGGAGAACATATCACGTCCTATTCAACCGAAAAGGTCGAGCCATTATAATGTTAGAGAGATTAGAAGCAATTTTTATGGAACGAATTCAGTGACAAGTTACAATAATATATGGTACAACAAAAAACGGATATTGAATTTGGAAGATCACTATTTAAAATAGCGCGAAAGGTCACTATAAGATCAAGTTTGTATAACTAAGGAAAGAGTCATCGTAACAGCGTGCCACCAATTCATTATTTAAAATCCAACAAATCTGATATTTTTTTGACTCCACTAAGATGCGTGCGAGCTTAACAAGAAGAACCACACGCTCATACCTTCCATCTATCCACATGTCCATAGACTATGTATGGAAAAAACAGTATTCCAATGTGTAGATTTCAAGATTCCAAAAATAAAGCAATTCCAAATACGTTACTGAAAAAAGGAATTACCCAGGAACAGCTAAAGCGTTTCCATATAAACCCTTGAATTACCGGAGACAGCAACAGCACAATACCAATCGTAACTCAATAGATACCCGGAATGTATTGGAATTAGCAAAGTCAATCTAAAAAAAAGCATGTATCGATCCAGTTAGAATATATAAGGGAATTAAGTCAAAAGGATAATGTAAACATTTTCCATTATAACCTATAAAAGTTGATGGATGTCAATATTATCAAGGAAGTAAAGTGTTCATGCAGCAGTCCGCTGTTTCACATCGGAAAGAAGAAAGGAACCTTCAGATCAGTAGTAGAATATCACCCATTAAAACGCCAATAAAACAGCTATTTTTGATTTATTGGACATGGATCTACTCAAACATGAGGTCGATCAGGTAAAACATCATGCATCAATCAGGACGGATTAAAACATTCCTAAAGGCTTCCAATGGAAGCGAAAATTGCACCATCACCATTTCGGCGAGCTGCAGAACAAATGCACCAGTCTCTCAAATTCAGAGGACCCATGGTATATTTGGACGACGTTATATATTACGGCGTTATACGGACAAATTAGCTTGATAAGTAAAATTACTTCAATGGTAACAACAAACTGACATTTAAACCTTCAAAGGACAAATTTGGAAACAGATAATCTTACTAAGATTCAAAGTATCAAGAGAAGGTGCACCCAGATTCAGGCAAGGTGGCAGTTATCAAACATTTAAAGGTCACAAAATCAGAGACAATCACGGATATTGTACGGAATTTGTAGTTTCTACCAAAGAAAATCAAAGATGTTGCAAACATTTCAATATCACACTCCTGGATAACCATAAAAGGCAAAGCCGGTACCAGCACACAGACATTTTAATCCAGGACTTGTAGTACTCATGTTTCGTACTGAAACAAGAGGATATGAAGCACAAGATAAGTAGACAAAAGGAGCACTAATCCCATTAGATTGGAATAACTCCGTGAAGCAACTAGCAGCTGTAATATTCGTCGTACGAAAATTCTGACAATACTTGTTTCTTCAAAGATCTCACACCAGAACTGATCAGTTAGCTCAACGCTACCTTTTCTTAAGCCCAAGTCATCGGAGTAGGAAATTAGTTTTCAAATTATTGACTACGTCATCACATACAGAAATGGAGACAAAATTACATGCAGATTTTCTTTCAAGAACACCTTTCCGTATATTGAACAGGACTCACAAGATGGAGACAATGTAACTGAGTACGAATCAGATTCTAGCGATAGGAAAATCGTAATGAGAAGGACAGCATTGCCAGCTAGTATGTAATTCTTTGGCCAGTTAAAATGAGAATTATTGAAGTTGGATTCACAACACCCCCATACTCAAGCAAACGAATTGAGAAATCAAGGACGGGCAATACAAGCCCAAATCTTGAAATCTTTTTACGTTAACCTATACCCCATGATATTGGACGCACGGCAGAGTTGACTTGCACGACTTCATGTAAAAGCTAATCAAGCCAAAATTACTTCAGGCTCCCTCATGTAGCTGAAAATCAAAGCTAGTAAGCGATTTTGAAATTCAGTCGTCAGTACGTTTAATATGCTTAAGTATATGGTTTCGTTTCGAAGGACCAAAGCATGACACTGTTTTCAAAGACCGTCAGGGGAAAGTGCAAGAAAAATAGCGTTTTCGATTAGTTTTTCGAAATTTTGAAAAATGAAAACGTTGGAGGTGATTACACATCTATATAATCAGGAAAATGTACAACCCTAATATAAAGCCTAAATTGGACTTTTAAAAATTGTCAAATTTCGAAAAATGACGATTGAAGTGATTCGTACATATACATGGTCAGGAGTTTGTGCTGGGCAATTTGTTTCCAACTAAACTTAATTGTATAGAAGCCTTTGTGCCCACAAGGTCAAAACCGAAATCACTCCAGGATTCAGTTAGTTGAAAAGTTTCCCATAATTTTTGGAACTTTGGAAAACCGAGGAATTGGTTTGATCATGCACGGTATCAGGAGAACGTGCAAATCAAATTTGAAGCGTTGTTTTTGCAAATTTGCAACATTTAAGTGGTTGGCACATCTACGTGGTCAGAAGGTTGTCCTACTGAAATTGACTTTCAGCTAAGTTGAGTTGGATGGAAGATTTCATTCCACTATATCGCTTTGCTAAGGACAAAACAGCGGGGAGAGTTGAAGGTATTTTATTTAGTCATGTAATATTAAAATTCGGAATATTTAAGAATCTGATTAGCGACGCCGGATCAGACTTTACTGTAGAGATTAAATGAAAAAGCAACCTTTATAGAAGCTGAAGATAATGTACACATCGTTCATTTGGAGGAGGTTACCAAATCTTTGGAGCGCGGTTTAAGTTCGATCTTCAAAGCACATTGGTGCTTAGTTAATTTTTGTTTTCATATAAAAAACCACTAGGTTCTAGTTTATAGAATTTAAAAAACTGAATTTGACGAGGTAAATAAACGCCAATCAGTTGGAAATGCCAACATGTATTGTTCCTCGTTGCACCAATACCGAAAACATTCCCCTTGGAAAATTTTTCGCCTTCCAGTCAATGAAAAGGACTTGAATTGATGGATTACGATTTTTTATTTTTAATACAATCATACACATCAATGAATCTCAGGCCATATTGCTATTAGATTCTGTACAAGATATATTTTAATGCCAATTTACCTCTATAATGTAACACGGTAATTCTGATTTATTTCTCGTGGATCCTCTTCCAGGTTCAACATGCTCGTACTTTGATTGCCCATGTAAGTAATTACTTTTTTTGGTCTATTCCTCTAGCCAAATATTGTGATCTATTTTCAAGAAATTTTGCAATTTACGGCGTCGAAAAACAATCATTGTTTAGTTTTATTTTCGCAGTCCTATAAGTTTCAATGATAATCGAAAATGAGCTAAGCACCAGTATCGGAATTCACGGATATTTGTGCACACCCCTCCGTGTCATGCGCAGAGCAATCGGAACATTTCTATATCTGCATACAGATATTGTCTTGCATTCGTATCTTGTGCGTTCAACTTGAAATAAGCGGACAGATTTGAATCTTTGGCATCCACTATTGCTTTTCATCACCATCGCGATAATATAGTGTTTGTTCATTTGGTTCATGAACACGTAGTCGGTAAATTGTTTGGGATTTATCCTGCATCCAGAACCCGAAAGTTCTCCGCATAGCTTCTGGAGAACTGACATATCGAGCATTTATATGCTGAACTATTTCATCTACATTGATTGTAGCTTTAGTTTCATTTAAAAGTAATTGATCGCAATTATGACCCTTGTAAACATACTTGTAGATGTATTTTACAGCTTTAACAGATGAATAATCAGACGTTAATATGACAGTTCTACTTCAGGAATAAAAACGGGTTATACGGCACCACATGCTGGTTAGTAAATTCGTGTATGCCATTTAAATGCGTAGTTACTGGAATCGTTTCGTAGCATGGAATTTTAGCTGAAACGATTTCATCTACCCAATTAGGGTCGATAAGATCTAAATCGCCACCTATCCATAGAATGAGGTAGACCTAGTTTTTGAAATTCGGCTACATATACAAATCCTCCACATTTACCGAAAACTGCGCGTTTAGTAATGGCTTCAATCAGCTCCTTTAATTTTAAATTGAAAAATCGGGCCACAATATCGCACGCATGCTGACCTGGCAATAGGTGTGTCGTTATTTCTTGCCATTTCATGTTGCAAGCCATCGTAGTCACCGTACGGCCAACTCCTTTGCTAGTTGCTGCTATTCTTAGGTTTGCCACATATTCTTGAACAGAAGTATATTATCAGCTTTTAACTTTGTTTGATTGTATCGCAAATAATTGAACATATTTGCTTCTATTCTGCAGCAGCAATCCACCATCAATTGGTGAGTTAGTTTTCAACTCAAAGTAAATAGTTAACTTTCAGGTTTTTTCGTAGTTGTAGATGAAAGCTGAAGTACATCATTTCAGTAATTTTTGTTCTCCCAACTCTGGTTTTTAAGGTATATACTATTCCAACCTTGCCCCAAACAATAGTAGTAAGTCAGGCGAGAGCGAGGTGGTAACGCAATTCATTTCAAATGGAAATTGATGGTGGCCGTCAATTTGCAATGTTCGCCTCACAACTCACTGCTCTCGGTTCATCCGCCCGTCGCATGTGAATTGGGTGTAGTGCATTAAATAGTTATATATTATAATAAAATTCATATTGTACAACGGAAGAACAGGAAGATACTCGAGTTGACAAAAATCCAGTAATTCAAAAATATAATAAAATTAAAATATAAAATAATGCAAAACATCTGGCAGGTACTCGAAACGGGTAATACAATACCCGATATTCAAAAATATTCAAAAATTCGTGATTATCGTTGCAGCAATATGATAGTGATTGTTATTGCCGTCAGAATATTTTCGTGCTAATGACATGCGGGCTTTGCACCCGGGTTTTATAATATCCGGCACAGGTAAAACGGGTAAATTACAAAATCCAGGCAGATAAAAATCATCACTATCAATAAATTAAAAGCGTAAAAGACAAATGGATTTACATTTTGTTTGATCTTCAGTTCTGAACAGAAATTATCAGTTCAGTTCCATTCACTACTTTTTCGATTCCATTCAAGATGAAATTGAACCACTTGATTCAGTTCATAACTTTGAATTAAAGTTCAAACAATTCATTCTGCCCCAAACATTTCATTTAAAAATCTATCGTTTACAACCTCCAGATCGTTTAAGTAGCGACTTATACCCTTAATTTAGCTTCCTTTTGTTTTGCGTTTGGAAAACACTGCCACGATTATCAATAAAGGCGAAGCCAGTGGCAAGAAATGGTAACAACCGGTTTTTACTGGACATTGGACTTACTTGGACTAACTAACTAAACGATATGACCAACAAGGTAAGAACCGGATTTTAACCAATGATGACCACAAAATTTCTTGGCACTTGCAACCCTGCAAACAGGAGTAATCGTGTTGTAACAATGCTAACCTAAGCCGAGTACCCTGTTACCCGAATGGACCCAAAATAGTAATTATTTTAGCACCAACATGGTGGTGAACACATTTGCGTCGTCGAGCTAGTCTTCTCGTTTTTCATATAAAATTCCTGGTTATGTATCTATTCTTCCGGTATATGCTATGTTTGAATCGTTGAATAGATATTTCGCATTATGCCATTATGTGAAAGCAATCTCATGCTCCTTTGAGACATGTTACCCACGACAAAGGAGCTTCCTTTATATCGCCACTTTTCTTACATCTAGCCTTAAAATAACTTTTCGTAACGTATCCATTTTTTTCTTTTGGTGCTTTTCTATTCAAAATCAAAGCAGTAATCAACCAGAAATTGACACCACATTTTGGCATACGTAAATCTAGTTAATAAAAAATCTTTAATGTAAGGGTAAAAACAGTATATCGTTGGCTAAATTCTAAAAAGTACCATTCTCAATGGACATCCCATTTAAAAAGTACGTGTTACCAAAATGAAAATGGTACCTTTTAAAATTTAGCCGACGAGCAAACAATGTAATGATAAAAACGTCATTCAATGTCCGCTTAAAGCTTTGATGTTTCTCGTCTGAACATTCTCTCCATGTTATGTGCATTTTGTCACATCAATAAACCCTACCGTTACTCATGTAAAACAATACATCACAACGGCCTATTCTAGAGAAGGTAATAAATAAAGCCTTCAGGGTACTACAGGCTAGTACATAAGAAGGTATTGACTCACATACTTTTAAAGTAGGTTCACGTTCACACGAACAACCAATTGCGTATGTATTCCCATCAACTTCAACGCCTGACGCACACTGCACAGGGAGGGGGTTATATTACGAAAGCAATGGAAATAGGAATGTACTGAAAATGCATGTTTCTATATGAAATGCCATTCAAAAAGGAGATCCATTTACATGGATATATTCTCTTCAGGAATTATATTTAATATTTACAGGCTTATTTAGGGAATATCTTTGTAGTTACTCGCACCTCATACCCAAAAAAGAAGTTTAATTCAAGCAATCTTAACGTCTGAATTTCATTCAGCATCACAAATCACGCTCCGTAAGTACGCACGCATTCAAATAATTGTTCTTGGAATGATTACATTTGAAATAAACCACACACACAACCATCCACAGATCCAGATGAGAAACATTTCATCGCAAGAATAAAAGCAAACATCACAGCAACACTATAACAAGTACACTGGTGGTATGTATTCCACATTCCTAATCTCATATAGAAGTTAATTGCAAGATTTAACCTCAATACACAGGAGGTTACAACAGTTCACGTATGTTTTTATTTCCCCTTAAATCGCGTGCCATTAATCTACATTTAATGCACTTACTATGAAACTACGGTATGTCCATCCAAAGACTTCGCCTCGTAGTCTTTTATTCAAGTTGTATTTTTGACAGGATTGTATTCCAATACTATGCGTTTATATCCAATTTTCACACTCAAAACTAAGGGATTCGCAGACGGAATTTAGTGCAAATACTGTCCATTTCATAAGGTCCAGGGGATAGTTCTTAAAATCTCAGTGACCAATTAATGCGTCTGTTTAAAAAATTCCCTTACAGGCTATTTCCTTAAAAAATTACTTTCTATAATGGCATACATTCTGTTTCATTCCTTTAATCATAAATTTGTGTTAACCCTTAAGAATTACACTTTTGGACGTGGCTAATATATCATGAGCAAAAATGTATCTTCCGTTAAATCCTACTATCATTGTTTTGATCTATATTTACAGGCATATATTTATGATTATAAAAGTTGGTTTAAAGAATTTCATTAAGATTTTAAAAAATTTAATAAAAATTTTAGCTGATGCAAGTCAAGGACAATATTTTGTATGTTTCCGGCCATCACTGGGGTATTTGATTCTTGTGCACCGGTTTTGTATTAATGTTTACGAAGTCGCAGCTTCGGTTCAAGCCTCGGTAACTACACAACTTTTGAAAAGTATCCCTTATTAGTTTGTCTTGCTCAGGCACGATTTGCATTAATTTGGTTAGACTTTTAAAGGGTGTTTTATACCATCTCACGGTGTGTTGGTAGCTAATTTCCATCATGCCATCACACCATCACTCCATCACACCATCAGACCATCACTCCATCACACCATCACACCATCACTCCATCACACCATCACACCATCACTCCATCACTCCATCACTCCATCACTCCATCACTCCATCACTCCATCACTCCATCACTCCATCACACCATCACAAAATCACACCATCACTCCATCACACCATCACAAAATCACACCATCACTCCATCACACCATCACAAAATCACACCATCACAAAATCACACCATCACAAAATCACACCATCACAAAATCACACCATCACAAAATCACACCATCACAAAATCACACCATCACAAAATCACACCATCACAAAATCACACCATCACAAAATCACACCATCACAAAATCACACCATCACAAAATCACACCATCACAAAATCACACCATCAAAAAACCACACCATCACTCCATTACACCATCACTCCATCAAAAAATTACAAAATCACACCATCACTCCATCACACCATCATACCATCACAAAATCACACCATCACAAAATTACACCATCACAAAATCACACCATCACAAAATCACACCATCACAAAATCACACCATCACAAAATCACACCATCACAAAATCACACCATCACAAAATCACACCATCACAAAATCACACCATCACAAAATCACACCATCACAAAATCACACCATCACAAAATCACACCATCACAAAATCACACCATCACAAAATCACACCATCACAAAATCACACCATCACAAAATCACACCATCACAAAATCACACCATCACAAAATCACACCATCACAAAATCACACCATCACTCCATCACACCATCACACCATCACTCCATCACACCATCACACCATCACTCCATCACTCCATCACTCCATCACTCCATCACTCCATCACACCATCACAAAATCACACCATCACTCCATCACACCATCACAAAATCACACCATCACTCCATCACACCATCACAAAATCACACCATCACAAAATCACACCATCACAAAATCACACCATCACAAAATCACACCATCACAAAATCACACCATCACAAAATCACACCATCACAAAATCACACCATCACAAAATCACACCATCACAAAATCACACCATCACAAAATCACACCATCACAAAATCACACCATCACAAAATCACACCATCACAAAATCACACCATCACAAAATCACACCATCAAAAAACCACACCATCACTCCATTACACCATCACTCCATCAAAAAATTACAAAATCACACCATCACTCCATCACACCATCATACCATCACAAAATCACACCATCACAAAATTACACCATCACAAAATCACACCATCACAAAATCACACCATCACAAAATCACACCATCACAAAATCACACCATCACAAAATCACACCATCACAAAATCACACCATCACAAAATCACACCATCACAAAATCACACCATCACAAAATCACACCATCACAAAATCACACCATCACAAAATCACACCATCACAAAATCACACCATCACTCCATCACACCATCACTCCATCACTCCATCACACCATCACACCATCACAAAATCACACCATCACTCCATCACTATATAGTGCGGATACCTCGCTTAAACAATTGTTCAAGTTCAAGTCAAGTTCTAGTCAAGTTGTTCAGTTCTTAGCTATATCCGTGCGGGGAATCATTTATGATATATACACAATTGGAAAGAGTATAACTTTAAGTTATTCAGAAAGCTAATACTAAGTTTACGGTTGTATGTTTGTTGTCGAACTAATAAACATTTTTCTATAGGACATACCTTAAATCACATAGTTACCTCTTTTGATTTTAGTTATTAGCTACATGCCTTCGTAAAACCTTACATGAGTTATACCTCATTCGAAAGGTCATAGCTCAAGCTATTCAGAAAGATAATAATAAGTCTACGATAGTTTCCATTCTCTCAATAATCAACATTGTTTCTCAGATGTATACCGTAAAGAACATTAATGTACTCTATGCTCCTAAGTTATTATGTGCAGGTTTGCCACATCCTTGCAGTTGTTCTATTATACATTCCTTAGTTTACCATTCTAAAAATGAGATGGTTTTATGATACCTCATTTGAATCCTGGATTTAGCAACTTTAACATCTTATCTCTCGAGTCCTATCTCTTCCATCCTCTGTCCTGTTATAATCAGATTTTACCTACCTTGAGCCTCAAATGTCCTCTTGAACTAATCATAATTCATAAGGTCTACATAGCAGAAGTCACTCGCTTACTACATGGTTAGTATTTAGCCTAACGACCTGACTTGACCTCACCACCAGGACTTCTCTGATTGGTTCTCCGTTACTCAGTTCAGCAACAGCCAGCTTTCCTTACTCAGTTGTAGGTAGAACTATGGAGTCCAACAGTTTCAATCTGTCATCGTTGCCATGAGTCAGTTCTTGAATTAGCAAGAGTTTGAAGAGTAGGTCAAAACTTAGCCGTCCCAATCTACAGAATTGGACGACTCAAACTAAAGGGCGATTTTAGTTACATTAGAATCTCCAAGGATTTTAATTCTTCTTTCTTTTTGCGTAAATTTTAATATCTGGCAAATATAACACCAATTATATAGGCAAGGAAAAGGAAGGGTGTCAAGAGTTGCCGATCATGTCAGAACAAGATGTTGAAGGGTACCTATTGGTGATTTTACAAGGCAATGAGTAAGAGAAAATTCATTTATCAATGCATTTGCTGACTAAACGTACGATTGGACCGCATTAACGTTTGATTGGAATCTGGTTTTTAGGTTGTTGGTAAATACAGAATAAGGATAATAGTAGTATTTAGTGCTACTGTTGATAAATAAACAACTTACGTAGCACAAATCCACTGAACTTTAAAACTAGGGAAGGCGTTACCTGAACTATCGGAGAAAAATAAGGAAGGAAAACGTAGGCGATCTATCAGCCTAGTTTTGGGCTATAGGGAATGGGCATCCCTATTGCCCAGAAGGTAGGGTCGTTTTTCCAATATTTATAGGCAAGGCTGAAGGGTAGGCTATCCACTTGCCCACCACTGCATGTTAGTAAATATATATAAATAAAATACAATTTGGATATGTACCATATTTTGTGAATATTAGAAAAAAGTATTTACATATTTTAGGAAAAGTTCCTATTTTTATAAATCATCGTTTGTCGTCGCTTATTGTTAACTCTCGTTTTCAAAATATCTGGTACTCGTATTTTTTCCAAAAATTTACGAAAAAAAGATCTTCAAACCAACGAGATACTCACCCCTATTGGAAACACTGCAGAGTGCTTTCTATAAAATAACAAACACGAAACCGTATTTGAATTGAGCGCACAATCAGTATCGATTAAACAGAACGGCAGTAACGTTATACAAGTAACCTTTTCAACTCTGTATATTTGCAATAAAGACCTCATCCTTGAAAAACAACAGGCAACTGCGTTAAAATGCAATTCCAACACATTTGTTTTACGGTCACTATTTTAATTACAACCCTCATTTTGGCAGAAACAGAATGTAGTGGGGTAAAGTTGATAAAACGTTATTTTCCTTCTATGGGTTAGTGTAACAGAAGTAATTTCGTATACAGAATTAATTTTTCCCATGCTCTTTTATTGTATGCAGACCCAGACTGATTTCGTGCATCGTAAACAAAATAATGTAGCCAGCAGCGACCCGATTGATGTGTTCGAAGCTTTCCGCTTTTACTTTAGTGGATATGATGTGGACAATTTACCAAGTAATTTCAAAGTTATTAGGAAATTGAAATATGTATTTACTTTCGTGTTAGCAATATGTCACGCCAAGTATCCCTTTCTCGTTTTAGTCCTCGTCGTAGAAGTCGGACGCTGGGATGTACTTAGCGTCTCTAAAGTTCACGACAAACTTGAGAGCCAATTGCAACGTTTTGAAGATACACTTTACGGCCGTTTGGAACGAATTAGTAACTCCAGTGTAGTGGACATTGACGGGGAAGAAACTAAAATAGACGAATTTGTACTGATCATGGATATGGATGAGTTCAACCTCAAATGATGTCCATTAGTGCAAGTGCGGGCCACATTTCTGGTTCAGATTATTAAATTAATTGAGAATTATTTTTACACAACAGGAATTTGTAGAATAACCGGAGATTCATTTCCTGTTTTCCTTCATTTATATGTATCTATATATAGGTTCTAGACTTATGCTGAAACTTTGGAAGGGCTTTAAGAAATATGACCATACCGTGGCCTACGGTTTTTACATTAACGGTAGTATTATAAATATTTCTAGACTACCTTTAATAGGTCATTTAACTTAACATTTGAAATCTTGTCATTTGCAGTGAATGCAACTTCTGATTACTTTTTGAGCCTTTCTAAATCCTTGTCGAGTAAAGCTCTGGGGCGCTCTGAAACATTTGGGAATAATAAACAGTCTTATATCCCGGCGTTGTACAGAAAAATACCCAAACGTAATTTGGCTCCCTGGTAGGAATGGGACAGTAAGTGTTTCGACATGAGCTTCTACCTAAATGTATTTTAATTACATGAAAATTTTGTTTATTTAAAACAAAATTCATATCTACACAATGTTATTACGTATCGTCACAGAAAAGAGAAAATGACACTGTACAAAGAATCCGCATGTAGATCAATTTACGTCTTCAGGGTCACTCGGGGTTGATTTCGTTTACAATGTAATCAGTACAACTATAAAGGTACTTCTTAATTAACATGCAGCTCTTACGCGAAAACGTGTAAAGTTTAAAACTTAGTCGTGGATTTCCCGTGATATACGTTCTATGATCCAATATAGGGATAAACTAAAGAAGCTGGCGTGCACAAATAGGTCGTCGTCTCTATGGGCTGAGTATAAATGGTATATAGCTAAAGTGAAACATGACATTTATGAAGCTAAAAGACTGTACTTTACAAATCAACTACATGCCAATAACACAAGTGATGGAGTAAGGAAAGTTGTGGACAAGATATTGGGGAAAAGCAAACATATTGGTACAACTATTGATGAACTTCATGTTAATGGTAGCGTTATAACTAACCTTAATATTGTTTGTGATAGTCTTGCACTCATTTACAGTTCCGTGTAACTATACAGACGAAGATATACTAGCCTTCAAGGAATCAATAACCAGTGGCACGGACTGCGCTTCTGTATCTGCTATAGAAATCTGGACGGCAGTTTGTCAACTGAAATGCAAATCTAGTACATACGAATACATCAACCACAAGCTCTTCTGCACAGCCTCACTTGTGACTCCTATTATGTTGCTGTTTAACTAAATGATGATAAACGGCACTATACCCTCACATTTTAAGACAGGCATCATCACTCCAATATACAAGGCGAAAGGAAGCAAGACATGTCCTGATTCGTCCCGACACTGCTTGCCCTTTTTGGACAAGCTCTTTGAGAAGATTATATATGCACGACTTCTATATGAATGTAAAGCTATTTATAAAAAGGTAACCAAAAGTATGAGGAATGGGGATCATTACCCATGTACGTAGATAGCTTAATCTTAACATGCAGTGTATGCTTATAAATGCATTTGTTCTGTCACATGTTGACTTTTGTTTGCTTATATGGAGTAATGTCTGTAAGTCAAATTTAGACCTCATACAAGCTAAAATTGACAGATTTCTACTAACATTGTACTCAAAGAGGAACCGTTGCAAATTGAAACGTACTACCCTTGCCATGTTGTATGAAACCTTTAGTGTTATAAGTTCACATTTTCCTTAATACACTATGAACACTGCATAAGGTATATAAATGGTCTTGTGTTGGTTAAGACAAATCACTCAAAAATGCGGTCTGGAAATAGTGCAACACTTTATCCTCCTTTGACTAAACTTTGTATTGTGCAAAAATGTTATTTATTCACTTATAAAAATTTGAAATAATTTACCAAGTGACCTGAGGCTCCGCGATTGCTTACCAAATGTGTTCCAGAAAATGTTAACTATAAGCACATTCTTATGAAACGGGACTCCGACAACGTAGCGTATTAACTTAGTCAGTAAGTTGTCGGTGCTTCCCGCACAACTGTTTTCATGGGATGCATACAGGGATACTGCTACTGGAAATTCGTTGGGCGTTTTATCGAAAATCCGAACGCGTGTCCTGCAGAAATGCGCTATGACCCTCTTGCCATATGCCTTTTCCTATATGAACATTCCCAACTGGTTGCAATATTGACCCTTCGAACATATTCAGTTAAGCATTCAAATATTTATATTCAAAACCATTAGAGTAAACTTACATAAATACCCACACAATAAGCTCCAAAAATAAATAGGGAAAGCTGGGTTCGGTACAGTATCCATCTAAAAAATAGAAAGAATTTAAATTCATTTATATTGCTTTAAACCTAAATTAATAATGATATGACAGCTTGAAACCTGAAATACAATTATACAGCATACGTAAGTAGACATTTTAAAACGTGAATAAAGGGATGTAACTATTGCTGACTAAAATATATGTTAGTAATTAAATACTCAGGAGAATTCAACTACTGGTTACAATTATCTTCATTTCATTCAAAAAAAATTAATTTCAGAACTTTTATTTAAAATTAAGCAGGAAAGAACCGTCCCACTCCACTTTAGAAACCTGCAATAATGAATTGCAATTCAAAACCTGAATTAATACAAAAGTAAAGTAAACTACTAATACTATTTAAATTATTTTGAAGTAAAAGAACTATTTAAAAGCGTGCCCATAAATTTATTGTAGCCTTCGTCTTCAAAAAAGGTTGATTGTGAAATTCCATCCAACGTGTTCTGGTTTTATACGTAAAATGAAGAGCAAAAAATTAATTGAAAGTGTCAATAAAACTAGGAATTATTGGTAGCATAACAAGACCTATTTGCTGAGAATTATTCTCCAGTAAATCAAGGCAATATTCGAGGAGGTATTCGACAATGAGCGAACATTCAGAATGTATGTGCATAAAGTTTTTGCCTAATGGGATTTACGCGTCAACAAAAATGCTTTTAGATCACGGCTTCCGTTAGGGCTGGGATAGGGAACGGGACAAAGTTTTATTACCATGTTATTTCTGGGCAGAATCCAGGTGAGCTTTTCAGTCCCGAAGATTTCGGGACGGGGCGGAACAATAAATCGAGACAGGAAAAACTACAGTACAGTATACAATTGCTGTAAAAATTATTATGTTTGGGAATAGTTCCAATTAAAAGTTCTTATTCTGTACGTGAATTCATTTCAAAGTAAACTTTCGCTCTTAGTGGAGGTGCTTTTATTTAACTAGTGAAATGTGGAGCATTCCTTTTGAGATTCGGATTGTGAATCGGGATGGTACGTCCCGAAGATTTCGGGATGGGATGGAATTGTCTGCTAGACAAAAAGGTCTATGCTACTTAGATTCATGTATTTTAATTGTTTGATGATTGTGCTTGTTAAGTTTTTTTATTATTTTAAAATTTTGGTCGTTCAAAATAAAATCACTGCATAGTGTTCCTACAAATATTCAGCTGAATTGTTCCTATTGTTTCCCGAACATTCCTCCAGAAGAACAAAATATGTACTTCACCTATTTTAGATTTACATCAATGACAGGAATATACAATTATTCAACGACGTTTCAGTTTGCTGTCGTGCATACTAATTTGACCTTTATGATAAATTGATATTAATGCTACTAAGATTTCTCTCAAATGCACATTGCAGGAACTTGCTCGGATTTAATGCGTAAGAATTAATTGGAAGAGTAAATAAAACTATTATTATAGGTAGCAATATATGGTCTAGTCGTTGAGAATTATTTTCTGGCAATTCAAGGAAACTTTAACTTGACCGCTAGTGAGCATTCTTGACCCAAGAATGCATATATAAAGCATATATTGTGAGTTGCCGCGGTTATAATTATTTTAAATATTTCTTGTGCATTCGTCAACCACAATAAAAATATGTGCACATTGATTACCTTAGCATGAGTTTTTGCACTTCTGAGTCGTATTGCTTTTCCTGATGTGTTGTGTTTTAATGCGTGTGAACTACTCGAACATTGGCAGCACGTAACAACTTGATATAACAATGTATACATCGTAATAATATTCCTTTCATCTTCTGAATATAGGGATTTACATGTTAAAAATGCTATTGGAAAACAAGATAAATCTAACTATCGGAATGTTCTTGTAAACATGGGGTATAAAAGATTTTGAAATATTGTACTCACCAGTCTGCCCTTTAAGAAATTTAAGAACACGTGAAAACAAAAGCAATTGAATTAGTTTAAGCATACTCAGTCACTCGAAATGTATAGGATCCTATACCTAAAATCTATAGGATGACTGTATCAGATTTGCGGAAGTTATCTCCAACAATTTTGCTAGAGGATCCTATACTTTCACATAGTTACTGGTTCCAACCTCGTATGGGATTTTCCCTAGCTTTTCCTATAAATGAATATTTATAAATATCTTATTCACTTCTCTACCTCGACTCCATTTTCCTCCAAACTTAAAACTTCACAGCTATCTTTACTACAATTAGTTTAATTTTAAGACAATTGTAAATTGTTGCAGTATTTACAATTGTCTAAACAAGTAAGCTAACTGCTACAAACATTTGCATACATATACATCTGGAAATGACACCCGTGTTATACCATACACTGTAGTTACACCATAGATGCACATCCTCATGAGGATAGAGTGCAGCACTCGCACTCATCGTACTCATGAGTCTACTTTGAGGACGAGTACATTATATTAAAACCGTGCACTCATAATCATGAGTGCGAGTACATATCATAAATACGTTTACTAATAACGTGCCAAGACGAAAACAATAAAATGTACTCATTTTTATCAAATGCAATACTCTGCCCTCTGCTGCACAAAATGTAATTTAATGCTATGCTTGCATATATGGTATGTATACACATATGTTTACAATGACGCATAATAGAGACGAAACAAAATCGTTTTGTGAGTATCGGTGTAGTAGTGTTCGGTGAGAATTGCAGCCATTAATATTTCAGCCATAATAGGGGATCCTTGGCGCGCTTCTGTCGAATCACACGTACATTTATTTATTTCTCAAAATCTTAATCCAAATTCCGACTCAATGCAACTTAAGTTCAAGCTACAAGAACCGCGTCTGCTGTTTATTTTCACCCCTGGACAAGAGTCGCTTTTCACTTTCTGTTCCCGGGTACACCTGGCTAGTATATAGCAATCTGTTTTTGGCAAAAAAAGAAAACGCTGGAGGAGTTTCTCGGGCCACTGCTCAGGAACTTCTCTTAGAAACTTTGCTCGGATTCTCTTGTTTTTCATAGGATTCCCCTGCGTTTGTTCCATTGCAACGGATTAACCAAGTATCTGCTCCTATTTCACTATCATCTGGGGATGGTTCTCACAAGATCTCCGTCCGGTGAATACCGGGAAATGTCCACACCATCTCAGCAGAAACCAAAAAGTAAAGCATCTTCCGACTCTGAGACGGATGATGTAATACCCGAAACTCATAGAAAGGAAATGAGACAAACCCCGGATTCGTTCCCTATAACAGAACTCACTAGCCTTGCCCATCTGATCCTCTCTACCAAAGCAGATTTGCTGGGTGAAATCCGAAATGTGGAATCCAACTTGGTTTCTCGTCTCGACATTAAGGTCCAAGCCCTCGAATCCAAATGTTCCTCACTTGAGATCTGCTTTGAACAACAAATGGAAATACCTGAAGACCTGAAAACCAAACTTCAGTCCCAGGAAAAGGACATCGGCATTTTGAAGGCTCAGGTGCTTCGCTCGGTAAATGATTTCAAGATTCAAGGCAACGGCAACCGTTACCTCAATCTGATTGTTAAGGGTTTGCATGCTCCGTCAACTAACAACAACTCCGAGATTAGCTCCGTGGTCAAGAGTCACCTTTTACCCAAACTTTGGGACAAAATCGAAGATATTGAAAACTGCTATTCATGGTTCGAGTGGTCATTCATTGTGGCAAAACTAAAACTGAATTCCCAGCATCAGCAACCTACAACCGGTATGTACACTCTAAAATTTTGCTCCAAAAATAATTTCTGTCTCCTTAAATCCAGATGCTTACTGGCACCGGCATTTCAATCTCTGATAATTTACCCCACGTTCTGCAACTGATCAGCAGTCACCTGTTATCCAAAAGGAAAGAACTCAGATCTGAAGGGGTGAATTGCTCAGTACACGCAAATAGGTACTTAATTATACGGCCACCAGGATCGGATGAAGAATTTTATGAGTCAGACGGCTCTACGCTCATTAGATTCCCAGGAATAGCAAGATACAAATCAAAACCTGCGCATCACCCAACATACATTCGATAGGACACCGGCGGCCCTGTATCATCTTCTAAATTATGTAATATTATTTTCTGGAATTGCAACGGTATTAAATTGTTTTTAAATTTATGCTCCGCTGACAAAAAGGTATTTTTAAACGCTGATTTTATCTGTTGGGGGGAAACTTGGCTCACTCAACCTAACTGTATCTGCCCCACTGGCGACTTTAAGGACTTCGAAATTTTTGTAAACCCTGCTTCCAGTCAGATTCATGCAGGAAGAGCAAGTGGAGGCCTCATTATTTTATTAAAAATAATTTTAAAATTGTCAAACACTTTAACACATGATTTTTTATGCACGTTCGTTGTGAAACACCATGTAACCCATAAATTAATTATTTTATTTTTTGTTTATTTTAACCCTGGTAATGGCAATACTTTGTAGGCACATTGGGGGAGGTTATTGAGGATATTTCTGCAGAGTTCCCTGGAGAGATTATGCTTATTTTGGGAGATATGAATTCAAAGGTTGGTCATAGCAATTATTTTCCTGACCTAGATTTTCCGGCATTGACAAAAACAGATACAGTCCTGATAACATAATTAACGTCCGAGGTAAACAAATGTTTGCTGATCTTACGGATCGGGACTTTGTATTGATCAATGGCCGTTGTCAAAGCGACTCACCGGCGAATTATACTTATATATCACGCAATGGTTCTAGTGTCATTGATTTAGTATGGGCGAACCTCATTGGTCTTAATTATATCCATGACCTTCATCTTCTGGATATGCTCCTCTAACCCCACCTCCCGATTTGGCCAGATCTTAAACACATCTCAGCCAACCCAAGCATTCTATCTGTGGTTAAGAAATCGATTTTAAAATGGTATGGTAGCTCCGAAGAATATGTTAATTCTCTAAATGTTTCTTTATGTACAATTCCAGAAAATTTACCCCATAACAGTTATAACGATGCCATTTGCCAGGCCATTCGAAATGCAGCAAGGGACTCCAGGATCCAGCGCCGTGTTTCAGTTGGTGGTATAATAGCGCGAAACAAACCTTAGTTTGCTCAAGATTGCAGGATATCTAGTAAAAACATTTCGACCAAACTAAAGATTTTGCGTAAAAGGTTTTATTAACAACATCTCATCTGGAGTATCTTGAGGCAAAGAAATCCTAAGGTGACCTTACTAAATCAAAGAAAAAGAACCATATTGAACCCACGGCCGAGTCCTGGGAAGAATTGTATGCAAATGTTATGCCCGCAAAGCAGCCCCCAGTTTATCATATGTTTCGTACCAAAGTTGACTTTCTGGATTCAGAAATCTCGCCCGAGGAACTAGATTCGGCTCTTCAAAAGCAATAAAGCTGCGGGCTCCGACGGAATCAGCAATGAATTCTGGAAATCCGCTACTCTAGATTTGTGCCGTCACATTTTGTCACGTTTCAACCGTATCTTTTCCAGTGGCTCCACGCCCACAATTTGGTCCGAAATCGAAATCCTTACGCTTTTTAAAAAGGGCGACAACACCCTCCCTAATAATTACCGGGTAATAGCCACTCTTCACTCGTATTCTTTATAACTGGTTGTCCACCTGGTGTGAATCAAACTATATTCTCCCTGAAACCCAAGCGGGCTTCAGAAAGAATCGGGTTGTATTGACCACATCTTTTCCCTTCTGGAAATAATTCAATTAAAGCTCCAAACCCCGGTGGGAAATTATTCGCGCTTTTTATCGACCTATCCGGCACTTTTGATTCTTTGAACCATGACCTCTTTTGGAACAAGTTGGACAGCTTAGGGGTCCATTAATAATAGCGCTGTTCTTAAAGTGAGGGTGGGGGTGGCCCACACATCCCCTTATGAGATATCGCAGGGCGACATTTTGAGTCACCTACTTTTCACTTTGTATATCGCCGACCTCGATACATTCTTTGAGGAGAAAGGGGCCACACCAGTAGGTTTAGTGGGTCATAGTTTTCCGAAACGGGGGTATATAAATGAGTCCTGGGGCTGGTATCTCAAGGGACAAAAAATTGATATTGTCTCGGAGTACACATATCTTGGAATTAAATATACATCTTTTGCTTCATTCAGAACAGCAGCAAAGGACATGAAGCGTAAAGCATTGTCTACTATTGGGCCCACACTAAAGATTCTTAATGCTTCGAGGACAGACTCATGGGAGTCAAGAATGAAACTCCTTGACACTGTGGTCATTCCCCCGATGACATATGCCTCCGAAATCTGGTCTATCAATATCCCCTCTGAAATGGAAATTATTCAAACCCAATTTTTGTAGAAAATGTTATGGTTGCCTCAAAGTACTCCCTCATAAGCTCTGAGTTGAAACCGGAAGTGTAAAAGTATTTTTCCGGATTATAAGTGGGCGTTACGCTACTGAGTCATTTACGACAGATTACGATCTGTTTGTTGCAACTATAGTTGCAGAAACAAAACTTAGTGGCCGAATTTTATCAGAGGCCTCTTAATCAAGCATTGCTTCTCCTCCGTTTCCGTCCGAATTCCAGTCGGCAGACTACCCTGCCGGCTTTTTCAAAACTATTGTAGCAACTATTTTTGATTCATTTGTGTATAAAGATGTAGACAAAATCCATTCATCTACCTCCCTTCCTAAATATAAATTAATTAAATCGCACTTTTCAACCTCTAACTATCTCACCTACAATATTCCTTTCCATTACATTCGTTTATTCGCTAACATCAGGTTGAGTTCTTCGACACTTTACACTACCAGAGTCAAATTCAAATTGTCACTTCCGGACCTCTGTATTGATTTTAACCTTCAGGAGCAGAATAACCTCCTTCATTTGCTAACGAGCTGTAGGATGTATGACCTTCACAGGCGTTCATTTTTGGAGAAATATTATATATCGTCGGCTAAACTTGCTAACCGGCTATAATTTAAAATGCTTAAAACGAAGAACGGCTATAAAGCTGAAATCTCAAATGTGAAAACCGTCCGTAATTCCCCACTTCCTCTCATCTATGCGGACCGGGGTTTATGCTCTACAGCACATGGGAATTATGGCCGTGTTTCACTTTAGAGTTTGTAACGGGAGCGCTATAGCCGGTTTTCATTTTAGGCATTTTAAATTATAGCCAGGTAGAAAGTTTAGCCGACGATATATAATTATTAATCCGAAACCTCACTCCTGTCTCTATTTAAAAACCCTTCCAAGGATCTTATGTGCGATATTTTTAAATTTATCTTTAATTGTACGATTAGGAGTAACCTCATTTTCTCTATTTCTGTCAATGTTTGATGATCATACATGCTGGACCCAAGATTTAAATCACTTTTGTTTGAAAGTAATTCAGTTTCATAATTTTATTCAAATTTTATGATTTAATTAGTGATAAGTAATGTAATTATAAATACTGCAAATGTAATCGGAACTACCACACTATAAAATATTGATTTTGTAGCTTCAGACGCACTCAAGCATGGATTTCAGTCCGGGACTTCCGCAATGAATATTTTGGAAAGCCGATATTCAATGTAAAAGCGATGTTCAGGCCAACCTGGTCTCCCCCATCCGCCCAATGTTCAGACAAACGTTCAAACAAAACAAGGGTCTTTATTACAACATATAGCCTAGGTAAAACGACTCAAAGAATCAAATATTTTGGATCCAACAAAATAAGAAATCGATCGTTATATGGAGTTGCAATATGAAAAGGAAGATTCCAAACCATTAGATTTCTGGAAACTTAACGAATCTAATTTTCCGATCTTGAGCAATTTGGCCAGAATTTATTTAGGTTTTCCGGCATCCTCTGGATTGGCCGAACGACTATTCAGCATTGCGGGTGCTCTGCAACGTGCACCAGGATCTAATCTTCAATGGTCTCCAATTAAACATATTTTGTGCTACCGTGATTTCCGCATTGTTGAACTAAACCTTTACACATAACGATTTCCCGCAGTTGGTCACCTGTGTTTTAGTTTAATATTTGTAGCCGTTGGAAGCATTTTTTATTTACTAATATTTTTAATCATTTCAAATTGATCGTTTCCTTTCCGTAAAAGTGTTCCAACTTTAGAAAACATTCTGAAGGTGATGCGTATTGTTTTATTTACTTATTAACACAATAAAATTATATGTACAAAAAGATACGAGATAATGCTATTTGAATGTAATGCTGTTGATAAGGCAGGTATGTATATCAAATGCATCTTGAGTGCGAGTGTCAGCATCAAATACTTGTCTTCTGTCCTCATGAGGACGAGTGCGAGTGCAGACTAGACACGTGAAAACATATGAGTGTGAGAATGAGTGCAGTTCATTCAATTCATATTGAGTGTGAAAGGGGTGCGAGAGCGAAAGAAAATGTGCATCTATAAGTTACACATTGAAATAACATGTAACTCTTCACAAAATAAAATTGCCGCCATAACGCCACAAGCGAGTAATTCAACGTAAGAATCCAAAAAACAACAATAAACACACTGGTTATATTTTCTTATTCTGTATTACTTTTACTAACTCTGAGTTAAAATTGAAATAACCTAAAGAATAGGTAAATCGATTTGACGTTAAGCACAATGAAAGAACATGTGAACGTCAACTGCTGCAGATGAAGTATGGCGAATTTGGCAGTTACAGTTTATGTCTTGTACAAACGCTGAGGAGCGCAGAATCCTTGTCAAAGCAAGTACGGGATTTTTTTAGAAATTGAAGAATTTTAGAATTGTTCACTCAGCATATAGGATTTTTCTGGAAATGTCCTGTGGTACTCCAACTCGCAGGATATGTGGCACCGAACTTATAGGACTGTGAGAGGTAGGGGAGTTTATATGTAATTAACCGTGTGGTGGTAACTGTAATATAGAGAGCGACAAGTTATTTTGTGAAATTACCCCAACAAACCCTCTACGACCTCATAATAATTATTGTATTAATGAGCAAATGAAATCCTTTAAAAAAAGAAATAATAATGCATGAGCGAAATGAACGTTTGATCCGCTGGTCCTCGCGGAAGAGATGAGATGACCAATAATAAAATGAGCTGGAACGGAGTGACTCTTATTGTTGGTAAAGTGTTTTAAAGTTAACTATTTATTACTCACATAATATTTGTTCGCTACGGAAAATAATAATAAGAATGAGTAGCAACAAGGATATATTTCCTAACAACTAATTGTAAGTCTTAACTCGAAAGTTGCTCCAGAGTCACAGAAGCAACTTCATGCCGCTTCCCAAGCCGGCGTGGCTGCGAGGTAGAACTGGAGAAATTTAAATGTTCAGTAGTTAGAGTATGAGGTTTCAGTGTTTAGCCTCATGCTGACATCAGTCACAGGAGTTTTTAAAAATCTTCCTGTGGTACCGTCAACTTAAAGGATTTTTCTGAAGACGTCCTATGGCACTCGACCTCGCAAAAATTATGCAACCCAACTTATTGGAATTTTCTAATAACTTCCTATGCCTTTACTTAAAAGAATCGCGTGCAAGTTTCAGACGAGCTGGATGATTTCTATAAGATCATATATGGGTTATGGGATTTATGGTACATTTTCTGGCAGAACTTGCATCCTATAGAAATCCCATACAGTTTTGAGTGACTGGGTACATTAAAGTACATGCAACGAAGACGTATGCACGTTTGGTTCAAGTCATGGTCAAGTGTAGTTTTGGCAGCACATGATCATGTTCAAGTGACGCAAAAAGTACTTGATTACTTTGCCATCAATTAATTAACGTAATTACGTGAACATGAATTTCCGTTGTTCAAGATCGTGTGAAAAAAATACTGGAATTCTGGAATTTACTTGACTTGAGCGCAGAACTGGTTATAATATGCTAGTGTACTATACAGTGTACCGTAACTGGCTGAAATGTAAGTTAATTTGACGGGAAATAGGAAAAGGTATTGGCAGAGACAGTTTGTGATAGTTTCCAGGGTGGCTTACAACACTATTTATTTTGAAATTCCAGCGGCTTTACGTTGTGGACATTAACAGTATGTCATATACATATGGTGATTCGAAGAAGCAAATTGAAGCTTGAAACTGTTGAAGCTGGCTCTGGTGAAGAATTTGATACCGATGAAGAATCCGGCTCTAAATTTCAGGACCTTCGCACTAATTGTAAGTTGGTGGAGTTGGATAGTGTCCACTCCTAAAGGTGTTCGTGTTGAAGTTGAATGCCGTCGACTAAATCGTAATGATGATTGGTTTGAGTATTATTGAATATACCATGTGAATGTGAATCCCAGAATATTTTTATCTTTTAAAAAGTACCTTTAATCTTAACACCAGTGAATTTTTAGTATTACGTGTGTATATAATTTTGCCAAATTCCCAGCCATTTTAAATACGAGTAATCATCTCTTACAATTTACTATCGTTGCTTAATACATGTGCTTTTGTTGTCATTTTCTGCGCAATCAATAAAAGTTCAAACAAAGATTTTTAGTTTGAGATTTATTTAATTAGTACCAAAACACGGGCCGAATTCTCGGAAGACTAAACTACAAACGTTTGATTCACAAATAAACACCCAAGTGTCTGAAAAATAAAAATAGTTTATAAAGCAGAATAATAAGTTCTCAATAGTAAAATTCACAACCAATAAATTGATATAGTAAGCTAAAGTACTACTGTTCACCATGAAATACTTCCAACACTCAGAATAAGTCTATACCATAAAATTTGTATTACTTTTTCAAAAGAGTTTTAATGATATTGAATCAATGTAGCAGCATGAATGGGGCCATTAGAGCTTCTACTCATAGGGGCAAATGGTTCGGTTTAAATACGTAGATGAAATGATGTACGTCCTTCACCAGGTAGGGCAAAATGATTCGGTCAAGATTAGGTCAAATTTGCAAAGGTGTAATGGGTAGGTCACATTCACCCGTGCAATACAGTTCGCTACAATTCAGTAGATAAAAAACTTTCGGTCAGTTTCATTCGGTGAAATGATCTCTGCATTACTGCCCGTGGCCGTATCCTGCTGTTATCTGTTAATTTAAAGCTTGCCGCGCTCATTTCACTGTATAGCATGCCGCTATGTACTATAATATTTCGCTATAGCCAAGGAAGCCGAGAAGCACAGTGAGCTGAAACCCTGTCGCAGAGGAGAGCTTTTTCAGCTCGCTCAGCTCACTGTGCTTATATACCACCTGCTGACAGTCTACTAGAAGCTGAGTAGAGCATACAATATTAAGCAATTTTAGATTAGCGCTTTAATATATGGCGATAATCTAAAATTGCTTAATATTGTAAGCTCTATTGAGATTCCAGTAGACTTCCCAAGCGCAATTTTCTCTACTAGTAGCAGCCCTGTGCTTCACAGGAACAATTACTTGGAGAGGTGGTAGTGTGAGTGTAGAGGCTTAACCGCTTACAAATTAGTTTCTTATCGGGACGGGAATACCGACGGTATCGGTAACGGTATCGGAACGGGACGTTACCGGTACCACGAAAATTTTCCGTTTTCACTACCGGGACGGAAACGGGAAAACTGAATCAGATCCGATAAAATCGGAACGTATTCGTTTGAGGTTTCGTTACCGAAACCGGTAATGTAGTACCGATCGGGAAAGGTATGACAAGCTAAATTTCCCGAAACCAAAGTGTTCGTACCGATAGTCCCGAACAAGTAACAGCCTGGCTGAAAAAATGTGTAGCAGAAAATGTGAAATCAAAATGTACATGGTTCTAATTACTTCCCAAGTGCGCTTCGCATTCAGCAAATATGTGAACTCTTCTTTACATCCTCTTATCTAGTATTTTTTTGCATGGCTCATAAATTAGGATTTTAATTCAGATGAAGCGAATTCTGCTTTGTCAGAGAAACCCAAGACCCAACGAAAGAATATTGGACGTCGAAAGCTAGGAAACCAATTACGAAACCAGGTCTAACATGATACCGATACCAACGTATTATTTGAATGCATGGCTGGGTCGAAAAACGAGGATTCGGCCGTGTAAAATAAGTTGCTTAGAATAATATCAACCATGTTGAAATAATTGGAATAATAATAAGTTGCTTAGAGCACCTGGGAATTGCAGATTAGACTACTGCGTGGAAAGTGAATTGTGGTTTTGTTTATGTGTAATAAGGACTTGAGCGTAAACCTATGAATATATAACATGTGAACTGATACTTAAAATCAGTTATCGGTACTGATTCGGAACGGTTCGGGATAAACCAATATCGGGTCATTCGGTTTCGGGATAGTATCGGTACCGGGACAAAAAAAATATTTTTTTCCCGTTTCGGGATAATAATTTCCCGAACCGAAATTTCCGGTACCGGAACGGTACCGGTTCCTGATTTTCAAGATTTCATTCGGTTCGGAACGGTACGGTGGTCGAGACCGTTTTTTTGTCCTGATAATAAACCAGTGATGGGCGTTTCAGCAAGCGCTATTCTATTCTACTCTATTGTATTTTTCAATAGTTGCAGCATCTATGACGCTTTACTCTACCAGCGGTTTTGGATAGAATAGAGGACCTCTACTGCTATTATGTTTAGCTGACTTGCTAGCTATTATTCTACTCTATTATGTGTTAAAGTGATTGTCGCTACTCTACCTCTACTCTACTCTCTAATTTTTTTTGGCTCTGCAAGCTACCACTACCTCTACCAAAAAAAATACAGTATTTACAGAGAAATTCATGGTATTTTAGAATAAAGAAGCAGAATGTAATGTAAACAGTAATGAAGTTAGAACCAATAGTCCTCACTTGTACCTATAAACGGTTCATTAAGAATCTGAATTATCATTCAATTTCTACCAGTATGTCGGAATTCGAATTGCATATTGCCCCGAAAACTTTGACCCTCGTTTGTATTCAAATGGTCATTTTCCATGAGTAATTGTGAGCATGGAAAAATAGATCACTGATAGTAGAATCGGAATCCAAATAGAATTTTTGCATTCCGGTGCTCACAATAGATGTAAATCGGGGTTTTAAAAAAGAATTTGAGTCGGAATTGGTATTCAAAAAATCCTCTCCAAAATTGAAAGTTTGTTTCATGAATACCTAGCTTTGTGCTGAATTTTTCTATCGTATCTCAATAATTAAAAAAGTAGCGGTATTTAGGCCCGTGGCAGCCCTGATTTCTGCTAGTTTAACGTTAATATTGAGGCTTTATTGAATACAATAAGATCAGTACCCCATCCGTACAACCAGAGCTATGCAGTATTTTCAAATACAGTATTTTAAAATACGTATTTTCAGGCCACAAAGTATTTTGTATTTGGTATTTTCAAGTTAGAAAGCAGTGGGCAAGTATTTTGTACTTAGTATTTTAAGAGCCTGTAAGTACAAAAGTATTTTGTATTTGCTTACTTTCAAGGGCCTGGAAAATGTATTTCAAATAAATATTTGGCTCAAAATACTTTTCACCAGCATGATTACAACTTTGACATTGTTTGTAGTTTACATGATGTTCAATATCTGTGCGAATTCCATTTTAGCAATGCAATAACATGCGACGGAATGAATCCTTTTTACTGGATACATCAAACATTTTCAGGTTCTCCATTTTCAGTATTACATAACGTCACTGAAAGGGCAAAATATTCTACGCGCGCATGCTTTTGTACATAACGATCACATAGTCCACCTTGCCAGTTTAACAACAATATTTAAGATCCGTCCAAGGCACTCAATTTAATTTTCAGATACTAACTCAGATACTAAAAATATCATAATAATCTACATCACTGAATAAACAATCAAAATTACTGATTATCGTTAGTCAATGTAATTATAATTAACGGACTGACCAATTCAACAAACGTTGAACCATTTGTTACTACACCAGTCTTATATGCAGTCCTTGAAGTGATTAGGTATCTAATTAATTTTTTAAATGATGAATTTGAAAGCTGTTTGAGCCCCAGAAACTGAAAATAGTGAGCATTATTTGGGTATTTTAAGAAAAGTATTGTATTTAAAATACAGTATTTTGTATTTGAGTATTTTGAATTACCGACCATGTATTGTATTTTTATTTGTATTTTAGTAATGTACCCTGAGGTATTTTACTTTGTATTTTCTATATTTCACTTCAGGTATTTTATTTGGTATTTTGTAATCTTAGACCAAGTATTTTGCATAGCTATGCGTACAGCTAAAAAATTACCACAAGCTAAATTAGATCACAGCTTTAAAACTAGCGTGTTTATAAAGGGAATGACGTGGTTCTGGAATTTATTTATGTATTTCCAATTCCCTTCTATTGCATTTGCAGCTACAAAACACGTTTATGAGTTACTGTAATGATGAAGTGAAGTGACGTTGTATATACGGACACCAGATGTCGTTCCGAGTATTAAATTGGGTGTTCAGGGAAACGGTAAATTTATGAATTACTTCTTATTACTATAAGCTTACTACTACCTCTACTCTATCATTAGAATACGATGTACTGTTCTACCTCTACTCCTACTACTGGTATCTAAATTGGGACCCTAAATAACGCTCCTCTACTCACTTAATTTTATGCTAGCTTACTATTTTCCTCTACCTCTATTATGCTAGAATTTCTGTATACCTCTACTGCACCTCTACTAATGTTTTGCTGATTTTAACGACCCTACTCTATTTCTACCACTACCTGTATTTTCAGTAGAGTAGAGGTCCCAGCACTGTAATAAACACTATTACAAATCAAGCCCAGTCGGGCAGACTTACTGTATGACTAAATGTTGCGCGCTGGTCTTAAGAGTAGAGCGCGAAATTTTAATAGCCACAAACTCCATGCCTAGGCGATTAATTTATAAGGATTAAATCCAGAATGCGTGTCTCTCCCTCTGTGTGTCGATCTTCAAGCGTACAGCAAATGATCTACTGTACTCATATGTGCCATGGTTATGGAACTCAATTCTATCTCCACACATTACAATTTATTGCCATCTGATTATTTTGTCAATTCGAAACCGAAAGGTCACTATGCTCAATCGTTCAAATTAAATGTACTTTCTAATTTTTTAGACCTTAAGAATTTGAGAAGAGGAGAATTTTAGTGGTTAAAACTATGTACGCAAAAGTGGGATTCCTATTAGGGAAAATCGAATGGAATTGGAAGTACTTATTGTAACACTTTATATTTACGTCAGTTAAATTCTCAAATACTGTATTGCTGAAGTTATTTGCTTTTTTATTTTTTAATTACAAGCCTTAGAATCCACATTTGATCTTTATATCCCCTACAAATATCATTAGGCAATAAAGATTGATTTGTAGAACCCCTGAGTTTCAGTGACTATAGCATGCGAAAAGTGCTGCGCTACTACGAATTCCTTTCAGATTTCCTATTTGAAATAATCAGTGCGTCCAGTGTCGGAGACTTCAGTTACATTATTACGGTACAACTGAGATACGCATAATTATAATAAAATTATAAAAACTCATAGGCGAAGCACCATACAGTGATGCAACAACAGGATTTAATTGCAATGCAATGTTGGTATTAAATTGATCAAGCGATTAGTTAAATTCCACGTGTATAGCCAAATATTGAGTTTGGGAGCGAACCTTGGTGGGCCGGAGCGTTGTACCATAATTTTTTGATGATATAATGTCAGCTACCTATATGAAACGAATTGTTATTCTTCTTACAATTAATAGCTCACATGTCTTACATGAGATTACTTTTCCCGGCGAAGCGGGCTATTAACATTAAGCCTTCTCTCCATAGCCATTTACGGCAGGTCTTAACTTTGTGTATACTCACACAATTCTCAAGTACTTGCCCCTGTGAAGCACAGGGCTTTTACTAGTTGCGTTTAATTTGTGAGTAGTGCAAATTGACGCCAGGTGTATTTGAAATAGGTTACATTGACAAATTGAATTTCATTCGGTAACATGTCAGTAGGCGTATTAATGCGTCACGAATTTTTGCATTCATAGAGATCACGGATGTAGTCTGATGAATTCATCAGTTGTTTTTTTAACACTAAAATTTGTATAAAATCATTTTGGACTCATTATATAGGAAATTTTATTGGTTTTCCACACCTTTGGATCCCGCACGGTGATCCTCGTGGAAGTCTGTGGTCATGACCCATAAGAACTGATGTGAGAACAAGTTTGAAGAAATTTATGTTTCGGGACCAAAAGGGTCAAAGATACAGCAGTAAGTTTATGACCGTGCCATTTTTTCATGGGTGACCTAGCCTTTTTTAAAGCTGTTAAGAATTTTAGAATTGCAGATGTTTTTATGAAGATTCATTTGGTTTAAAAATTATCCTCCTAAGTCAAAAAATACGGTCTCAGGACCCAAAAATGTGAGGCAAGTTTGAAACAAGGAGAATCATCGGTCATATAACCTACACAAGAGAACGACTTATAAAATATTTGATGGCGCCAGTTTCAAGCAAATTTAATTATATTTTTTAAAGATTTATTTCATTCATCTGGGTGGTTACTTAAAGACACTTTTTCCAAAGACCTGATGCAAAGTTGGAGGTTTTTATAAACCTTATAAATGAAAACTTCGTAATTTTGGCACTCTCACACAAACAGTTCAGAAAATGTTGACTGCGCGAAAAACCTATACCTGGGAATGAAGTCCAACAGTAACATGCAAATGCTCCATATTTATTTTCTACGGGACTTGCGGTAAAAAGACTGCACTTTATATGAATAATATCGCTTATAAACATTTCCCCCTCATTTAGGTCAAGCCTCATTAAAAATATTATTCTCCTTTGGAAAGAATATTTTATGGATCAATTTTTCCCAGCCCACACTGACATTCTTACTCTGACGGAAATAATATTTACAAAAAATTTTTATTTCAATTATATTATTATGTCATGAAAATTAAATACACTGAACCAAATATTTACGAAATGTATCCAGAATTTCCAGCAATAATTTTGATCTTAAATCTTCAAGATGTATATTACTCATCCCTCGTGACATTATACTCAGCCCGTGACTTTGTCAGATGGTACAAATTTGCGGTGAATTTGAAACTGACCACGTTTAATACAATAGTACATACAGCCATATGTACATAGTATAATTTCCCGGGTCTCCCTAAAACACTGAACAACTGAACATACAATAAACACTGAACAACTGAACGACTGAACAGCTGAACAACTGAACAGCTGAACAACTGAACGACTGAACAACTGAACGACTGAATAACTGAACCAGTAACCACTGAACCCCATAAAACAATGACTAGAACTGACCTGCTGTAGGCTGACCTCCCCCAAAATCTTGTATTATAAATTCTAATAAATAAATAAAATAATATTAATATTATAAAAATATTTATTTAAACATGTTTTTTCACATGGCTAACTGAAATCAAAAGCTAAATCAAAGAACCAACTGAAGAATTCCCAGAACTAGTTTGCAACCAATGCAATGCGTCTTTGATATCTCTATTTCAAATCCATAAAACGTTGTTAGTATTTATTGGCTAATAAAAAATTTCTAATAGATAAGATTTAGTTCTGTCTAATAGTTTGCTTTTTTAAAATAAAAAATGAGAAAGTCTAAACTTTAGATACTTGTATGAACTAGCTAATGAAAAATAATGTGTAACCCTATATGTAAACACGTTGTATGTAGACAATAGCAATATAACTATAAGCAGGTCAGTACTAGTCAATGTTCCTGGGGAGGTCAGCAGGTCAGTTCTAGTCAGTGTTTTAGGGGGGTTTAGTAGTTCAGTGTTTAGTGTAACGTTCAGTTGTTCAGTTGTTCAGTGTTTTAGTGCAATGTTCAGTCGTTCAGTTGTTCAGCTGTCCAGTTGATCAGTGTTTTAGTGCAATGTTGAGTTGTTCAGTTGATCAGTGTTTTAGTGAAATGTACAGTTGTTGAGTTGTTCAGTGTTTTAGGGAGACCCTAATTTCCTCTCTTGTTTTTGGAAAGGTTTTTTGTGCTTCAATTAAATCCGCTCATCACGTCCGCCGTCCACACTGTCGGTAATTATTTTGGAAATTATTCCGCAATTAATAAAAACAGGTAGGTTCCATTTTGACTTTATTCCGTGAATCTATTCAAGTTTACAACTATCATTAAATTTGTATGGAATTTAGTGGAAGGTCGAGGAATTTCAGGGCTAGATTTTACAATCCCGGCCGTTTCCACTTTTCCACCTTTTCCCCACTTTTTCCACCCTTTTCCACTTTTTCCACCCTTTTCCACTTTTTCCACCCTTTTCCACTTTTTCCATCTTTTTCCACGTTATCCACCTTTTTCCACTTTAAATTTCAAAATTCCCGTCGCACATTCGCCGTATTATTCGGCCAAATTAATCGAAAGGTCACAACTTACTTGACACTACGGATAAGTAAACAACTAAATTGTAAATAATTAGGATACTGATGGTGGATTGACATCCCTTCGAAATATTATTACTTTCAATTTGTACTAGGTTAGGTTAAGATGGAAAATATTGATCACATACAGGTTACTATTTTGATTGATAACACCAGTCACCATTTTTATACTTTTACACAGGTCCGAACTCCATTAACAATTAACCTTAAAGCTGCCAGATCTCAAAAAACAAAAGAGATTTAATTGTGATCTCTTTTGGGAATCAATTAAATTTTTAAGATTCACTCAGGTATATACCGCTGAATATTTACAAGAGATTTAACAAAAATTTCATCGAAAAAAACCAATTTCTTTGAAATATCCAAGTTTTTTACATACCTACATAGATCTTAAATTAAAATCCCAGAGCCTACTTTTTGTTTTTCGGGATCTGGCAGCTTGAGGGTTAAGTAATGGTTAAAGGATTTTACATCTACATAAAAGCACATGTAAAAATTGCAAGTAGGACATTTTCGAAGGGATGCAAATATATTATCAGTATCCTAATTATTAGTGTTTACCCAGAGATGCCCAAATGAAATGGTCTTCCTTCACACCTTCAAAGGGTAATTTAAAAACAAATCCTGCCTTCCTCCTGCCAATAAATGAAGCCTTTAAAATTATTTGCATATATAAAAATAAAAACATGCATGTTTTCAAAATTCATACACGTTTTGGTACCATTTCAATAATTATGAAATAAATGAAGGCCCAATTTGAAGGAGGGATATTTTTGGAGGAAGGGTGAATTCATTTAAAAATTGAAGGAGGGTTGATGGAAGACAAATTTTTAAAGGCTTCGTCTTCATTTATAGGCAGGAAGAAGGCACGATATTTTAAAATTGCCCTTTGAATGTGTCTCTTTTGTATTTCGAGAGCTGGCAGCTTTAGGGTTAATGGTTAAAGGAGTTCGGACCCGTGTAAAAGTATAAAAATGGTGACTGGTGTTATCAATCAAAATGGTAACCTGTATGTGATCAATATTTTCCATCTTAAGCTAACCTAGTACAAATTGAAAGTAATAATATTTCGAAGGGATGTCAATCCACCATCAGTATCCTAATTATTTACAATTTAGTTATTTACCTATCCGTAGTATCAAGTAAGTTGTGACCTTTGGCCATTAATTTGGCCGAATAATACGGCGATTGTGCGACGGGAATTTTGAAATTTAAAGTGGGAAAAGGTGGATAAAGCACTGCTGCCACTTTTCCACCTTTTTTCATCTTTTCCACTGTATCCCACTGCTGCCCGCCAGGCTACCTAGTATAGTCTTTAAAATTTAGAACCGCAACTAGTCAAGTCTGGTCGTCAGCTGTATGTTTAAGTAGCAATAGTCAAGTCTAGTCCTAGTCTTGATTCTGCAGTTGGTTCCCTAGTCAAGTCTAGTCAATTCCCCTAGTCACATTGTATTTTTCATAAAAATTCCTTCGTTTTGCTTAGCAACATTACTTATTTTCAAAACCGTGCGTATCGTTGAGTTCAAAATTTTCAGATTTCAGCGAACACCTCTAGCCAAAGGTGGGCAAAATAGTTTGCCTCGCCTATATCCTATATATATTTTTAATACCCAATCCGACCTACATTTTGCCTACATTTATGTCACTAAAATAAATACACGGACATATATGGAAGGATTATTCGCAAGCCTACCTAGATGCCTACTTTTTTAAAAAGAAAACTATAGCCTACATATAGGCCTGCATATTCTTGAAAAAATCCACGGCCTACACGCCTACATAATTGTAGTCTATATTTGCGCCTATGAGTAATATGTAACTGTTTATAGGGATTCTATGCTGATATAGGAACGGTTGAGTTGTCTCCCTACACAAGGATTTCCCCTATGTCAAATTGGGGTTCTCCCGGCGTTATACATTTTATTAATTCACCCCAAATTTAGGTATATCATACATAATTAAACTACCTCCACTAACAATAAGAGATATATATAGTATGTATGATAGCGCCAATATATGATGTGCTTGTAGTTCCCCTCCTTCCTTGACATCACCTGGGAAAACTTTATTTCAAACAAACATAATAACATTATTTATCACTATTAGGGAAACTCACTGCAAGACTTTTGAAGTGTTCATTTCCTTAGAAAATGTACATAACCCCATGTATGCACCCTCAGAATAACTAATTTGAACACTTCGGGAAAATTTAACAAATTATTAACTTATAACAGCACTTAGAATTAATTTCCTAGCTATTCATCAGTTTTTGTAAAAAAAACTTTAAGGAAGCACTATTTAAACAGTAGAAAATGTCCACAGCATAGTAAGTACATCAACCTAACATATATATGAATAAGTTATTATGCCCAACACATTTTATAGGCAATCTACACAACAAGTTATCCCTCTATCCTATAATGCCTATAATTAACATGAGAATTTTTTTGCAGCCTATATTTTGCCTACTTGTAGGCCCTACATGTAGGGGAGACGCCCAACTTTGCCTCTAGGAAAAAACAAGGTCATTTTTATTCACACCAAACAAGTACAAATGAGAAAAAATACGTGTAGTAGGGAAGCTCATGGGAACAGGACCAACCCGGGTATTTGGGTACAGGAACAGGAACAGGTCCAAAATGGGTACAGTTTAAAAGTTCCCAATTGTAACAGGAACAATACAGGTACTTTT